>JARKIB010000223.1:0-206627 GCA_029378385.1 Mycena metata
TCCCATAGATTCGGGGGAGCGCCGCAGGTGATGCGCATTGCGCGGGCTTTGCCATAGATAGACAAATGAAGGTGTTCGCATTTGCCGTTCTGCTTTGAAGTATAAGGTGCTGTGTATTTGACCTTGATCCCACGTTCGAGGCACCAGTTCTTGAAAGCAGTTGACTTCAGCTCGCCGTTGTTGATACAGTAACATCTGACTTTCTCGCCCGTTCGCGCTTCGACCACCAATTGCCACGCCATCACGTAACGCAAAGCATTATCTTTTTTGGCGACGGAGATGCTCCAGCCGCGCGAGCTACAGTCGTCGATTATTTCGAGGGTGTAATAGTTTCCACTCCTCGACCGTACATCTCCTCTCCCGCACATGTCGACATGCACCTGCTCCAGTCGCTGTGTAGACTTCGGGCCTTCACAAAGCTTCGGGATGATTGCGCAAACCTGTTTTCCACGTATGCATGCGTCACATGGGGGAGCAGTGGAGGACGTGTCGAGATCCATACTGTCAGCTGCACCGTTTTGGTAGAGATTGGCGATGGTTTGGTGGTGGGCATGGCCGAGACAGAGATGCCAGCTGCGTAGGTCGCGTTTAGACGCTACGGCGGCAGAGACGTGTTATATCTGTGCGCACATAACATGGAAGCATTCCGGAGTCGACACCAAACACTCCGGAGTCTCCGGTGTCTCCGGAGTTACCGGAATCCCGGAGACAACCAGAGTCCTCGGTGACTCGTTATCGAGCCATAGCTGTAATATATAGCAAGAAGTACATGGTGCTAGCCATGGTAATTGGAGGGAAACGGTACGGAGGTAGCCACCGGCTGGCTGGCCCCATCTGACCTATAACAGGTGCCCGCAGCCCATTTCAGGGGCTTTCCCACCCACCTGAACTGTTTGGCAGTATTTATGAGCTGATGGCATCTGCCTCAATGGTGTTTTTTATTATTATTCAATTATTCAAATGATGGGCCTCCAGACCCATTTGACAGACCCCCTTTCGTTCCCTCCCCTTACTCCCGGGCAATTCCGCCCTTTTGCACCCGCTCCTCGGCCTGCCTTCGGCACGTTCATATTTGGCAATATACCCCTATTCCTTCCCTCCTCTTCAGGGCACCCATTGCATTGCTATTTAATCCCGTTGTTACACAGCATAGTAAGCTATTAAATATCAGTAGATCACGCTCGAAACGCCTCCGCATGACAGGGCGGCGTTCTGGCGCTACCTACCTTTTTTTAGGCAATTCAGGGGTGCTTGCACTTGTTTGGCTATTGCGGCTTGGTATGCCGACGGTTCCCCGGCACCCGTTTTTGCGCTTTAAATTGGGGCTGCGTGGTGTACCCCACTCCTAAATCACTCCTAAATGCCCCTGGAAACGCTCCACCATCGGTCCAGAGCTTTCGGTCTTGCTGCTTCCGCTCGGCAACCGACTTTGGTTGTGTTATATTCCGGGGTGGGTATTCGGGGACCATTGGTCCCCACATTCTGGCTACGAAAAAATGTCCGAAAGAACGTCCGCAAGGATACTGAATTGCTGTGGTGACTTTGTTTTACCTCGCGTGTTTCGCTTTTCCGTTCCACCGTGCCGGTCCTCGGCCGCCCTTCCCCATCATCATTCCGATGATGTTTGGCATCCCGGCACCATCCCACTCACCTCCTGCGGTTCTGCGCGGCCTGCAATCACTGTCTATCCCATATCACCCTGCTTTATAACACTCCTTCGGACATGCTGGCTCCCTCACCGCCTCTTTTTCTTTTTTTTTTGCTTCCATCTCGGCCATTGACTTTGATCTGATCCGAAGTGCCATTTTTCCAATTTTCTCCAAGTCCGTTGTGTGCACGCCAACAAGATAATCTTCCAGTTCCACCAAGTCGCGAGGTCACACGGCTCCAGAGGAAGACAATTTCTCCGTCCGTTACATCAACAAACGCCTGCACAAACACTATCTACGCTATCTACGTGAATATCATCTACGTTTCTTGAACTTCTCGTAGAAAATCACCAGTCCCTCCAGCATCCAAACCGCGTCCATAACACTCTCCTCCCACACTGTTTCGAACTCCTCCCGTCCGTGTACAGCCTTCCCCCAAAAGTACAAGGCCACGACGACACTCAGCACCCCGTTCGTCCCCCACTGCTCCAACTTGTCCCACTCGTTCCCTTTCCTTCCGTACCCATTCGCCGTGGACCAGCCCTTCCCTCCCCTGTCTCTCCACGCCGGCTGCAGTGAGTCCCACCAGCGTTGCCACTCTCCCGCGTACTCCGTCGGGTTTGAGACGTCCGTTAGATGCGCCCCCATCGCACGCTTGCCTCGCGTGTGCGAAATCCAATTCCCCACCTGTCTGGGGCGGTGGGTACTCGGTAACTTTGTTGGGCCCTGTGCGTATTTACACGCTGCCTCCACTCGGATCCACGCTGCCACCAACGAGTCGTAGTGACAGCCCAAGTCCTGCCGGGTCACCTCACCAAACGCGTCAGAAAACCACTCGGCCGCCGCCGCCGGACACGTCGGTCCTCTCCACTCCGTCGGCGTCAGCGTCGCAGGTGCGGCGGGTATTGAGGCAGGAGTGGGTGCGGAGACTGGGGCGGCAGTCGGGGGCGTCGGCGTCGGCGTCATGGCAGGTGCGGCGGGTGTGGAGGTAGGAGTGGGTGCGGAGACTGGGGCGGCAGTCGGGGGCGTCGGCGTCGGTGTCAGCGTCGCAAGTGCGGCGGGTGTGGAGGTAGGAGTGGGTGTGGAGACTGGCGCGGCAGTCGCGGGTGTCGGTGTCGATGTCAGCATCGCAGGTGCGGCGGGTGTGGAGGTAGGAGTGGGTGCGGAGACTGGGGCGGCAGTCGGGGGCGTCGGCGTCGATGTCAGCGTCGCAGGTGCGGCGGGTGTGGAGGCAGGAGTGGGTGCAGAGACTGGGGCGGCAGTCGCGGGTGTCGGGGTCGGCGCAGCTGTGGAGCCTGGGGCGGCAGTCGCGGGTGTCGGGGTCGGTGCAGCTGTGGCGGGTGTCGAGATTGGGGCGGCTGTCGTGGGTGTCATCGCAGCTGCGGCGGTCGTGGAGGTCGACGTCGCCCTTTATCCTTCGCCTTGTCCCCTTTCTCCTGGTCCTTGCTCTTGTCTGTGCCGAACAGCTCCTGGAACTCAGCCCGAAAGCCCACTGCGAAGGCTTTGTTACGCTCCACGTTGCGCGCGCGGTACTCGTCGTATGTCAGCCCATCCATGTAGATTACGCGCTCATAGCGCGGCGGGGACGCGGAACGCGAGCGCGAGCGCGAGCTAGTAGTCGAGGGCGGCGCCGTAGCTTTCGCTTTGCCCTTCTTCCTCGTGTCTCCAACTTTGGCTTTTTTCTTTGGCCGTTCGTCTTCGTCGTCTGACTCGGACGACTCGTCAGAGGAGTCATCTGTGTCGTTAGATTCATCGGACGAGCTCTCCCAGTCGTCCTCAGGCACGCTGCCGATGGTGTACTTCGCACCCGACAGCGCACCACCGGAGGCCACACCATTCGGGGCCACGGTGGAGCCACTACTCCCATTCACGGGCGTCAACGCAGCTGCCGCGGATTCCGCCGGAGCTGTAGTCCAAATGTCGTTAATGTCGTTCATGTCTGTTCTGATATCCTATACGCACTGAACGTGGTGTGGAGATACTCCACCATAAAATTGAGGACGTTCTCACTGAATCGATTCTTGTCCCACTGAGCAAAGTGCGGCGCGCTAGGTGTGTTGCTGCGCCCGCACGAGACGCTGGCGAAACATTGTATCAGTACATTTATTGCAGAAGAATCGAGGCATACAAACGTCATCGTTCGTAGATCTCCACCGTACTTGGGCATTGGGCCGCCCATAATCACTACCAAATGTAGGCCGGTGTACTCCTGAATGCCGCATAGAATGGGCGACAGAAAATCTCCGGCTGCATCAATGCATCTACATTGTCTTGTTAACCATCTCGTCAAGACTTCATATCCCACACGACTTACTTCTGGCGGTCGGCCGGGGCAGTCGACGGCGGCGCTTTCAAAGCCGCCTGGTACGCCGCCTTGGCTTCAGCAGCCTCCTCCTTCGCGCGCTGCTTGTCTTTCGACAGCTCAGCAAACACGTCTCGCGCTACCTGAGCGCAGAACCCAGCCTTCGGCTTCTTAGGATGAACTCCCGGGTTGCTCTCGCATTCTCGGGCCCACTGCTCCGCAATGACAGGCGCAATCTTCTCCGCGTACGACTCTCGCATGAACTGCTGGTAAGCCTGGCGCGCTTTCGGTGGAGCCGTCAAGCCAGATAGTTTGCCCAGGATGATAGCATAGGGGTTTCTCGTAGGATCAAGACCAGCTCGAGAGGTTGTTTTGCGCAATTTGCGGATGCGATATTTAAACCGTCGGCGGATACGCTAAAAAGCAAGGTCGCGGTCAGGGCCAGGTCACGTTGGTCACATCCGTTACTTACCTTATTGAGGACCTTCTTGCGCGCTAACATCGTCAGCTCTTCGTCCTCTTCAAGCTCTTCTGCCGCCAGCAAAGGGGCAGCGGGGTCAAAATCCACTAGAATTGGCTCTACGTGATCTTGAAGTCTCCAGTCAACCCGCGCGTGATACTCCCTGCAGATTTGACTCAAATATTGCCTCTCTGCATACCACCCCTTGTCCAAGGCCGCTGCGTAGGCGTCGAAATGTGGGGCCAAGATACTTTCACGAGCGCCCTCAGCCCGGAGGCGCAAGTTGTTCCTGTCCTTCTTCTCCTTGCGCGGCCGTTTCCCCTTTGCTTTGCGTTTCGCCATGTCTAGGGTTTTCCCGCACCAGTTTAGAATCCTCGTCGACTGTTTCAACAAATACACATACTTTTCTCTGTCGCAGGTCGTTGCTACTGGGGTCTCTCTGTGCGGTGTTACGGTGTGGACGGCGCTGATCAAAGTGTTTGTTTTGTTTACTGCCCATCTCTTCATCCGCCCGCCGGCTCCCATCACGGGGAGTTGGAATTCGCACTATAAAAGCTTCTCCTCAGTGATTGGCAAGTATCCCTCTTTCTTCCCTACTTCCATCTACTTCCATCCACTCTCAGCCATGGCCCATTTCCCCCCTGCTGCTTCCGGAACAGATTCTGCTGTTCCCGTAGCGGCGCATCCCCCCAGCGGCGATGCTAGTACGTGAGCTGATATTGTACCTTTTCCCTCGTTTCTCACTCCTCGTTAGACGCCGTCGCCGCCTTTCTCTCTGCCGCTTTGGCCAACCTCCAAGGCAAGTTGCTTTGTATCCGCCTCTTGTTTTTTATCGATCTGACTCTGTCATTGCAGCCTTGCAGTCGGGCGTCGCCCCTCAGGCCGCCGTCCCCCCCACCCCTCATCAGTCTGCCCCTGCCTCCGCCGCCCTCGTCGCGCCCATCGCGCTCCCTACCACCCCCGGCTTCCGCACCTCGGGTCCGTGGATCGCAAGATCGCTCTACGTTGTCGTCCCCACCGCACCTCTCCTCGCCATCGACGTTCCCGACAGTGCTCCCAGAGAGGACACCAAGTGGTGGTACTGTATCACCAAGGGCACCTACATTGGTGTCACCCTCAGCCATGCCCTGGCCGTCAACGCCGTCTCCGGCGTATCGTGCAGCGCGATGAAGGCATACCCAACGCAGGCTCAGGCGATCGTCAGCTTCAACGAGCTGCTGGGATACAATTTGGTCGTCGTCATTGCTTGATTCCTCGCGGTGAGTAAAGTTCCGTTTCTCCGCTGCCTCGACCTCATGCTTCCTGCCAGTACGCTTCTGCGCGTGATCTGTCGCGTAGTCTACCGTTTCCCTCGTCGTTGGCTATGTAGATAATGTTTCAAATATTATGCCATTTTGACCCCAATTTTCACTCGAGAGTCCCGATTTGGAATAAGTAGAATCACTTCTTCTTGATGGTATCATAGTCCCAAAGGGGACAGATCTCCCCTAAACTGTAACTTGTTTCTTTGATTTACCTCGTGCTGCAAATCTCATTCCCACCCATCCGCGCTCATACCTACCCGACACTTTTCTCTGCATGCCTCCCATATTTCCCCTCGCTGCATTGCCTCAACTTTACGTGTCTCTGCATAGGCTATCCTCGGACTCAGTCAACAATTCCTCTCTCGACCAAGGACCCCACCGGACGAGGACCTACTCGTTGTTTCGCAGACCTAGCTCTTCTCCATCTATCTGATTGTTACAATCTGATCCACTTCCTGGTTCTCATATATCAGCCTCGTTCTCTGCTATCCTCCTTCTAGCGCACCCTCGTTCCGTCCCTTTCAACCATGACCGCCCGCAGACGACTATGAGGACCCAGAGTTTTTGGCCCTCATTGCCGGCCTCAGTCTGTCTACGTGATGTGGCTGGATTTGAAGCCTCGACTCCCGCAACTCCTCCGCCGCACACCCCGTCCCCCCCACCGTACACACCGGCTCCACACACTGCATCGGCGCGACGTATGTTCCCAGCGGCACACACGCGCACATTCTCCCTTTCTCCCACTGACCGCCCAGCCCTCTACCGATTCGCCACACCCACCCGCCAAGGCTACACAGAGGACTGGTATGTCGTCCGTTCTCTCGCCGTCCCGCGTCTTCTGCTAATAATCCAGGTCGGTCGCGGGAGCGGCTACGCAGGGGGTTCCGAACGCGCGCGTTGTAGCCGTGCAGAAGTCCAAGAAGTCGCGCACCAAGAAGGCTGCCTACGTCGTCTTTTGCGGCCTACAATATGGAGTCTTTCTGACGTGGTCTGCCTCCTTCTTCGCTCATCGCACTGACGCCTTCACTCACTCATGTCTCTGCCACAGGGATGAAGTCCACCCTCTGGTCTCAGGCGTCAAGAACTGCATTTTCCGTGGCTACGGAACCGTTGCAGAGGCCAACGCTGCGTACCAGTATGCTGCCCAGCACCAGTGGCTCCGACTGGCGCACAGCCGCGTCGTCGCACCCCTCGGCCCCCTCCCAGATCCCACGGACCCATCATTGCCAAACCCGCTCCACATTGCCGAGTCCCTCGACAACAAATGGTATATAGTGTACCGCGGAATAACCCCCGGTGTCTACGGCTCACAGTACGTTCTTATTATGAGCTGCTAAACCACCCCCTCACCCATCCGTTGCCCAGTCTCGAATGTCAACTGAACACCGTGGGCGTCAAGGGCAACGTCTATGAGTCGGTGATCGGTCGGTCCGCCGCTGTGAGCAAGTATCAGCAGGCGAGAATCGGGGGGGATGTTGCCGCCATCGCCCCTGTGTACACTGATACTGCCGACGTTTTTCGTTAATATATCTTACCCTGCTTCAATTCCATTATTCTCTTCACGCCCCCAACCACGCAAACCTTCACCCCTGAGACCCGCATAAGACTTTGAGCAAACTCACTACTGATTATATCAATTGGCGAACTTGGTGCACAAGCACTTCAGCCGACCCTCCGTGCCCTTTTTTTCATCCTCTGAGGGCGCAGAGTCAATTGTTACCTCATCCTAAGTCGTCCCGGACTATGCTGGTTTTCTCCATTTTTCCACAGCCAATATTCCGTCAAAGCAGTGCGAACTTGTTACAAATTATTTTGCGAACTTGCTATAGTACAATTTTGTTCATTCAATTTTTTCCACCGCCTTCACCATGCCTTGGCGTACATCTGAGACCGTGGTACCTTTGCATTACATGTAATACACACTCCAAAAAAGAACGAATGCTGCGCAATTTTTGTGTAGATTATAAATGATTTAAATTGAGAATTAAGAGTGCAAACTTGCCACTTGAGTGTGTTTCAAGTGCTTGATCATGTACGCTACTGCAACCCTGTTGACTTTTCGACCCTCAACATGTCCTATTTTCTAATATCACGCTCAATCTTGAACTATGCTTTCCCCCACATTCTTACTTATTCTCTTTGACATTAGGAGCGTCCTGCGCGGCCATATGAGCTGTTACAAGAGGAAATATCTGATGCGAACTTGCTACACCCAGATCAACTTTGTTTTCCGCCATACTCCGTTTTTAGCTCGTCGACTTCATTTCTAAAGACACAGTTTTGTTGCACCGCTTGAACAGTTCCATACTACAGGGGTTCCACCCATTTTACTGTCCTTGGTCACTGTCCAGACGCAATCTCGCTTAGCTCCGTCGCGAACTTGTTACAAATGTACATCTCTCCTCGGATCCCGCCCCTCTCCCTTTTTCCTGTCGAAATTTTCTATCCCTAGTGCTACTACAGGCATTTTACGCGTAAGGCACGCTGTTGACGGGTCTCATCCGTGTCCAATGCATCGCTCCAACGTCTTTAAATCACTGAGCGAACTCACCGCCACAGCTAAGCGATGTCTTGATCCTGCTGTGATTGGTTGATCATTGTTTGTTGCTCCCCTCTCATGTCGCCATCTTCCTCCAAGGCCCAACCTCAAGCCCCCGCGCCGCGCGCCGTACCCCAACGCAAGTCCCATTCTGGGACAGCTCTACGTGTGCACCCACCTCCTCTGACCTCGCGGCGTGAGCAACGCCCGATCGACCATGAAATTGCGTAGGTAGCTCGACTCGCCCCCAACACCAATCCTCACCGAATATCGCTAGGAATCAGCGGCGGCTTCTGCGCAATGAGCAAGCCAGAATATGTATGGCCAAGTACGCTCGGCTTCTCCCCCTGCCTACGTATACCTGACCCCCCCGTTCGCCTAGGAGACGAGCGGCACTCCGCGTGTCCTCAGTTGAGGAGCAACAGCAAGCAGCAGCGTGGGAGCGCGCGTACCAAGCCACGTATCGCGCAAAGTAGGTCTGTCCGATCTCCCTAGAAAATGTACCTGTTCATCCTTTTCAGGAACCGTAACGAGCTTCGCGACTTCGCGGCCCAACGGCGTATCAAGTACGTCCTCGCTACGTTTCCTGACTTGACACTGAAATCTTAAACACACCCATGCAGAAACTACAAGGATAAGCACGGGCCCGAGGCGTACGCAGCATACGAAAAGGCGAAGGCGAGGCGTGAGCGCCGCCGCGCACGGGCGGCGGCAGCGCAGAGGGATACCTACGTCCCCAGCGCGCGGGACGGTTTCTTAATCCACGACTAGGGTACCGCTGGGGCAGACAGTGGGCCATTATTATGCGCGCTGATTATTGTCGGTCGTATTTCTTCGGCTTTGCGTAGTTATATTTTACAAGTTCATCTTCGGTGCATGCTCTCTACGTCCGTCGCCCTATTAGTGGTTCCGCCTCTTGAGTTGGCATTCAAAGTTTCTCGTTTTCCGCTGCGCTTGATCGTCCATCAACCCACCCCACAGATCTACATCAAACCTTTCCTCGTCGACGCTTCCAGCCAGTACTTCCCACTTGCACCCTCTCTATGCAAACCACTACTTACCTTCACCTTCAGTGTTCTCAAGGACCCCTCAGAGATTTAGACAAGAAAACGTAAATTTTGGCTGGAGGCTATACTACGCAGCGACTAAGACATCAAGTATCGACTCAGAGAACAAGTATATCCCCAAGTTTACTGAACAGCTTCGTCGCCGACTCCCCGCGCGTCGCACACTTGGTTTCCCAGCTAGCCTTTTCCGCCTCCGACGCGTATTCCTCAAACTCTGCATCCGACCAACATCCCTTTTTGACCCAACGCAAAGCCCCCGCGTGAAAGAACTGGCGAAAGACGAACCGGGTCTCGTTGGGCAGCAGTGCAGCGAACGACCAGCGCTTGGTCCCCAAGGGCAACGCGAACGATTGACCGGAGCGCAGGGTCAAGATGGTGTCATCATCCCACAGGCAGAGCTGCCCCCGGGATTCGTCCCAACTGCCGCAGACGGTGAATACCTCGAATGTGTAGAAGGCGGTCTCCTCATGGCGCCGAGATAGGCTCGGCGCATCCCCGAAAGTGAACTCGCACGTTGTGAAGACAGAGTTGGGGAACGCCGGGTAGAAGCCTCGAGACTGCAATTGCTCCATCCTGTAGGCCAACTTGGTGTACATGTCTGGGGCGAACTGGCGCACAAGCTCTGTCGCCACGCGAAAGCGGTCAGTGAAGTGATTAAAAAATCCAAGGGCCAGACACTCACGATTCTGATAGTCAGATATGGCCCTGAAGGCGCCGCTGCACTTGGCATGATTGATCTCGGTGTAATTGCCACGGCGCAGGAGGAGCAAGTGTGGGCGCTGCGATGTGAGTCAGTGCGAGCGAGCAGACAAGAGGTGGTACTGACCGGTCCGTGCTCTCCAAAGCCAATGCCGAAGACTATTTTGGACTCGGCATGGCCGAGGTAGTCGAATATACAGTTGCGGTACATTCACGCCACATCTCGGCGAACCGCTTTTTCAACGGTGACCCACCATTTGGCTTGATTTTTGGGGGAACCGGCGAAGACGCCCATGATCAGGTTATTCCTGTCTACGAGGGGAATGGGGCCGCCGAAGCTGGGGCGGCAAAAAGTAAGCCTAATGAGTTTGAATAACTGTACTGAAAACTTACCCGGGGTGCGCCTCTCGCTGAACAAGGCCGATACTGATCACCTCTTCAGTTGTCATTGCGCCGGGCCCTGCGATGGCACCTTGAGCGACACGTCCCTGATGGAGGCGACGAGAGCGGCGAGGACCCGGGTGAAGGTGGTGCTCCTGAGCAGCGGTAGCGATCGCAGTTCGAAGGGAGAGTCTGGCGACCGCTTGCCTTTTGGCGTGACTCGCGGTGCCTTCGGGCTTGAAGCGCTCCTTGTCGCGGCTAAGGTATGTTTTAATGGGCGCGCGCGCGGGAGTCGGGCCAAAAAGCTCTGTGATGGTGGGACTCGGCTGGCGGGTGGGGGTAAAGAAGAATGCACTGAGGCTGAGGGGACTCAGTGGGGTGACAGGACTGCTGGCGCGTTGGACCGAGTCGTCCTTACCAGGAGACGAGTCGCGAACGGGAGAGGCGCCGCGCATAGGAAACGAGTCGCGCATGGGAGACGAGTCACGCATGGGAGACGAGTCGCGCATGGGAGCGTCGCGAACTGGAGAGGCATCGCGCATGGGAGACGAGTCGCGAACTGGAGAGGCGTCGCGCATAGGAGACGAGTCGCGAACTGGAGACGAGTCGCGCGTCGAGAGGCTCCTAATGCTTTCAGTGTCGGAGCCAAAATCTTGATCTTCTGCAGAAACCGACGGCGTGGGTGGAAAGCCGGCATTGGCGTGAAATCTAGCGCAAGACTCCTCCGGACGAACCTGCCATAATATGGTGAGCGCGAGAGTACCACAGCTAAAAGTCCACACTCACTTCACCACGGTAGACAGGATCCCCCTCTTCCAGGGCGGAGATGAGGACGTTCCGATGAAGAAGCGAGTCCCGAAATGCGTAGGGGTGTTCACTGCGCATCGCGGGGCCCGGGGCATGAAATTCGAAGATGTGTCCAGATTTAGAGCGTCCACGGCGGGTTTGCTTCCAGCGGGGCGGGGCGGGCAGGAGAACATTGTATGCTGCCATCCTGGGCGAATTTTCCTATGTCCCTCTCGCCTCGGCCTGTTCTTGAGTATTTCTAAACGGCATCGCTCGGCAAATCCCCGCTGCAAAAGCGGGTGGCCGCATCCAGGGGTCTGGACATCCGCATATGTGAGATTAACCCCTTACCCTTCACATCATATGTGTAACCAGTTAGTTAGATCTTCGGCCTCCATGTGCGTTCCGTGTTCGTCCGCATCCTTTTCCGTAATTCCTAATCGAGACAATTTTTATTACTTACAGATGGGTTTTATTATTTGGGTGGGGATTTAGATTTTGGTCGTGAACTGATAACTGACTCCAAAGTTTGGGGGTTCAGAGCAGACATTTTTGCTTTGATCCCCTCCCCGTTCCTCCCTTGCCCCCTTATCTTACCCTTGCCCTTGATGCCTCCCGCTGCCGCCACTGACAAGTCGACCGACAACACACCGGACACCGAGGACGACGACGAGCTACCCGAGCTCTTATCTGTGTACGAGGACTCAGACGATGAGCTACCGGATCTCGAGCCTTTGGACGACAATAATCACCGTCCAGTTGTCGGTCAGTCGTGTCAATTTTTTAAGGGCGTACACTTCAACTTACTATACCCTCCAAGCTACTCCCCAACTGCCCGTCCAGGGCAAGGTCGGCCAAGCTAATCCCCAACTGCTCGTCCAGGGCGAGGTCGGCGGGTTCAGTGTGGCCCGGGCCCTATCATACGACGCGCCCATGCTCCTCCTATCGTACGACGTTGCATGCCGCTTTGCCGCTGACAGCTTTCGTCGTCGTCCCCAACAACACACGAAATCTCGGGTTATCGACCTTGTCTGCCCCGCCTGCCCCAGGCTGCATTGCGAGGGGTCCTACAAATTACCCCTGAAGTTCCCCCAGACCGACGGGGAAGCCCAAGAGCGGGCATGGGCTCTTACTCGCCCAATGCCGGCGCAGCCCCTGCTTCGCGCAACAATGTAAGTCTTTCTTTCTTTTCTTTTTTTTTGAGAGGTCTCATGCTGATTGATTTTACGGCAGGGGCACACACACAGCGTGCACCAAGCTTTGAAACGTCGTTATCCTTGTCGTTTGCAACTACCTGTTTTTTAGTTTAGGTGACCCCAAAAAATGTTTGTTTGTCAGTTTGAGTCTTCCGGGTCAGTGTTCCACTAAGAATTTCGTCCGCGGTAGCAGAACGTGTTTTCCAAATTTCCCCCGTGGATGTAGTTAGCTGGAGCCAATAATTTTGATCATCTCTGTGTAGCAAGTTATAAGGTTGCCGACATCGATATTGATTGATGATGAACGAAAATAACACGGTATTCAATGACTAGACCAATGACTAGACCAAGAACTCAAGGAGAGGGCAACGAGGTGGTCCCCCTACGGCGGATTGGTTCGGTCTGGATGGCAAAATCAATAGGCAAGGTTCAGCGAATGGCGTCGAGGTTCATCACGGGCGCGATGAAGACCACAGCTACTGACATCATGGACTTCCACGCCAACCTTCTCCCAGTCCACACCCGCCTCAACCGCTCCGCATTTAACGCCGGCGCGCGCCTCGTCACCCTCCCGTCCTCTCACCCCATCCACCGCGTCGTTCGACGCTGCCGCTACGTCCCTCACTTCCACCGCTCCTCCATCCACCACCTCTTTGTCGCCTTCCCCTCTCTCCGCCGCCCCTTCGAGACCATCGACCCCCACACCGTCACCAGCCGCGCCCCGCCCGACGCGCTCACTTCGAGCATCGCGGCCACAAAGGAGTCAGCGACGGAGAGGATGCAAGAGATCGTGCGCCGCGGCGGCCTCTGCGTATACACTGACGGCTCGGGGTTTGAAGGTGGAGTTGGCGCGGCGGCGGTCGCATTGACAGGGGCGGCAACAGCGGCGGAGCGGATGCACCACCTCGGGACAGAGGACGAACACACCGTCTTCGAGGCAGAGGTAACCGGCGCGATCCTCGCCCTCGACATCATCGCAGCGAGCCCGCGCGTCTGCGAGGTTAACATCTTCATGGACTGTCAACCCGCCATTGCCGCCCTCTCATCTCCCAAAGCCCAACCCGGTCAGTACCTCATCAGCGCCTTCCACCTCTCCCACCGCCGCCTCCTCCGCCAACGCAAGTCCCTCAAAGTCCACCTCCACTGGGTGCCGGCACACGTAGGAATTGCGGGGAACGAAGCGGTGGATGCCCGTGCGAAGGAAGCCGCGCAGGGGAGGACCACGATGCTGAAGCGACGGGTGCGGGCGCTCGAAGGCGACCTCCCTGTGAGCAAGGCCGCGGCCATTGCAGCAGGAACCAAGTCGTTTGCCAGAAACTGGGCGAACGAATGGGCCTCCTCTGCCCGCTGCCGCCGTCTCGCACTCTTCGACTCCACCACCCCCTCGCCCTCCGTCGTTCGTATGTACGATGACCTCTCGCGCCCCCAATGCAGCATTCTCACGCAACTGCGCACCGGCCACATTGGCCTCAACGCGCACCTCCACCGCATCCACGTCGCCCCCTCCCCCAACTGCCCACACTGCGCGGTCCCCGAAACGGTATCCCACTTCCTCCTCCTCTGCCCTTCCCTCCGACGCCAACGTCTCGCCCTCATCCTGCGGTTGGGCACCGCTCGCCTCTCACTCCGCCGACTCCTCGGGGTCAAATCGGACCACAAGGCCGTCCTCCAATTCGCGCGCGACTCCGGTCGCTTCCCGCGTTATTCGCTGTAACAACAGCCCGACCTGCTCTTATCTCTTATTTCTTGACTCAATACCAATACCAAAATGTACGTACGCACTGTACCAAACTTCATACCCCCACTGTAGCACCCTCCCGCGTCCCGATCTCCATCCCCCGCCCCCTTTTCCGCGCACCACCTCCATGCCCGCTAGATACTTCTTAGACTACATGTATAGTGTTACATGGGCCCCAAGGGGCCCGCCTACACTTTAATGGAATTAAAATGAAATGAAAAAAAAAAAAAGTGGTCCCCCTAGCAGAATACGCCTCACCGACTCATCTGGAGTGCCTAATAAAATTCGACAGTCTTCGCGCGCCCGATTAGTGAACGACCACTGCCGTCATGGGAAATAAAACTCCACGTTCCCACACGGTGACATGATCTGCAATGATAAATATATCTCCGGACCTCTCCGGACGCGCAGATCCGCTTTGCACAGTGACCACCATGTGCACAGTCGCGTAGCGAGTTCCGGCTTGCCGCGTAACAAGTTTCGCGACTGGCCAGCTGACAACCCTCAACAAACTATCGCCTTTTGATTCCGAGATCGCGCAAGGTAGAGAGAGGGCCTCGTCCGATTGGAGCGGCGAAAAATGACGCCGGTAACAGGGGGAAAAAAGTGAAAACGCTAGCAAGGGAGCGGCAATATCACAGATAAAGAAAGGCGCTTTCGAATCCCCATATTTGCCCACTTTTCACCCCCCCCCCCCCCCCCCACGTTTCCTCATTGACTTGAACCACGGTATTCCGAATCGCTGTCCGCCTGAAATGTCTCCTGACAAAGGATCGCGCGACAATCCGTTGCTGGTGGACGCCAGCCCTGGTAAGAACCCCTTGGTTATTTGCTCCCTTGAATTTCTTGATTATTGACTAGTCTCCGTTCTGAACAGTGAGACAAGGGCGCATCATCCCTGCTCTTGCCCCCGCTAGAGGCTCTCGCAACAATCCAATGCTTGTTGAAGACAGCCCTTGTAAGTGACCTTCGTGTGTGAACGACAGGATCGATCTGACGGTCTCGCGTCTGTCGTTGAAGCCCGCATACGTAACGACGGGGACCCACAGACACTTCAGCTGAGAAGTGGGTCCAGCACTGCGTCCCGGGCCATTCACAGTCGACGTGTGGCACGAATGCTGTCAATGATGGGTGGCGGAACATGGCCCATCGACCATAACATGCCCATAAACCGTGCACTCATCATCGGTGGGCCCCCATCCGCCATCCTTCAAGAAGGCGCACCCAGTCTGCGCGGTGCTGAGCTTCGCGACGCGCGCCGCGAGGCACAGCTCCTCAACTGCCGCCCGATCGCGGAGAGCGCCGTTCCCTTCGTGCCTCAACCCAGGGTCCGACGCTGGGTGCCGCCGTTTCTGGCGGGCGAGCGTGAGCCTCGCGTTCGCGCCCTGAAGCACGAGGATTTGTGGCGCGAGGGACTCGGCCCTGAGGACATGGCGGCCAAGGAGGAGCACCACAAGTGCGGTATTTGCAAGGGCGTCAAGTCGCATCCCGTATCGTGAGTTTTTTCTTCTTCACATCTGTCTCGGACGCCGCTCACTGTACTTTTCTTCTCAGGTATGTTTGTGGACACAGCCATTGCTTCGTCTGTAGTCGTCTGTGGCTGGAGAAGAAATGGACTTGCCCGGAGTGTGTTACCCCCATGTACATCCCCCCTTTTCGCCAGTATGGTGAAGAGGCTCACCTGGCGAGCGCATATCCGGGCTGGGATCGTAGCCGCGTAGATTACAATTGGGACAGCTTAATTTTCCCCCAGCGCGTGCACGCCGGCGCGGCGCAAACCTCTCAATAGTAGTTCTACTCTACTGTGTGTAAAACTGTAGTTCTACTCTACTGAACTACTGAACGAGAAAAATTTGGGGGGGGGGATTTCTATTTCGGCTTTGTTGGCCGAAACCCTTCTCTGCTTCACTCCCCCAATATCCGTACACACAATAACTCAAGACGAAGTCAATGCTGCAACGGTGAGCTGCGGAGCGAAGATGAAATTGCAAGGGTCTGAAACGGCGTCAGGGAATCCTCGGTTATGACGGCTATGGCTCCGGGAGTCTACAAAATACGATAATCACCAAGCACCAAGCCCCAGTCCCTCTTTCACGCTTTGCCCTGTCTCTCCCCCCAGTGCTACCGCCGTCTAACCCCACCGACGGTTAGCTGCCTTCACCATACACCTTGACTCAAAATGATGGACGCAGGACGTGCTGGCCGACGACGGGGTGGAAATTTCGACATCACGGTAGATGTGGACGAAGGCGAGGCTGCTGCCGATTTGGGGATCTACTACTCAGCGGACGGTCGGCGGCGCACCGAGGAAATGCTCAACATCACCCATAAAAAACGCCGCCTAGAACCACAGCAGCTAGATGATACCTACACCGAGTGGATCCCGGTACCGGAGGACGACATGGAGAGCGCCAACGACAACGCTGAACTGGATCTTTTGGATGCGGTGGTTTCTAATCCTGAGGCGCCTGAGCAACGCGGCAAGAAACGCAAAAGCTATGCTAGTTCCGTGCGTGCTGCGTGTTTGTTATCTTCATCGTGCGCATATTGATTGACGATGCTTCAGGACAATCCCATGTCACTATGGCGTCCGTTGAAGGCGTTATTCCTCAACGAGATCCTGCGGCATGCGGGTCTAGCAGATGAGATTCACAATCCCAAATGCGCTGATTGCCACGCACGGTATGACAGCGTCGGAAACGTGCGGCTGTTCAAGTGCCAAGAATGTGGAACGTATCTGCAGTGCAAAGGATGCTGTCTCACACGCCACAGTTGACAGCCCCTGCATGTTATAAGGGTCGGTCCGTTGACTCTGGAGTATTTGAGTCCCCCGCTAACGTGCTAGATGCGCAGGAGTGGACGGGCGACTTTTGGACGGACCGAACCCTAACCGAAATAGGTCTGGTATATCAAATGGGCCACGGAGGCTTGCCTTGCATCTGTCCCAGCGAGAAAACGTACAAGATGACGGTCATCAAAGCCCCGGTACTCCATCAACTGAATATTCGCTATTGCGCGTGTAGCAGGGCAGAGGGGGCAGATAGCTTGCGGCAGCTGCTTAGGAATGGGTGGTACCCCGCAACGGTCACGGACCCGGCAACATGCGCGACCTTCAAGAGTCTGGAGACGTATCGGTTGTACAACGTCGTCGGGAACCTCAACGTTCACGATTTCATCAGGGCACTGGAACGTGCGACGAACACTACGGCGGTAACAGGGTCGACTTGGCTGCCGGTACGTCTCGGGGAGGTCCAGAAGGCGTAATGTACAAGGCGCTGACGATGCCCTAGGATCGATACAAGCAGTTTCAGCGAATGGCACGAGAATGGGCCTTCCTGGTGCGCCTGAAGCGCGCCGGACTGGGCCACGGTGATGTTGAGGCGACGAAAAGGGGGGGAGGCGTCGGTGAAGTGTTGGACGTGCCCTTACGACCAGCGCAATTTGCCGCCGGATTGGCGCGACGTCGCGCCTGGTTATCGGTGAGTATCCCAGTTGGAAATTAAGATGACGCTAAATGGATTTAGGTTTTTGTACATGCTTTTACTTGCGGTAGACGCCAACTTCAAACTAAAAAACCGAATGCGGCCGAACGAGATCGACGACCCCTCTCTGGGTCCTGGGTGGGGCTACTGGGTAGAACCACAGCGGTATAAAAAACATTTGCGGAAGTATGTGGCGGAAAAGGACGTGCGTCGTTCACTTTGTATATGTTATTTGTGGACTGACTTGGACAACAGGCAAGCACATGCATCGCATTCGCTGCGCTCTTGCAGAAGGATACGAGACTGATGACGGGGCTTCGCGCGTCGGGGGTTGGCGGATGCGTGTGCGCGAGGCACGAGGTCGTCCGACCGAATGGGATAGGCGACTTACAGAAAGGAGAGAGGTGCGTTTGTCGGTCGCTCAAGGGTCAAAACTAACGTGTTAGTAGATACGCTAACATGGATTATATTATAATGTCGGCGCTCATAGGGTTCAACCTCATGCTCTTGACTATATCCTACGACATCGCATGTCAGTGGAAGAAGAAGCTGCCGGAGCGGATGGGGCGCCTACCGAAGAAGCTGCAGTTATCGCTGAAGGAATTTACGTTCCAGTGTGCGCTGCCTGTGTGGCATGCGGGGTCGCACAACGAGGACTGCAAGAACGACAACAGCCTCAGTTTCAAGCGAGGCGTGGGCACCTCAGTATAGGGCTTTTTCGCGAAGCGTTCTGGATATACCCCTAAAGTGTTTTGCGAAACATTCTGGGTAGGGAAGAAAAGAATTAAAAGGGCGGGATTCGAACCCAGGACATCAAAACAGAGTGGATTACATCATCTGCCAATAAGGCAGTGCTGTAACCAACTGGGCCAAGAGAGAATGTAGATAGTGTCGAATGATGGAGATAGACCAAGCATTCTCTAGGCTCAGAATCAGCTGTTTAGTGAAGAAACTAGGTTGCACTGCTGACACAGGTTAGAGTTAGGGTGGTTAGGGCTTGGGTTAGGGTTAGGGTTGGTTAAGGTCCGGGCTAGGTTAGGGTTTGTTACAGTTAGGGTCCCTGGGATATTGTTGTTGAGTTTTTGGAGATTTGTTATTTGTTGTTGGAGGTAGTCATACAGTGCAATCAAAAGCAGCAGAAAGAACAGCAATAATAGCCTAGTTGGTTAGTATGCTTGCTATTCTACCCATCACAGATTACTTACAGCTCTTTGCATAAGTAATGGCACTACCCCTATTTTTAGAAGAAAGAGCATTTTGAACCCTACCGGGTTTTTAGCTCATTACTCCCTCGTTTTTGAACGGATTGACATAATTCCAGGTGGGTTGGAGAGCGAGGAAGCGGGGCCTTCCATTCATATCCATTTCTAGCTCTAACTCCCCCAAGCTGGCAGCCCTCAAATTCATACCTCCCGATTCAACCACAACTTGTTAATTGAATAACTTCATGGTTTCTCATTCAATTGCCTTAATTCGAGCCATGATGGAATCTATAAATAGAGTCAATTGTCCTAGATAGTGCAGATTCCGTGAAATTTGGACCACACTTGGGTTATATTCTGTTCAATGGACAATTCCGAAAGGCGTGGGAACCTCGGTTGTCTTGGCACAAAAACATTATGTCTTGTTCACGAAATCTAGGCTAGGCTTCCCCCTTCAATATGAACCCACTTTTATGCAAATTGAACGGGAAATGAGCAAGCATTGGGGTTTCCAATATGGGATTGGCACCACCAAGGCTGATTTTTGGCACAGTTGAAACCTTTGAATTAAAGGGCAAGACCCATAGCAATTGAAAGCACCACTTCCCCGCTCTCCAACCCACCCGGAATTATGTCAATCCGTTCAAAAACGAGGGAGTAATGAGCTAAAAACCCGGTAGGGTTCAAAATGCTCTTTCTTCTAAAAATAGGGGTAGTGCCATTAGATCTTCAAACAGCTGTAATCTGTAGCACCCTCTTCGTGGGTTCAATCCTTCCTTTTGCCACTCTTTATTCTGACGTAAGTTCCTTTGGTTTGGCCTACCCAGAATGTTTCGCAAAACATCCTACGGCTATATCCAGAATGTTTCGCGAAACCGTAACTTAATGAGCTGGCGTGGGGAAGAGCGACGGCGAGGGCGTGGAGCGCACCTGGGCCGTCCTGAATCCTGTGTCATATCACACGCGGGACGCCGGTCAGGGGCAGCGGGTCGACGTATTGGAGGACAAGATAGATAACCACAACTTCTTGAAGAACATCGGCCAGGGTGAGCACGACGAACAGGTCTAAACTTTACGTGGCTGACGGAGGTTACTGTTTAGGCGACGCGTTGCAACGGAAACTCATTGTGGCGATCGCAGAGCGCGCGAGGCAGGTGGCCGAGTTCAGGGTGGTGTCGTCGGCGGTGTCGCAAGAGGTTCGGCGGGAGTGGAAGCAGCAAATCGCTGACTGGGAGGAAGACCCCAGCAAACCAAACCCGTACACCCTCAATCGGAAAGGTACGTGGACGCATATACCAGGGGGAAACCTGTTGACGAGGACCCGTTAGATTGTCCTTCAGAGGCCGAAGTTCGCTTGGCTCTGAGGAAGGAGGAGGAGGAAGCGGCTGCCGCAGGCGCTGCGCCTCTTCATGGCACAAGTGCCACTGCGTTCCTAACGGCGGGAATTCAGATCGAAGACGCACAGTGCATATAATCCCTAACAATGGGGCGGTTGTGGTGCTAACTCGTCGTAGGCGTCGTATCATACCAAATCTGGGCGACAGGGCGTTGGTAACCGCTGACCGCAAAAACAAAATTCAAGAGTGGCGACATATGTTACTGGTGAAGATCAACAAATTCCGATCGTCGCAGCGGGTTTACATGCCGGGCGCCACCACCGTTATCGAGGCCGCTGAGGCGGCGCGCGACGAGGACCTCGCACCTCTGAAGGCAGAGAAGATACAGCTGTTCATGCCATGCGACATGCCGACGACGGACACGCTGCGCGGATGCGTGCGGGGCTTGTTGGACATGGAGAGCAAGCTGCGCGTCGCCCAGTGCGATAACACTTTGGTGCTGGTGCGCGCGCGGCTGCATGCGAA
This sequence comes from Mycena metata, assembly GCA_029378385.1. Taxonomy (NCBI): domain Eukaryota; kingdom Fungi; phylum Basidiomycota; class Agaricomycetes; order Agaricales; family Mycenaceae; genus Mycena; species Mycena metata. The sequence goes on from JARKIB010000223.1 coordinate 20,668, forward strand.
AGGTCACCTTATTTACTTCCGAAATGCCAACGTCGCAGGGCAGAACAAGTCCACCAAGGCGGCGACGTTAATCGGACAGGTCGGCGAGAGAGTGGACGCGGCTGCGAAGAAGTATTCGCAAGGTCGTGCGAGCCTGACAAAGCTGAAGGGGGCGGACTACATGCCGCAGTTTCGGAAGCTTCAAAAAACGGACCTCCAGCTGGACGGCGACGCCCGGGAGAGTGACGCTGCAGCGAGAAAGAAGCTGGCCATGATTGGGTTGGGGCGGGGGGCGCGGGCGCGGCGCAACGCGCCCGGCACATCGAAACGTGTGATGTCTTGGATTTGGATGGCGCCGGGGGCGCTTGACGATGCGGAGGAGCGGCTTCATGATTGTGAGTGGCGTCGCCTAATTCCTGTATTGCGCGTTGATTGACACGCACCGTTTATAGCCGTTCGAGTCGAATGGGCACGCGCCCACGCGCGCAAGATTCGATGGGAAGAAGAGGTGTTGCTGCTACGGGAGGAGATGCGAAGGGTGCTTCGGTATCTGGGGTGGCAAGCCGATTGGTGGCGTCAACACGCTACTGGGCGGAGTGGTCTGGAGGAGGGGACGGCGGCCGGACTGCGCGCGTACGCCGTGAAGCAGGCGGCGTGGCACGTCGCGCTGGCGAAATTCTTTGAGGAGATGTGGAAGATGCTGGTTCTGCAGGCGGCGCAGCACTTGGTGGCATGGGAGGGGGCCACCGCGTTGGAGGGGGCGGACTTGGACGAATTCTTCTCACAGCATTCAGGAGGACCAGTAGTATCAGCTTGATTAGGCGAGAATTGTGACCGGTCACTTTGTAACGGGGAAATAGGTATAATGTGTTTTTAAATGGCTACCCGAGTGAAGTCAATATTATTCGCAACAAGCCGTGAAGTGGATCAGCGGCACGTACAACGTTGCCGGGAGGACCGCGTGAGATATCATTGATTTAGTGTGTTCTGTATGGCCGTAGCCATCCATGGCTGGCTTTAGCCGTTTAGACATCAATTCTTGTGGCTAGGTCCATGGCTGTATACTACATACTACAGCCAGGGGTGCCTTTGAGCATGCAAAGAATAGAGTTCACGAGTCTGGGGCTGGTGCCGGTGATGGAAATTGTCCGGAGTTTGTGCAGGAGAAGCAGTAGATTTATTGGTATCTCTAATTCAACTAAACTCTTTTACCACTGGTCCCGTAGTAGCGCACTAAGTTGTGTCTTGGAAGACTCGATTATGGCCTGTGTCAGGACCGCTGCATCCTTCTCGTCATTGTCGGTGGACACTTTCGAAGGTTCCCACCCTGTCACAATAGGACCACCTGCTTTCCAGAGGAAGCAGATCGCTTTCCAGATGCAGAAAAGTGCAAAAGTCATGTCAGTTTGGCCTGATGAACAGAGTCAAGGGTGGGCAAGTTGAAGATGGGAAAAGCTTACAGGGAGCCGGAGGGGTATGCCAGACCTGTTTGGAAGCCTGCTCTGCCCATTGGAACCAGGTGCATTTCTTTTTATACGAAGTCAGGTTCCACCCAAGGTGGCGGAGGACTTCGTCGAGTGTGACGGTCAGTCCGCCAGTGAATTGATGCTGCAAGTGGTCAGGAGAGACACCAAACTTCTCGCACATGAGTTCCGCTGCTTGCCAATTCCGGACCATCTGGGACAATGTTTGCTGTCCCCTTACGAAGAAGGCAGAGTCAATGCTGGTGGACTCGAGACCCAGGATGTTAGCCGCGTTAGAGAACGGGACCGAAGGATGTAGTAGGTCAGCTGGAGTGAGAATGCTGGTGCCAGTGAAATCGAGACCAACAGCTTCAGGGAACAAAAATGAAGGATGAAGAAGATTGTCGGCGGGGATATCTGGCAACATGTGCTGGGAATAATGAGGAGCAAAGGGTGGATGAAGAAGATTGTCGGCAGGGATATCTGGCAACATGTGCTGGGAATAATGAGGAGCGAAGGGTGGATGAAGAAGATTGTCAGCAGGGATACCGGGCAACATGTGCTGGGAATAATGAGGAGTAAAGGGTGGAAGGGGATAATTAACTGCAGGTGTGATAGTTCCGTGATGTCCGTGTGGAAAGAATATCTGCGGGCGATCTGGGGGTGTCAGAAAGCGACGACAAAGTGGGTTTCGGACCAAAGGGTAGTTAGCACCCCCCAAGTCCCCAGATAGTCTCTGGTTTTTGGGTGGGCAAGATCCACAGCGAAGATCTCGTTGAGAACATCCTGGTGTACACTGGGTATAGACAGTTCGATGGTAGCCAGCACGAGACTGGTCACTGGCCGGTGCCCATAAGTGCTGTCTTGCCAGTGCTCTCCGAAATACGGAACCCGAGTAGTCTGGATGTCGACCACAGAGAAGGCCTGCAAAATAGCCTGTAAATGAGGGGGGAAAGGTGATCCCACTCGGTTCGCATTCTCTCGAAGGACAGTGACTGTGCAAACCCCATTACGTTCTGTTGATAAAATTGGATCGAGAGGCATCGAGCCTGTGTTATAGTTGAGAAGGGATGAGCCATGGGGCCCGATGACAGCGACAGTGCAGGAGATCGCTGGTGTGGTCAGTTCAAACTCTTTGGCAGCATCAGAGGTGTAAGAATCTACTCACCAAAGGTCCGATCTATCTCGAAGCTCCAACTGGTTCCAAGCAGCTGGTCCATGGAACCTTTTGAATAGTTTGAGCGACAGAATGTCGAAAAAAGTGACACATGCCAATCATTGGTGATTGTTATTCCATCAATGCCGGCGATTATCGCGGTCCGATCGATGTTATCAGATCGTCCTCCTATGTCAGAACCACCACCATCTCTGGAGCTGCTCGAGGCCTTTCGCCTTCATGATCAATGATACAACCAGGCAGTCAATGAGGCAGTAACCAATCCGACCGATGAAGTGGTTCTATTGCGACTATCGGACGATCTGGCCGAATATGCAGCTCTGGTCGAGGAGGTGTGTGACTATCCTGTTTGAATAGACATACAAGCCTGAATTACTCCTAGCATAGGCTTATCTTTCCTGCCGCGGAACTGGAAACTCTCCAGACAAATCTGGGTCTAATGCTAAACGATGTAGAGATCGTGTATCAGCAGGCCATAGATGCATCGCACCATGGCTGTCCCACTGTCGTGGAGCGAGTACACACTGGTCTGCCTGGTAGGCCCAGAGTTGTTATTGATCCCAATTTCTTGCAGTTTGCACATGAGCATCGCTCTACCACTGGTATTGGACGTTTTCTGAATGTCTCCCGGGGTGTCATTTGGGCTGCTCTTCTGCGACAAGGCCTTGAAGACCCTCTTTCCGAAAATACTGAGTTGCCAGAAGCTCCCCTGGGCCTCGAGGACGTTATTCTGGACCCCGATTATGCGGTGCCACAAGTCTTGCCTGCTGATGTTACTGATGCCGCACCTCCCCCGCCACCCTTGACTGGTGACCTCTCTATGATTGCAGACTGGGAACTTGACAGCCTCTTGCTCCGATTGCGTACACATTTCAACCGCGCGGGAATTAGCATGCTCGATAGAATGCTCCGCCGACTTGGGCACCGTGTCCAGCGGGACCGCATCCGTGAATCGCTCTGTCGCATCGATCCAGTTCACCGTGTATTCCAGCGCATCCGAATTCACCGGCGGCAATACTATGTTGCTGGCCCGAACTCGCTCTGGCACCATGACAGACAGCACGGTAGGATTATTATGTCCACCACTGGCCTGTTCCACTCAATTTGTTCTTAGGGCTGATCCGCTGGGGAATTGTAATCCATGGATTCATTGACGGGTACTCCCGTCTCATTACTGGGCTCCGAGCCAGCGACAATAACCGGGGGAGTACAGTCTTGATACTCTTCCATGAGGCGGCACATACTTTTGGGGTACCATCGCGTCTCCGTGGGGACCATGGTGTCGAGAACATCAAGATCGCAGCGTGGATGGAAGAGCACTGTGGTGTTTGTCGGGGCTCATATATATGGGGCCGGTATGGGATCTCACCACCTGTGCCCTCTTGAATTCATGCTTATGAGAATCTAGGAGCATTCATAGTGTGCGAATCAAGCGGCTCTGGGTTGATGTTACAGCCCAAGTTGGGGCCACCTGGAGCGAAAATTTCACAATGCTGGAGCTGCACCGCGGACTCGATATCAACAACGTGAACCATATCTGGCTTCTCCACTACCTTTTCCTCCCAACGATCAACGACCAACTTACGTTCTTTGCCCAATTGTGGAACGAGCACCGGATCCAAATCCGGAATGGACCCAACCGGTCTCCCGCTGACATGTTCCATTTCGACACACTTGTGCGTGGACATGCTCTTGTGGACGATTTATCCGAGGAAGAGCTTGAGGTCTATGGTGTTGATTGGGAGGGGCTTCACCACAATACTCTCCTGCACTCACAGCGTGAAAACAATACGGCAGAGATGGGCTGGACTTCTTGGCTCGTCTGTGTTGGACCCCCCGAGCACCTCAATGAAGTCCCAGTTGAATCGCCCGAAGGACCTCTTCACCTAGACCAGGTTGCCGCTCTCGAGGCTGTCGTCGGACAGTGGCGGGGTCTTGCTGCCAACTTGAACATCATTCATTTATGGAGCATTGCCTTCGCTTTTTGTCGTACTTTAAATAACACTGCATTTTGACTGTTCCTCACATTCAAATTTGGTATTTGCACTGTGCTCTCCAGAGGTAGAGTGCGGGGAAATAAAAATAAAATAAAAACATAAAAAATATATATAAAGAGCGGAGAAAGGTAAATAATAGTGTAACAGGTGGGATTCAAACTTACGGTGATGTGGCTCCCCATCACCAACCTTGAACAGAGTTAGGGACGTAAAACCTCTAGACCAACGGAGCATAGGACAGAAGCAAACAAATCAAAGCTGGTATCAATGCTGAAAGGGGAACACAAAAATATCACATTTATGAGGTCGTCCTACAAGTTATAGCCAGTGTAAACTAAGCCGATGAAAAGGTGATTAAAGAGTAATAGAAGTACGAAAAATTGAGCATAGAACGAACAGATGGAGGGAGTTGAAAGGCAGCAAAGAAATTAAATAAGCGATAAAGGGCTATAATGAATTGAGGAGATTAAAAGTAGTAAAGGTCTAGAGTAAGCAGCAGAGCAAAGTAAATGATCAAGGGAGCGAAAAGTCATGAAATGGGAGGTCAAAAGGGTATAAATTTACTCTAAGCAAAGGTGTGGTTGTCGATACCATTGAGCGACTGGCAGAGCAGCCAGTGGTGTATAAACTGGCGACGAGAACGGGGTTCTTCGGAGGTGTATGATGCCTGGGCAGCCCTCAAGAGGAACGAGGCTGGGATGCGACACTCGAGGAAGCAAGTACGAAAAGACAGGGTTCCACTTGCAATCATCGAGGGAAGCAGAGAGTGAGGTCGTCCACCAAGGTAAATGGTGTTGTTGTTGTCAACAAGCATGATCTGGACTTATGATCAGTGTGATAAAAAGGGCACAAAAGAGCGAAATACTTTGATATTGCCCAATGCTTTCGGCAGGTAAGGAGTTCCAGAAATCGCCCAAGTCAGCATTTGAGCTCGGAAGTTTGGGCTGTCGATGAAAGAAAGGTCGACACCAGCAGGGAAGTGCTGTCTTGCCTCTTCGAAAATGGCAGGGCAGGGGATGCCCAAGCCCATGAGGTAGTTGGCGATGATGTCAATGAGAGACTTGCCTCCCATGGCTGCTGCAATCGGGGCAGACAGAGCTGGGCTGGATGAGACTACAATGTGAGAAATAAGAGATTCTGGACCCATCATCGAGGCCATAACATTGGCGATAATGGAATCGGAGCCTGCCCGAACTGAGTGAATGAACTGTAGATTATATCAGTTCCATCCACAGGGGTTGAGGCAAATGAAAGAATACCTTGGTAAAGGTCCAGCCATTGCGACAAGGAAGTCGGGCACCCCGAGCAGCAGCCACAACATCGACATGTGAAGGGGCCTCCGACCCGATGACTCCTCGATAGGCCATCTCGACAAAAAGTCCATTGTGGGTTGCTTGGTCGCGAACTGCGACTGCAGTTATCTGTTCAGCCAATCGTAAGCACCTATGTTGTTAAAAATAAAGGAAACCGACCTCGAGATCGTGATATGTCGCCAAATGTGAGACAATGCCAGGGATATTGACATTGCCTTGAGGACCAGCTGACCTCCAGGAATCGAGCACACTCTTGAGGACAGGATGGTACTCTGCCATGAAGAGGGGATGCACCGATCGAAAGTCGCACTCGTTGAGAAGGAACTGAATAAGACAGGGATTGACTGGGTCGGGAGCGAACCCTTGATGATCCCCAGGCTCCACAGGGCTGCAGTAGTCGATATCATTCGCTGGCGAGGACCGAATGTGTGCTGGCCCAAGCCCTGCGAACGAATGAATAGCATCGACAATTTGCCATCAGCCCGAGGAGTAAGCCACTGGCAACCAGTAGTTTTGAGTAACTTTGTCTGGGCTTTGTGAAAGATCTCGCGAAGAACACCATCCCCAAATAATAGAATTGTTCGGGTGCCAGGTCGATAGCTAGCACATTATTGAGCCATATGATCCGACAAAGAGAAACATCACTTACATGACTGCACTCTGGTCGTCGGAAAGGACAGAGGTAAAGTCTCCCTCATCGACACACCGAGCGACAGCAGCAATCAGCTCATCGGCAGCCTCATCCAGACTCCCCTGGGGAAAAGAAATAAGACACAATCAGTCTCCATAGGATCCTAACTCGCCTTTGTAGAGAACTGGATGAGAGTCGGTACCATTCGTTGCAGCGACATAAACCGAACCCTCGCGAAGGAAGTTGTAGATGACTGGGTGATTGGGCTGCCAAGGCTCATCCCACATGGTGGTCAGGAGAGAAGGAATCTCAGGAACAGTGGGTGAAGGGGGGAGTATTCGGGCAGTGGCTTGAGCTGCCTGGGTGCTTCGCAACACCTAGGACCCAAAATGAGCTTGTAAGAAAAGAATAAAGCCGAGTGAAGGTAAAAACATACCCTGGTTTGAACAACAGGTGTCGGAGTGGGAGGCAAATTCTCGTCGTTGTCGTCATCGTTGTCGAGACCAAGCTCATCGTCGCTCTCGCCACAAGATGAATTGCCATCGGCCAAAGGCCACTGCTTGCGAACCCTGTTGCGAGGGAACATGGTATACAGCCTTTGGGAGATGCAGTGGTGAGAGCGAGCAGTTTGGCCAGGGCCAGGGAGTGCGAAGACAGCATTGAGGACTGGCTGCCTGAGTACTGGCGTAATACTGTTAGAATTCGACACGAAACAGTGGCAAGAGAACGACCGACCCCAGTAGAGAGCTAAATAACTCACTCCTTCGAATGTTTCGATGCAGAGGCCAGGAAGGGTGAATTGTATACGATTGGCCCCAACCTCACCCATGGTCGTCCCAGGGCGAAGAGGAATTCGTCGCAGACGAATCTGGTTATCGCCTGGGCGAGGAAGACCTCGGTTGACCAGATAGAGTGAAGACAGTGGCTGGTCCTCATGAGAGAAAACAGTAGTGCCACTCGCCACAATATCCATGCCTCGGTTCCGAAGCTCGTGGACAATGTTGGAGATATGTTCAGTGACGAGTTGAGTGGTGGGGGAGGTCTGAAGGACACAAAGCCCGAACTCTCTCATCTTGGCAAGGAGAGTATCCTTCAGGAACCTTATGAGGTAGAGGTCGGACTCAAGACCTGCGATCTACAGAAGGAACAGATTGAGTGTGGAGGTAACATAGTGAAAATTCACGACCGACCTGGGGAGGATAAACAATATTCATAGTTCGGAGATGTGTCTGGCCACCCGAGGAAGTCAGGCATGAATTAATGTCGGCAGCCCGGGGCAAACTCGGGGGAGCGACTGCATTGGTCCGAGGCCGACAACGAGGGAGGTTAGGCTGCCGGTTGCGAGGAGGCAGAGTGGGTAAGACGAGCCTGGTTGACGACCAAATTCAGACTCGAAGATGAGGAAGACGACAGGGGAGGCAAAGGGGGGAGCTGCACTGAGAGCGACGATGGAGCGACCCGAAGACTTTGGTAGGGTTGAATCGGAGGGGCAGCAGGCCGAGCAGGGAGCGATAGCTGGCTTGAGGGTGGAGGAAGAGCTGGTTGAGAAGCAGTCGGAGCTGGATTCGGGGCTGCAGGCTGAGGAGCCTGCCCAGGAGCAACAGCAGTTAGCAGTCCTGGGGCATTGTTTGTGAGGAACTGCATAAAGTGGTTCACGAGGTTTTGGTTGTCTATCGAATTGCTTTCCCTACAGAGGTGTTAGTATTTGGGAGTTTAACGACAAGTATGTTGCACAAAATTTGATAGGCAAAAGGCTATGGGTTTGAATGAATAACAGAGTCGCACTGAGGCAAAGTATGGAGACATACAGTGAGTGGTAGGTGCAGAGATACTGGGATAGAGAGTGTGTGGGAGAGAAAGCAAAAAAAAGAGTACTTTCATGGGTATATATATGCAGAATATTCTGAACTGAGCTCAAGTCAGTTGGCGATCAGTGACCAGTTTAGCCAAACCACAAGGTAACCCAATTCGGTAGCTGTGTCTCGCTAAAGGAACCACAGCCCGGTAAGCGAACCACCAGATCAATCATTCACCGACCACTGGTCGTATCAAGCGAACCAAAGGTTCACAAGAGGTTCGGGTAGTGCCTACAAGTACATGTTCGCAAAAGTTCGGTACTTCGGGTACAAAGTTCCGACGACCTGTCATGTTCGCTTAGCCAGGTCAGCTTCGAAGTAAAAGTTCCGAACTAAAGCTCGAATATTTGATGAAAAATAAGGTCATATCTATAGTTCTATCCCAGTATTGTCCTTGAGAGACCGAAACTGTGTTAGTTTGAACCCAGGTATGTCCGCATTCGATTTTTTGCGGTAATTTTCAAACTGACCTTGGTTAAAGATATTCAGGTTCAAGACTTTGTTCAATGTTGTTCAATCCCTTCAAGAGGGCCTTACTGTGCCCATTTGAACTCCGGTATGTGGGTATTATATCCTAGATTCATTTGACTGACGATGCGCGGTTTAATAGTCAATCTACTTCAACCCATCATCGATCATTCACACTTGAGCTCGATGAACCCTTGCTTCGATGGTCAACAGGTATGTCATCTACGTATTGCATTCCTCCATTCATTCATTGGCCTACCTTGGATAGTAGTTGAACTCAACTCAAGTACCGAAGCCATGTTCAACCTTCGACATGACTTCAACCTTACCCAATGTGAGTTTGTTTCATCCTCCCTCCACTTACATACCACTGACCTTTCTTCGATTGACCACAGGGACTCGACCTCAACTTCAATCTCACTTGACTCAAAGGCCCAAACTCTGACCGTTTAACTCAAGGTATGTTCGATGTTGCATCTATAATATATTCAACTAACCCTCCGATGTTCTAGTCTATATTCAACTCAAGCAAGACATAACTGACCTCCATGCATGCTTAGTATGCTCCTTCGACGGCTACTAGGTACGTGGTATCCCATTCCATTGTTACATTCATTAATTCTTTGAGCAGCGTTCAATTTCGGGGATCTCGGAGATGGGCCGCACCTCGAGTTTCTCATTCTCATTTTTCGGTTTGAGGTACACACATTTCTTTGTTACGTTTCTATAGCCTGGCTAATCGTTTCTTGGTTAGTAGATTCGATTTGAGGATGGTCAAGTTCACCTTATTCAACTCAGTGCCGCCCAAATTCAATTCAACGTCGAATTTACCAATGCAAACCAGCTCTGTCCTTCCCCAGGTAAGCTTCAACTTGAACTGCCAATCTGTGTCGCATTACTGACTTTAGGTTCGTTCTGTTCAACCAGACTCTTGCCGCCGACTTGAATGAATGGAAAAATTGTTGCGCGGCACAGCGGGAAATCAGCGAATAGAGTCAGCGCTCCCCGCATGAACTCCAATTAAACTACTCACCACTCGAATTTCACAGTCATTCTGCACTGCGCGAATGAATGCTCGGTTTCTTTGAATGAAACAAGGCCAAATTAAACTGAGGTACACATCTTCAAGTTCTTACCTTTCTTTCGTTGAATCCAAGCTGACTGAAATTTTACTCACAGTTCTTTCAAGCCCCTAAATTTCAAACCCTTCAAGTTCCCCACTCAAAGTAAGGCTTCACTTCGTTTCTATTCAAGCCGCGCACTCTTTACTGACCCAGATCACACAGGTATTTTGAAGATGTCAAATTTATTCAGAGTTACGTACGGGACATGCAGCGGATACGGACTCGGAAAAGGAAGGGATGGGGAGGGGAGAGAGGAAAGAGAGGGGGGCAGAGATGCAGCACAGCGGGCGCACGTCTGCGCAGTGCGTGCGCGCAAATTCGGCCCGCGCATCTCCGCGTGCAAGCAGGACCTGCAGCGGGGCACGGGGACTTACCGCGTACACACACACGGCATGTGCGTGCGCAGTTGCACCACCGCCGAGTCGAGTTTGGTGCAGTCTGCACTCGACTCAACGGCGCATACAGGTGCGGTGGGGAACAGGGGAAAGGGTGGAGAAAAGGGAGAAGGGGACGAGCGCGGGGACTCGACATAGACATGCGTGTGCGCATGCGCTGCATCACTACCGAGTGCGGGTTGCACTCGACTCGAGGGCGGGGAACAGGGGAGATAGTATGGGGGAGGGAGGGTGAGGGTGAAGACAAGGGAGATGGGGACGAGCGCAGCGCGCAGGGCGTGCATGCGGCATATGCATCCCCCGTGGAGCGCTCGACTCGACGGTGTGGGTGTGCGGCAGTGACGTGATGGCGGGGGATCCGAGGGGAACAAGAGTGTGGGGAACGAGGGGAATGAGAGCATGGGGAACGAGGGCGGGAACGAGAGGGAGGGAGATGGCACTGGGGCAAAAAAAGAGAAGGAGGTACGCACCTTCCTTCCCGTTCCCCACCAATCCTGCACCGACCGACGCTGACGACGTGCATGTCGCGTACGGCAGGCTGTAACGTGTAAGTAGGGAAGGAAATGCACCTTGTGTATGCAGGCGGACGCAGGGAGGGGCACGACCTTCCTCGGCGTCCTGCACTTCTTCTTCTCCTGCACGGGCGCCGCCGCTGGCTTGTGCTCCACCTTCACCTTAACCTTCTCCCCGCTCCCTCACCACCCTCGGCGTCGGTCTCCCCCTCCCCATCCTCCCCTCATCATCCTCGTTCGCATTCCCCTGTCCCCGTCCTCGACGCCCACTTCATCCCTTTCCCCCCACCAAACACCCCCACTCACGCTCCCACTCCCCACCAACGCCGTCCCCTCGACCAACCATCTAAGTAAACTTTTGAGCCCCTCAAGCTCGCACATGAGGTGCTTCTTAGGGTTCTTGAACATGCGGATGTATTTGACCGCCTTGCCGAGAACGTTCGCCTTTGAGCACTTGCGCGCAATCTTGATGCTGTTATCGATGTGGTCTTCCGGGTCCGAGCTGCCGCCGCCTTGAAAAAATGAAAACAGTTTAGGTATAGTTAGAGGGGAAGGAAAGCATACCGGGATAGGGCTCGCCTGCCTTGATCGCGGCTGCCCTGTCGACGACGCGGAGTGCTGGGACAACTTGGCGCAACGATTGAATGTGTGCATTAAAATTGGTGCGGTAGCGGCACTCAATGGTCGTGTGGGACGTCTTCGGCCGTGATTGCGTCGCGGGCATAGGCAGTGCGCTCGGGGCGACGGGAGCGGTGGTACATAAATGCGGATGCAGCGGTGTTGGGCGTTGGATACGAGGGGGCAGGCGGGCGGTAAAGACCGAGGGCTGGTGCGGCTGGTATTGCGATTCGCCCCCGATCTGTACGGCGAGGATGAGGCTTGTGTTCTTGCGGACGCGATTTGCGAGTTCTGCGGCGGGGTTGTCGGTGGAGGCGGAGTAGCCAGTGTCGACGGAGGCGGCACACATGGACGGCGGGGGGGAGAAGGAGCCGGTGCTGCCGCCGCTCTCGGACTCAGACGAGGGCAGTGGGGACGAGGCTTCAAAGGTGAATTGGAAGGGGTTGAAGAAGCCAAAGTCGGTCGTGTCGATGCCCATTCCAATGCCGAGGTCCATGCTTGTGAACTGGGATGTTGTCTATCTTGTCCTCTGGGGGCCACATGCTGCTGAGTGAATTCTAGTTGGGGAGTGTGCTGACGCTGGGGCTCGAGTCGTCATCGCTGGGCTGCATGTTGTGCTGGGAGTGGTTGTGGAGGAGGAGGTTGAGCGGGTCGCTGGGGTCGAGTCCCAGCTCGTCATTCATTAGCGTCGACATGGCCAGAGGAAAGAAAAGTCAAGATCGTGCCATTATTGGTAGCTGTGTTGACCTACTTAATGCGTCCTCGGGCCGTGATTCCGCTGTGATGCCCCTATTTACGAGCAGGGAGAGAAGAGAGAGGTGAGTGAGAGAAGACAGGCAGGGACCCGTGCATGAGTGAGAGTATCAATGATGGGACTTGTTGTGAGATGGAAGTAGGCCATTTGGGGTGGTCCTCAACCTGCCATAGAAACCAAATAAACCCATACTGTATTTGATTATTCGCAAGCCGTGCGCAAGGGGGCGCGAGGATTAAAATACGGAAGGACAATGCTGGGGGTGGGATGGATGGGTCCCCGAGATCTGGCGTATCCAAAATTTTATTCCCATCAAAAAAAAAAATGTTCCGTGCATTTTCACGCGAGTTTCTCCACAGTTGAGCGTGTCAAAGCGTGTCAAAAGCACCGATGGTGTGTTCAGTGAACAATGCAAGCTCATAATTGCATTTTATGCGTAGTTGGTGGCTTTCAGAACCTCACCCGCCATTTCAGTTCAACAATGGAACACCCAAAATTCCTTTTATAGTGTAAAAGGTGGCAGCATCTGGAATATATAAGAGCACAAACCAACCTTCCTTCCAAAATTCATAATGTCCCACTCCAAATCTAACTTACCACCCTCCAAAATTATCGGACTGATACTTTGGCATTCGTACTTTATGTGCCGCCCCGACACTTTACACAACATCCTGTCTACACATTGCAGGCCTTCCATGGCCCATTGTGGTCAATTGCCACAAACAGTGATGCATTCCGACACCTACTGGATAAACTTCAAGGGAACGAGTGTATTTTGAGGGGCAGAAGAGCGTGGGATATGAATCTGGGAGGTGGATCCTGGGAAGCTGAAAATCATGGAACAAGAAATAAAATATGGGGGTGGTTACCCAAAATCAGCGGAATGTGAAAAAATGGGGCTATGTCCTCTGAAAAAAAAAATTGTGCCCCCTTGGCCGCGCATGTCATATTTTTCTTTTGAGTCTTGACACATCCCAGTGGGTTCTCCAATTGCGAGGGTTGTCTGCACACTTTGGTTTGTGTATGGTAGTCTCAATTTGAACGTTTCCGCAGCACCAGGTGAGCATGAGGTGGAATAACAAAACACGTTGGGTGAGAGTACAGTGGAAATGTGTAAAGTCACAAATGTGGGAGTGATGTGAATAGTGCTCTCGCCTCAAATCACCTTATTTAAATAAATAGATTTTCAAACAAATAGCAAACACAGGAGGTACATAAAACAAAATGGGCTAGGACTGTATATAATGGTTCGAAACTCAGATTGTAATCAACTTGACCTGTTCTTCCTCCAACCCAAGCTCTTCAGTGTCACTATCCACTTCCTCCACCTTCCCTGCAGGAACATTTAGCTCAGCCAAGCGAGCCAAATTCTTTTGGTGCTGCTCTTTCGTCTCCTCACTGATACTGCCAACCCTCTCATCAATGTCCTGAACTCTCTTGGCTTGTGACGAGCGCTCAAAGAGTGGTCTTGCAGTTTCCCACAGTTCCAGTGCCTTCAGCAAATCCCCATTTCTTTTGGCCATGTCCCCGAGGCGAATCATGCACTCTGCTCTGCTGCGGTGAACATCCATGTAGGTAAATTCCTCCAAGGCCACAATGAACAGGCTGACAGCGGTGACTTCATCGTTCTGCATGAGGTGGACGTCTCCAATGAATTGCAAAGCCTTGTAAATTCCAAGCTTCTTCTTTTCCCTAAGAGAGTGTGCAAGTAGGATTATACTCCATGAGGGATCATGGTGTGGGCTCCAGCGAGTGATATCTGCCAGTCTCTCCAGACAGTAACTTACAATCTCAGAAAACCCAGTTTTGAGACATTTGCAAAACAGGGAGCATGACATATCTCCTTCTCTGAGATTCAGATCGGCTTGAATCACGTCACAGGTGATCAACATCATTGTTCCTCCAATTTTGTTGAAAATGGCTTCTGATGCACATATTTTCTCCTGAATCACCTCACATGAAACTCCCATGGGGACCTCAACTCCAGCAATATTCACCAAGGAAGCACCCTCATGATACAACACCCCCCCCTGGTAGGTCTGTAGGAGTTGTCCCCAGAGGTTATGAGCATTAACATACTCTGACTTGTATGCATGAACTTCTGCCTGGCAGTTCACCAGGGCATGATTCACGTCCCCCTGGGACAGACCACACAGCTTTATGAGAGCACTGGCCCTTTGGACAAGAAAGATGCATTCATAATAATCACCCCACATTTGGCAGCACAAAGCCTCACTGTATCACTTCAGGCTACCCTGAAGTATACCCTTTAGGGTCTATTAGGTTGGTTGGAATAAATGGCCCAAGAGGGTGGTTTTGGGAATGGGCATACCATGGGATATGGGAAGTACCATGGCCCAGGGCAGAAGTGGTGACCATGGTACCTCCCATAGGCCCGCCGCAGGCGAGCGAAAATTTTGCCTGTGGTACCTCCCACAGGGGTATTTTTAGGCCAGGACCCCAGAAACTGCCCTGGATCAAAACATCAAATGGGGTCAATATCAAGCATCTGGGCACCGTTTGGGCTGCCAAAAGGCTTGTTGGAAAGCCCTCACTCAGGGCTTTCTGCCTGTGAAGTAGGGACCACATCAGAGGACATTGATATTTTACCGTCAGCATGCCGGGCAGCCTATAAATCAGCTCTGGGGCTGGCATCCAGTAGGTGATTGGCCTGGTACTGGGCTTGTTAGAAAGGCCTGAGCTAAGGCTATCAGTGGGTACAATATCTGGGTGGTCTGAGCACTTTGGTATTTCCTGGCAGCGTACCGGGCAGCCAGTAAACTGGCTCTGGTGCAGGCATCCGGTTGGTTGACCTGGTACTGGGCTTGGTCCTTGTTAGGGCTATCAGTAGGTGTAATATCAGGGTTATTTAAGCCCTTTCGCTTTCCAGCTACACAGGGTGTCCACTGTTCATACCGACTTCCTGATTGGACTTGTATGTGGTACCTCCCACCACCCTTGATATAATCACATTTGTGGTACATCCCATGGCTATAGAACCTGCATGGTACCTCCCATTGCCTCGTGGTACCTCCCAATGCCCTGTGGTACCTCCCACTATTTTTCTCCATCCTGTGGTACTTCCCACCATTTTTCTTGGTCCCGTGGTACCTCCCACCAATCGATTTTTATCCAGTGGTACCTCCCATACAATTACCAAAAACAGCCACTCCGTCTATCAACCCAAAAAGGAAACATTACAGAAATCAACTTTGTTATCCTTGGATATTTCAACCTATAACCTGGAATGTGAGTTGTTTAGCTTTACCAAATATTTCTGTCACATTAACACCTATCACAGGGTAAGTAGCTGAAAAAAAGTTAGCTCTAGGTAACTATTGCAGGTCAACGAGGACATCAATCGAAAAGTGTGATAGAGAACTCTGATAGCCCTTAATAGGCTCTACAAGATGGGAACCAAGTTGTGCCTTCAGGCAAAGTGAACACATTGCAGGTGATATAACATGACCTAGTCATGAAGAAGACCACGATTTAGCCATACAAGAAAATTGTGATCTGGTCCTGTAATACACTCCCCTATAATGTAAGACATATGAGACCATACCTTTTTGCACTAAAACATGTATACCTACTAGAAAAAGAGAGGCCTACTATCGAGGACACCTCATACCCTGTGATTTGAGGTGATCTTTCTGTACATTGTTGTTCACCATATTCAGTATACTGCAGGCTCATGTATGATGCTCCAATGGTCTTCTCCTATTCAACTAAGTTGAATAAGGAGTTTTGGACCAAAATACTGCTCAGTATCTTCTGTAAAACTCGAAAATAGCATATGACATATTTTGGCTATTTCATGAATAGGTGACTCAGGAGACCATGTTGAGCGCAATAGACAATGTGAGTGAGTTCAGACAGTATAGTTCTACCATATTATGCTTTATTTCATCTGTTTTGGTGAACATTTGAGAGAATAGTTTTTTCGATGATATGGCTTTAAGTGCCTATATGTTGGTTGACCCATAGTCACCAACACCATCTGGTCAAAAATACACCAAAACACTTCAAGTAAAGCTCAAACTTGTTCATTTATGCTGTCCAGTTCCATTCTCACTCTCCATTTCCCAACAAACACTCTCCTTGGGGCCCTGTTTATCAAATAGGCATAAATAGGGACAAAATGTCATTCACATTTCGATGTTTACCACATTATATTGGCCATTCTTTTGACCCAGGACTCTTCATATACCTCAGGGAAGTGGTTATTAGTGCTCAGGTCATCATATATGCCACTGTGATATCCTAGATGCAGCAAACAAGTACATGGGAGAATATGACATTAAACTATAGGATGTAGGGTGTCCTGGTTGCTAATTGCACAGTTTTCTAGTATATGTTCCTTATGAGGCCATAGAGGATCGCTTTTGGAAGATATTATATCATGGAGAAGTGCATACTTAGTCAAAATGCCATTTTTTGTCTGTAGCCTACTTGTGCTACTCCTCTTCACTAGCCCACACTATTTGGCTTTAAAGCTGTTGTTATATCATAGGAGAACAGTTACATATATCCAGGAGGCCTTTCAGCTCTTAACTACCCAGGTTATTGTGGTCAGAACATTATTTCCCAATTTTTACAGTTTTTACCCAATTACCACACTGTGACAGCCCTTATTTGGTCCCAGTTAGCCTGGGAAAGCATCAGTAGCGATGTATACAGGGTTGAATCATCAAAAACAGTTGAATTATGACTTAGGTCCGGGTTTAGGTCGAAAATTTCCTTTTTGGGATGCAAAGCGGTAGTATCCCAAAATGGAAAGTCCTCGTTAAACCTCTGATCTCTGTTCCCATCTTGTAGAGCCTATCAAGGGCTACCAGAGTCCTCTACAACACCTTTCGATTGGTGCCCTTGTTGACCTGTAAAAGGCGGAATACTTTCCCAGAGCTGACTCTTTTTCAGCCAATTACCTTGTGTTGTGAGTGTTAATGTGCCAAAAATAGTTAGTAAAGCTAAACAACTCACATGCTGGTTATACAAAGTTGATTTCCGTAATGTTCCTTAATGTTTCCTTTTTGAGTTGATAGGTGGAGTGACCACTTTTGGGAATTGTATGGGAGGTACCACAGGATAAGAATAGATTAGTGGGAGGTACCATGGGATGAAGAAAAACAGTGGGAGGTACCACGGAACGATGGGAGGTACCATGGAACGATGGGAGGTACCACAGGATGAAGACACATAGTGGGAGGTACCACAGGATGGTGGGAGGTACCATGAGGCAATGGGAGGTACCACAGATGTGATTATATCAAAGGTGATAGGAGGTGCCAAACATACCAAGGATGAAGCAGGTATTTGATGGGTCACCTTGTTTCATCTTACAATGCTAGCATAAAAATAAAAATAATGATATCCACTCACCAATAGCTTTAGCAAGGACCTCTGCTACTAAGACAATCACCGACTGGATGCCCGCACCGGAGCCAATTTACTGGCTGCCCGGTACGCTGCCAGGAAATACCAAAGTGCTCAGACCACCCAGATATTGTACCCACTGATAGCCTTAGCTCAGGCCTTTCTAACAAGCCCAGTACCAGGCCAATCACCTACTGGATGCCAGCCCCAGAGCTGATTTATAGGCTGCCCGGCATGCTGACGGTAAAATATCAATGTCCTCTGATGTGGTCCCTACTTCACAGGCAGAAAGCCCTGAGTGAGGGCTTTCCAACAAGCCTTTTGGCAGCCCAAACGGTGCCCAGATGCTTGATATTGACCCCATTTGATGTTTTGATCCAGGGCAGTTTCTGGGGTCCTGGCCTAAAAATACCCCTGTGGGAGGTACCACAGGCAAAATTTTCGCTCGCCTGCGGCGGGCCTATGGGAGGTACCATGGTCACCACTTCTGCCCTGGGCCATGGTACTTCCCATATCCCATGGTATGCCCATTCCCAAAACCACCCTCTTGGGCCATTTATTCCAACCAACCTAATAGACCCTAAAGGGTATACTTCAGGGTAGCCTGAAGTGACTGTATAGGCCTTGTGCCTCTCTTTGTAAATCCCCAGACATCTTTGCAAGTCTCTGCACCTCCTGGGCATAGGCCTGGGCAGTGATATAGTCACCAGTTTGGCATGCAATCCATGAAAGGTGACCCAAGGCTGTAGATTGTCCTCTGATGCTTTCATGTGACTTGGCCAAGGAGAGGCCCATTTGACAATATTTTAGAGCAGTGGGGATATCAAGCTCTGAATAATAGTAGCCTAAATTAGTGTAAAACCTGGCTACGGTATCTCTGTCAGTACCCATCATGGTTAAACAGAGAAAGTGAACATACCTTCCAAATCAGGATCATCCAAAGTCTTCAACCACTCAAAAGTCTGAGCAATCAGTGCCTCGGGATGGGGGATTGAATAGGTTCCATGGTTACCAAATAACCTAACAGTGAAAGATGCTTTGGCCCGATGGTCCTCTGAGTGTGGGAGGAGGGCGAGTACCTTGTTCACTAGAGGTGTTGCACCTTTGGCAATGTTTGCATTGAAGCGGATGAAATGATATGTGCAGGAGATGCTATCTGCTAGATCTGGATGCCCCGGGTATAGTCCGTTTTGGATAATGTTCTGAATATTGGTGTAATTTGAAGTCAGTCGTTCAACATAGAGGGCTGATGATTGTTTCCCCGCATCAATTGCATACACTTGCAGGAGCTCCCGGAAGTGTTTGAAAAGTGGTCCGATCATTTCATCTGTTGGTGGCCGGAATTTTGCCATGTATTCTCTGATTGGTACCAGAGCCTTGAGCCGCTTGTGGTCATCAAGGTAAGCCAGAGCAGTGCGAAGCAGGGCCCTTTTACAATCAAGGATATCCTGAATTGCAAATTTGCTTTGCTTCAGTTCAACATCTGAGAGCCCATCCGGAAGGATCGACAAGAGACTCAGAAGCTCCTGCGAGTGAGGTGTGGATGTGATTCTACGACTTTCAAGGGAAAGCAAGATGGATGATTCGAGATTGGATCTTTGGTCATATCCCTCTGAGATGACTGAGGTATGCTCCCTCTGCCAGCGCGACAAGATTGCAGTGGTGCCCTCCACATCCACTGCATGCGCAAGAAGGTTGATTGAAAGTGGCATATTGTCTGTGAGGTGAAGCACTTGGTTGATTTCCTCCATTGGGTGTCTATCTTCTGCAATAGCAATAAACACCTTGCGTGCAGCCTCTTGTGCCAAGGGCTCCAGAGAGGGCAGGAATGGCCGTGTCCATTGCACTTTGGAGGGTCTTTCTGCTCCTCGCATTGTAATCTTGGACTTCATGAGCAAAACAAGTACACAAGAAGAAATGAGAATACACACCATCAACGCAAGACTGGCTATATCTGTGAGCAGGGAGAGAAACTCCTCAACTTCTTTGCGAGATTCTGCTGGCTCCCAGACAGTCTCAAGGTTATCAAGAATCAGCAAAGTGGGTGGCCCCTCCGAAATACGGTAGAGCACTGCTCGAGTCAAGTCTTTCCCAGGTTTCATTCCAAGATGAGCCCCAATGAGACCTGCAAGTTCCACCTTGCTTGCTGCAGTGTCACAGGCAACAAACAACCGATTTCCCTGGTACTTGATAACAATTTCTTCATGATGTATGACAGCTTGTGCCAAACTGGTCTTTCCCATGCCACCAGCACCTAGAATGGCTATCCTTGGAGTGCTTTGTTCAAAATGTTTGAGGATATCAGCAAGCTCTGATTCACGGCCATGGAATATTTTGGGTTCTGCTGGCAGCATTGAGATGGAGTTGGAGCTATGATGTCCATGAGCATTGACACAAAGGACCACGGTTGTTAATGATCACCTTGCATCCGAACCAGAATACATCCTACTAATCTGTGTGTTCGTTATTATCGCTCTTATCAACAAATATCCTCACATACAGATGATGCTGAGTCTGAACTGGATATCGTCTCAATTGCATTCAGCACCTCCTGATGTCTGATCTGGGCCTGTTCTTCCATTTCCCTGGCAGTGGACATGATATCTGAGGATTTAATCTGCCAACCAGCTTGAGTGGGTGTGTCAATCTGCTTGGATGTGCAAAGTGTTCACCTGAAAGAACTTGATTCCCTCTTGCAATCCTGTCTTGCAATCCTTCAGTAGCCCATTTAATTCCCCCTGTCGGAAGAACTTCTTGACTTTGCTGCCACTTTGCTGGGCCTCAATAAATGTATGAATCTTGTGGAGGGTCCTAAATGTGTTGTGTGAGCCATGGGCATGTGTATGGGAGTGGAGGGTTACTGAGTGAAATTTGCAATTTCATTCAATGTGCTGGGCAGTAGTTCAATACCGGTGTCTGACTTGACATAGACACCAATGATTGCATTGAGGATGTTGTGAGTCTGCTCCATCAGCTCAGCACATTCATTTTTGTCGTGTTTGATAGTCTAGGGCAACATCTGAGAGCCATGCTGATTAATTTATTTTGGGAATATACCTGAACCAATTTCAAAAGTGACTGTGTGGTATTCACCATGGCTTCCAGCCCATAGATCTTCAAGGTGTTGACTAGAACATTGAGTGTGTTGACCGTGATGGTAACATATTTTGAGATATTGTCTAAGCGGACTTCAGTGACAGTTTGTTGCCGAGGCATGCAGGGAAAGGGGCATCTCAGTTAGAACCCTTCCAGACTTATATGTCAAGGGTCTTGGGAACTTTTACTCTCATTGGATCCTGTTCATCTCTTCTTCTGCCATATAGGTTTGATGGTCCATCCAAATACATCTATATCTGTCTTTGATATTCCACCAGATTCTCCAAAAATATGCAGTGCGTTTGAGGCATGGGGCAAACGGTGCAACCTATGTACTTGTCAGTGTAATATTTGTTCATATCATCTACAACTCTTCTTTGCTCAGCCATCTCAACACCATCCAGATTCAAGGAATCACCACATAAATCACTCAAAACTTGTTTATATTCCTGCCACACTGCTGGGACAGCATACAAGCACCCACATTTATTTATGCACTACATAAAGCGGTAGCATGTGAAGCGCCCCACAGCACTTTGGTTTCAGAACATGTTGGTTGGTCTGTGCAAAGTACATCTTGTTCATCACATAAGTAGATGATATGATTTTCATGGCAACCAAAGGTGGAATAGTACATACAGTGTACTGAGGGATTATGGCTGCTATTCCAGGCCTGAGATTTGGGCTCCCCTTCCAATTCACTAGAGTAAGGAATTCGGAAAGTGTGAGGTTGTGTATCAACAAGCACTGGATCTCATGAGCTCTGACATCAACTTTGAGATGCTGTGATATCTGGTTCACAGCAACACGGAGGAGATGTATTGTGTAGTTAGATGATATGCTGCTGTGCAGTGGCTATGGAGACAGAGAATGGTCGAGGATTAGGACACTTAACAATTGTTGCCAAACTTCTAGGCCATCAAGAGTGTTTGCATCCAGTGGAGTCCATGAGGTCCATACTATATCCCGCTGAGAACCTTGTTCATCAGCGTCAACATGGCTTGAAGAAACAAATATTCAGTTAAAAATCACGCCAGAACAATTGTGCCACTATTGGTGGCTGTGTTGACCTCCTCGGTCCGGAGAGCCGGACCGTGATGGGGCCCCTATTTACAAGCAGAGTGAGAGCGAGAGGAGGGAGATTCGGGCTTAATCCTGGACGCTCTCCAGGATCAAGCTGTGATATGAACAGTTCAGGTGTAAACCCATGCTGGATTTGAGCTGCATGTACATGTTAGAACTGAAAAGCGCAAGAAAAGTGTCAATGAGTTCTTATTTCAAAGCCCGAAGAAAATCCAGCAAAGCCCGAGGGCCGAGACTCAACCTGTTTATGGCCTCAGAAAAGATGTAAGAAGGATCCACTGCTCGGT
Organism: Mycena metata; assembly: GCA_029378385.1. NCBI lineage: Eukaryota > Fungi > Basidiomycota > Agaricomycetes > Agaricales > Mycenaceae > Mycena > Mycena metata. The sequence goes on from JARKIB010000223.1 coordinate 42,797, forward strand.
TCGCGAAAAACTTCAAACAAACTTGGTAGGCAGTCGTACGGTCACGTTACCTCCGTTGACACGTCGCGCTTGGGGCTATTTGGCTGCAACCCGAGTCAATGTCGCTGGGAAGTTGTCGTTCTCGATCAAATGAACTCTTGTAGACTACACTTCAATTCCGCAGTCGGGGTTAAACAGTTGTTCTATCGATGTTCAAAGAGGTCAATCATTGCGTCGTGACTGGGGGAAGACCAAATATATTTAAAGTGCATATCCTTAGAGGATGCACCTCCCATAACGGGATGGTCTACGCCCGCGGGTCGGTAGATGACTACAATCACTTTGCTGCTGTGACCGGGGATCCGGGTTGGACTTGGGATTGTTTGTTGTTGTATTTCTTCAAGGTACATACAATGTCTATCGACCCTCGCACACAATTTATGCCCCCAGAACGAAAATGGACTCCACCCGTGGACCATCACAAAATGCTCGGCCAATTCGACCCGACTGTACAAAGTACGACAGTAATCAATGTGGTTGGCCTGAATGGATTTTCCTGGACGACATTTTAGAATCATGTCCTTGCGGCTGTAGCTCAGCTGCCTGAGGATTGGCCATTCAGTTTGAACATGAATTCCGGCAAGCCACTGTGAGTGGTCTTTATTTTCCAAAATATGGGACACACCGAAAAAATGTTCTGGAGTGGGATAGGTTGGTTGCAATCTACCATCAAAAGCCCAGCGTGATGAGACGGCGCAACACCAATTGTGTCGCAGTCAGGCTATTTTAAGCTTAATGAGCACTAGTTGGTGCTAGGGGACTCAGGCTATAGACTAGCTTCTAGTGGCATTATTGATTAGTGCACTAGTACCTTGTTCGGTGATATAGAGGAGAGCCAGAGTGAGCTCCGCCTGCTGGCTGTAGTATTCTGGACAGTGCTAGACATGGTTACAAGTGTTACACTGGACAGGTACACTATCAAGGAGATGTACCAAAGCCTAGACATTGAATGGGGATCATAAATCCGACCAGGAGAACCAATGACTGCACAGACCACGTCGAATGGGACTTAACAGAGGGCTAACTAGCTCGTCTAGACGGCAGAATTATGTGTCTAGACGGCAGAACTAAGTGTCTAGACGGCAGAACTATGCGTCTAGATGGCTCGTTATCGAGCTAGCAACCACAATTGACATCGGAGCTATTACCTTTGAGTGCCTTGGGCCTCAGGTATTATTCAGAGCGAGTCCGAGTACTTGAATTCGAAGTAGAGACATGTTCAATGATACTAGCACTCAAGCAACTGTGCTAGTAAGGTCACAGAGGGATATATGGCTCAGAGATTGATCATTGAAGTTGTCTAGACGGACTAGCATGGTTGGGCTACAAAGCTTGGCTTGTCTAGACCACAGGAAATGCCGTCTAGACGAACTCTGATCCACTTCCTGAGTTGGCAATGATAGTATGTTGAGGAAGTTGAACTGAACACTTCAGCATATGAGCAAGCATGAGTCATTTCGGAGCTAAGGGGCAATGGCTCCGGAGTATTTCGGAGTTATGGGCTTTAGGCTCCGGGATATTTATAGTCAAGGCCTATGACCCGGAATTGGGCCGACGGCTCGGATAAACGGCACAAATCAGTCATGCCAGTTGACATTTGGATGAGGAATTACCCCGGCATGCTGGAGACGTCCAGAAGGTCTGCTAGGTGTCGCAGACAATGGGGATCCCGCGGTATTGCTGCGCAGGGACGGATGTGGTCGTGCTAAGGACAAGGCTCGATGCGGCTACCTACGGGCTACTGCCAAACATACGCACACAGCGCGTGCAACGGTGCCTATGGGTGCAAGGCTTATTAGATAGGTATTACATTATGGACTCTAGAATAGTATATAAGGACCCAGTAGTTACTGCTAAAAGCCAGTTCATGCCCCGCTCATCGTTACAATGACCCGGGTGTGCTCAGGCCACTTAGCGGAGATTAAAGTACCATCTCTCTCTGTGTAACAGTAGTCTATAAAATCGCAGTGTTGCTTGTTGGATCCAGAACATTTGTGTGAACTTATAAGCAAAGCTTCGCGTTGGGAGGTCGTGAGCGGCGACTGCCTCCACGTATAAATCAGGACCGCACGCACATTAGAAGGCTTGAGAACTGCACTAAGCGTCGCGAGTGGACTCTAGCAGAGCATCCGCATTGGGTGACCAGGAAACACCTCGCTGAAACCGACCATGCCTGGCACAGCACTTTGGGAGAACCCTGGGACAACCACCGGTCGCTTAGCTGTGTTGGAAAGTACTTTGAGGTCCTTAATAAGCTCAAGTGTACGGAAAATATCTTGGATTCAAAGGAGTCTGAGTCTGCTGCTAGTTCTCGAGAGGCTAGCTGTGCAATAGAGGCCGTCTAGACGAAGCAGCATAGCCCTTAAACGGGATTTTCAGTCCAAATCTACACCTCCTCGCCTAGGCACCTGTACTTTGGTGCGATTCCTAGTAACAATCCTTTATATATAAACCTGCACATCCTTCTCTGGAAGTCTTGTTTAGAAGCCAATCAGCCAAGCCAACTAGCGTCTAGACACTGCATTTTGAGACGTTTTGAACGCATAGAACAACTATACGTGCTCTAAACATCAGATCCGCAGTCGCATACTACGGCTCAGGACCTGAACTCATCGAGGAAGACGTGCTAAGTCCCCCGTGAGTCAGTTTAGATAGGATTGGGTTGTGTGTGTGTGTGTTTTGTGTGTGGTGTGTTAGTTGTTCAGCTAGCCCGCATTCAGAGCTTAGTTTAGCCCTTTCCATAGGCAGCACATCTTGCCCGTTTCAGTGAAGCAGTTCCGCAACATCCTATCTAGGGCCAGAATTCATTGACCACCCAAATCTTCATGTTCTGCTGCATATGCAAGTTTCGCAGCTCGTCAATCCTGCCCATCTTGACAGGAAAGTTCATTTTGAAGGCATGCAATTCATGCAGGGTAAATAATCCCATTTGTACCTCAACACAGTCACTCATAAAAAAATAGGAGGAGCCTTATTCATGGCAAACACTACGAAAAAGATTGTGTTGTCCGCTGGAACCGTTGGAACAATACTGATGTACAGTGGAATCGGTGATGAAGCAATTTGGGCCAATCTATGAATTGCCACTCTCCTCGATCTTCCGAGCATTGGATACAATGCTACCGACCAACGTCTATTTGGTGCCAGCTGGTCAGTGAACTTGACCGCAGATTCAAGAATATAAAATGAGGCATGTTTAAATGAAGTGTTTGCCCAATGGAACAGGTTAGCATGTATTATGCTGAGGTTCCTTCGTTATAGAGCAGGAGTCACACTGATCCTTTGTCCGCAATACGAATGACGCACATTGTGTGACTTTGCGTAGACAACAAAGAATTCTGTTTGAATAACTTCACCGGGTCCTAACACCCCGTACATTGAGGTAGCCTTTTCTGTGAGTGAAATATAAGAACAAAGACTGACACTTTTCTAGACTGGTGGTCCCGCTGGATCGACCGGGAATTTTATGTCCTTTGGAATGGTCGTTCTAAATCCCATCAGCCATAAGTTTGCGAACCGAGAAAACCGGCCGTATATTTACCTTAAAACGAGTGCCTGGGAGTGATACCATCGCGTGTATAGTTTTTCGATTTGTTTCGTCTGAGAATTTTTTCCGTGGTAATTTTTTTTTTTTTTTTTTTTGGTAGTACGTAGTCTGTGACACGGTGGGCAAGGATCCAGGCACATGATTGTTGTGTGCCTTAAATGCAGATCCCACGTACATGGCCCGGAATTAAATGTGACGTGTCACTAAGGGCTTTGTTTACTTTCTCAAAGGTCGTTGTGGCCTTTATGCCGCTGCTTAACCAAATAGAGGTTGTAATGTAAGTAGTTAACTGAAATCTAAGGCCTAAACCTGAATTATTTTCAGCCTTGAGCATTGGTGAATATCCGTTAGATCAAGGGTTTGATTGAGTGAGCCGCACGTCGGCTGCAGATGCCGCCACGACTCCGTGAAGCGACGGTATGATGCGGTTGTGGCAGATAGGGCCACCAAATTGATTGTCTCTCCCGCGGCGGGCGTCACACAGCGGCCTGCTCGGAGCCAATTCCATTCCCACTGGGCATCACTAACCCCGAGCCCAGTGCGCCTGATGCGCAGTCTCTTTGTTGACGGCTATTTCGGTCAGGCTACACTGTCTTTGTCGGCGTGCAAACCCACCTTTGCATTGCCTTTGTCGATGTTGGTGCCCATCTGTACATTGTTTTTATCAACATTGAGGGCCATCTATACATTGCTGTTGGCGGCACCGGAGTACACCGCCGCGCCGCACGTTGCCTTTGTCGGGACCCATGGGCAAGTTGGTAAGCACATGACCTGTGCGCCTGATGCACCAGTTCTTTGTTGGTGTTGTCTTTGTATACTTACCTATGTTATGACAGTGTGTGCACACATTCACTCCGCCGCTTGCGCATCAGGCGGCATCACCCAGATTGGATAACTTGTTGACATGGTAATGATGGTATGGACGTCCTAATCCCAAGATTCGCACACACACTGGGCGCACATTCCGAAAGTTCAGAATAACCAAGAGGGTGGATGGCAAGGTAGAACCAATCAAAGGATCAAACCAGGAGAGGGAAAAGAGAGTAAGACAATGGGCACGGTGGAAGGAGGAAAGTGCGAGAATATTGATTGAAGATGATTAAGTCGAAGTCAACATCTGTCAATACCCGGCTCGGATCAGGCGCAGTGCGCCCTCGGAGATACGGTCCCACGACACGCAGATCAGCTCCAGTGTCGACTCCATCATTGACAAAGGCGACACACAAATTGGTATGCTCACCGACAAAGGCGACAAGCAGGTGGGCTCAATACGGCGTGGGGACACAGCTACACACCAACAAAGAGGCCGCATATTAGGCGGAATGGGGACACAATTAGCCGTACCATGCGGAACATTGTACTAGCGCTGGGCGGGCGGCTAGGTGATCCCGGCAGCGTGATGTGTCGCCCCCGGAGCGTGACTCTGCCGCAACCACATCATGCCGGTGCTTTGCGGATCTGGGACGGCATCTGTAGCCGAGCCGCGGATCATCTGAACAAACCCGCGGTTTGTCTTTACTCAAAAGAAAGATTGATTCACAATTAGGCCGTAAATCTCTGCTAACTGATTGCATTATACTTGCTATCTGGTCAACTAACAACACAAAGCTCACAAAGCTGTTTGAAAAAGCCGACAAAGCCCTTAGTCACACATCACACTTAAATCCGGGCCATGTGCGCGGGATCTGCATTTAAGGCACACGACAATTGTGTTCCTGGATCCTTGCCCCCCGTGGGAGGACAGCTGGCGGTGGGACAACTAACAATTGGCTAGCTCCCAGCACCGTCGGTGTTAACCGCGTAAGAGTCAGAGGACTGAGACCTCCTTTTATGTAGAAAGAAACCTACCCCCCAGGGGAATGCACATATACACAACGCGACTTGCGACAGTGTGGGGCTCCAAACCTACCTATTACGACCCCGCCGGCGGGCCGGCGTGGACGAAGGCTGATGCGGTTCAACACCCACTAAAACCCTGGGCACTCTTAGCCAGTTTTCTGGTAGTTTGTCCTCATCCTTTTAAGGTGGAAGTCCAAGTTTGGAGGACTAGGAGAGGTCTAATATAGGCCAATGTACCATGTCTCTCTCTGTCTGCTTGCCATAGCGTGGTCAAGCTCAAGAGATTTATTAACTGCAAAAAGCCATCTGTTATGAATCACCTTCAGGGTGAGCGGCACCCCGTTGTTTGTGATAACGCAGTCATTTCGGATCTTCCATATGGTGAAAAGGGACTCAGAGATGAGGATTCTAAAGAGCCTTGATGCCCTGGGTAGTTGTTTCCCATTTTCATCGGATATAGATGCTAGGCCGCATCCTAAGATTGCTCCCAGGGTTGAAACCGGCGAGTGGTCATGTTTGTTGAGCCATAGGTCTTTGGCGAGATCCCAGACTTGAGAGTTGCACCTGTTTGATCATATTTTGTGTAGCTTTCCGGACCGGAGCTCCCTTGGCTTTCTTTATCGTGGTGTATGCTATGGACTGTGTTAAATTCGACAGCTTGGCTCCCATTAGGACAAAATCTGGTGGTATACTTGTAACCAAGGGGTCCGGGGCCTCCTTTCGACTTCCTTGGAGCGCTAATACCGATGCTTTGATGATCCCTCTGCTCAATTGACCTGCGTCTGCATTTTCGAAATATGTCGGTGAAACAGCGTGTCACTGAATACGCTGCCATCTGGCTATTATTTGCGCTTTTTAGCAATAGTCTGTCTAGACGCTACTAAGTAATAATACAGCCGTCTAGACGGGTCAATATACCTACTAGAACTCTGTTCGGTGGTACAAAGGAGAGTCAGAGTGAGCTCCGGCTGCTGGCTGTAGTATTAGTACAGTGCTAGGCGCGGTTACAAGCGTTACACTGTGCGAAGTACACATACCAAGGAGGTCTATACGGGGTCTAGTACCTCAGAATGTCAATTACCCTATCAAAGGAACCAACGACTGCACATGAAAGCCACAGTCTTCACTAGCAGAGCAAGCAACATGATATAGGGTCTGTCTAGACGAGTCGGCGCACTAAGCTACAGGCGTCTAGAGGAGTATAGAACAACTCTATAGGTTGTCTAGACGGCAAAGTACCGTGTCTAGACGGTGCAAGGAGCTTAGAGATATAAGGACGGGTCGCCCTAAAGTGCCCCTCTAGCCAGTCAGGTGACCAACGCGCCGCGGTCAGCGTTGGGCGCCACAAGCACAAACATGAAGGAGGAGTTCTTGTTGAGGACAGACGTATATATGTCTAGTCCGTGTGCTATCGGGGTATCCGAGCGGATTGGTGAGCAGTCTGGCGTCGGGGGACAGAGTTTTGCAAATTACAAGGTTCGGGAGCTGTCTAGACGACCTGAACTGGCCATATACCCGAACTGAGCCCCCAAGATCGTCATCTATATGACTTTCTGCCAAGCCCAGAGCCAGCATAGACCCGGTTAGCCTTCCGAGGATGACCGCATGACCAGAACATCGGCCTGTTTTACTCATTTCTCTTTACCTCATCTCTTTGTCTCAGAATCGTATATAAAGCCTCATAAAATACCACAACAGACCAGTGTATGCCCCACTCATCGTTACAACGATTCGGGTGTGCTCAGGCCACTTAGCGGAGACTAAAGTACCATCTCTCTCTATGTAACGGTAGTCTATAAAATCGCAGCGTTGCTTGTTGGATCCAGAACATTTGTGTGAACCTATAAGCAAAGCTTCGCGTTGGGAGGTCGTGAGTGGCGACTGCCTCCACGTATAAATCAGGACCGCACGCACATTAGAAGGCTTGAGAACTGCACTAAGCGTCGCGAGTGGACTCTAGCAGGGCATCCGCATTGGGTGACCAGGAAACGCCTCGCTAAAACCGACCACGCCCGGCGAAGCACTTTGGGAGAACCCTGGGACAACCACCGGTCGTTTAGCTGTGTTGGAAAGTACTTTGAGGTCCTTAATAAACTCAAGTGTACGGAAAAGAGCTTGGATTCAAAGGAGTCCGAGTCTGCCGCTAGTTCTCGAGAGGCTAGCAAGTGCAATAGAGGTTGTCTAGACGAAGCAGCATAGCCCTTGAACGGGATTTTCAGTCCAATCTACACCTCCTCACCTAGGCACCTGTACTTCGGTGCAATTCCTAGTAACAATCCTTTATATAGAAACCTGCACATCCTTCTCTGGAAGTCTTGTTTAGAAGCCAAGCAGCCAAGCCAATGAGCATCTAGACACTGTATTTTGAGACATTTTGAACGCATAGAACAACTATACGTGCTCTAGACATCAGATCCGCAGTCGCATACTACGACTCAGGACCCGAACTCATCGAGGAAGACACACTAAGTCCCCCGTGAGTCAGTTTCGATAGGATTGGGTTGTGTGTGTGTGTGTTTTGTGTGTGGTGTGTTAGTTGTTCAGCTAGCCCGCATTCAGAGCTTAGTTTAGCCCATTCCGTAGTCAGCGCATCTTGCCCGTTTCATCGGTGCGGTTCTGGCTTTCAGGGTTGCAGCAAGGGTACGGAGGAGGAGCCTGTCTACTATCCCTACCCATCCTCTGTCCTCTATGCTGGCCAACCGGCTTGTCATTGCAGCCGATACCAATTTTCCTCTGGAGTGGACATTCAATACGGTATTTGGGTGGATATTCTGGACTGTGAATAGTGTTGCTACAGCTTCCCCGTTGAGCTCTGTCTGATTTAAACCTGAGGTACTCGTACTGCCATGTTCCTTGGGTCGTTCGCACTGTACCACAGCCCACCTCTGGCTATCTTTTCGCTGTCTGCGTTTCGGCTTGTTCTCCCACTTATGAACACGTCCACTGGCAGTCTTGGCGCAGTAGTTTGGGGCATGGGCCCAATGGATACTTGTGCGTCATCCAAGTTCGTAAAAATGCGGAAACTATTCGTTAATTCAGTTGTTTGCACCGGAGCTACAAAGGCTACCTGCTCCTTGTCTGCGGCCTCGTATTCAATTTGCTGGGCCGTCCTGGGGTCCCACTTTCGTGCCAGTTGGCCGAGTCTTGATTCTGCCGTTCTCGCGCACGAGTGCGGGTGCCTGCAGCCTAAAGCTTCACGGTCGTTCTTGCAGTGTGTGCATTCACATGACACTTTATCTGAGTGGCTCGGGGAGCATAACCTGGCCGCCACCGCATGCCCCTCCCGGATTCTCTGGACGTTATGCTTCTCACGGAGACATTTTCCAGAAGGTGTATTGTTCGTTTGGACTTGATTCGTGTCTTCCCCAAAGTGGTGGAATAATGGGAGCACTTCTCGTAAGTTCACTGACAGATTTATTGTGTCAAATGCGAGGCCATACTTATCCGCGACCTTTAACATCCCCTTGTGATTGGCCGGACACTTGTGCTGGTTCACTCTCCATGTTTGCAGGTACGTATCTATCTTCGATTTTAGGTCTACGCTTGAGTTTTTCACATCATTCAGTTCGAACTCGGAGTCCGCGAGGTAGCCCCAGGTTCCTCGCCGCTCAGGGTCTAAGTCCAGGTATGAGTGGAGTTTCATTAATTGAATAGCCTCGTTTCGTGCCCTCAAGTCTAACAGGTTTTTACTGCCATCTTCGATAGCAGCCATTAGCATATCCAGACTGACCGGAGATGATTTTGCGCTACCCCGCATGAATTCCCTCGTCGCTGAAATGGGCAAGATGCGCTAACAGTGAATTGGGGCTAGCTAAGCTAAAGATGCGGGCTAGCTGGAACACTAACACACCACACCTAAAACCTAACACAACACACCAATCCCCTTATGATTATAACACTAAGACTAGCGCGTCTTCCTAGTGAGTTCGGGTTCCGAGCCATAGTATGCAACTGCTGGCTTGATTCCCGGCACGAGCAATGATTTATGGTCTCAACTATCCCAACAAACAACTCCAATCTCTGAGCTAGCTCAACCGTTTGACCAAAACAAGTCTTCCCAAGGGATGGGATGAACGGGTTGGGGTAAAAAGGGTTTTAACTAGGCGGACGTGGTTTAATACGTCTTCCTAGGCGAGGTGATAAAGCGTCTTCTGAAAACTTCCAGTTACGGACTATGCTACGCCAGCTATTCTCTTCTCTATGACGATCCCAGATCAACAGATATTTGGGTGCCGACTTAGAACCTTGAATCTAAGTTCTTTTCCTTAACACTTGGGCTTATAATGGACCTAGAGGGTTCACTCAAGCTCCGTTAATCGACCAATGAATCGACCAAGGAGTTCTACCAAAGTGCTGTGCTGGTCGTGGTCCGTTTTACGGGAGGCGTTTCCTAGTCACCCAATGCGTAGCCCTTGCGAAGTCCACCACGAAGTCAACGGCAACTCTTGAATGTTCTCTTTGTGCGCTCGGTCCCGATTTGTACGTGGAGGTCGTTGCCGCTCACAAGCTCCCAACGCGAGTCTTTGCTTATTAGTTCACACAGTTACTCGTGGATCCAACAACACTGATTCGATTTCCATAGACTTTACAAACGAAGAAGATACTTTATCTCCGCTAGCTAGGCCTGAGCACACCCTTATCGTCGTAACGATGAGCGGGGCATGAACTGGAACTTTCAGCGGTATTTACATGTCCTTTTTATACTAGTTGAGAGAAAGAGATGAGGTAAAGTGAAATGAGTAAAAACTGGTCCATGCAGCTCCGCTACGGCGAGCTAGCCGGCGCTATCGTGCGCTAGGCTTGCCAGACAGTCAGCTAGCTGACCATCTTGGGGGCCTAGGCTGGGTATATTGCCAATTCCGTACAGCTTTACAGCTCCCGGACTCTCTGTATTTGCAAAACGACTCGGAAATACCATTCCCGCCATCACCTGCTCACCAATCCTCTCTCAATCTCCGTCTCTGCACGGACTGAACATCTAGTCGTTCAGTCATTGTGCCATCTTATCTGAAATACATCTCTTGGGTTTGTTTGTTGCAGCTAGCTGCCTTCAAACGCGTCGCGTCGATCACCTGATCTATCACTCGGCATATTCTCATGCCGACAGTTTCTCCTAGCCGTCGCTATCGCCAGCTAGCCCGATAAACCCGAAGCTAGCGCCAAGTTATTTATGGAACATAGCCCCTAGCTCAGTGCTATCCCGCTAGTAGCGTACTAGCTATTCATACGTCTCTCCTCTTTATGCTAGCTGGTAACTCTCGTTATCCTGTGCTCTCTGGAAGTCGTTTATTGGCATGCTAGCCCACACTATGAGGTACTAGACCATAGTAATCCTCCTTAATGTGTATACTCCCCTAGTGTAGCGCTTGTTCACGCGCCTAGCACTAAGTTTGTACTACGGTCAGCAGCTGGAGCCCACTCTGACCCTCCTGTGTACCACCAAACAGAGTCCCAATAGGAATATTGTGCCTATTAGAAAGCTAGCTTGATACAACTCGAAGCCTAGTATGCCTTGCATTAAACTAGCGCTAAAAATCGCAAAATGCAGCTAGATGTCGGTACATTGGTGTTGTGCCGTTTCAACGGTCTGAGTAATACTAGCCTAAATTAGTGTAAAATATGGCTACGGTATCGTTGTCAGTACCCACCATGGTTAAACAGAGAAAGTGAACATACCGTCCAAATCCGGATCATCAAAAGTCTTCAACCACTCCAAAGTCTTAGCAATCAGTGCCTCGGGATGGGGGATTGAACGAGATCTATAGTCAACAAATAACCTAATAGTGAAAGATGCTTTTGCCCTATGATCCTCTGAAAATGGGAGGAGGGTGATGACCTTGTCCATCAGAGGTATTGTCTCTCTGCCAGCATTTACATTGAACAGGAGGAAATGAGATGTGCAGGAGATACGATCTGCTAGATTGGGATGCCCCGGGTGTAGTCCATTTTGGATAAAGTTGGCAATATTGGTGTAATTTGAAGTCAGTCGTTCAACATAGAGGGCTGTTGATTGTTTTCCCGCATCAATTGCGTATGCTTGCAGGAGCTCCTGGAAGTGTTTGAAGAGTGGTCTGATCATTTCATCTGTTGGTGGCCGGAATTTTGCCATGTATTCTCTGATTGGTACCAGAGCTTTGAGCCGCTTGTGGTCATCAAGGTAAGCCAGAGCAGTGCGAAGCAGAGCCCTTTTACAATCAAGGATATCCTGAATTGCAAATTTGCTTTGCTTCAGTTCTACATCTGAGAGTCCATCAGGAAGGATTGACAAGAGACTCAGAAGCTCCTGGGAGTGAGGTGTGGACATGATTCTAGGACTTTCAAGGGAAAGCAAGATGGATGATTCGAGATTAGACTTGCGGTCATAACCCTCTGAGATGACTGAGGTATACTCCCTCTGCCAGCATGACAAGATTGCAGTGCAGCCCTCCATATCCACTGCATGAGCAAGAAGGTTGATTGAAAGTGGCATATTATCTATAAGGCTCAAAACTTGATCGATTTCGGTCATTGGGTGTCTATCTTCTGCAATATCAATAAACACCTTGCGTGCAGCCTCTTGTGCCAAGGGCTCCAAAGGGGGCAGGAATGGCCGTGTCCACTTCACTTTGGAGGGTCTTTCTGCTCCTCGCATTCTAATCTTGGACTTCATGAGCAAAACAAGTACACAAGAAGAAATGAGAATACACACCATCAATGCAAGACTGGCTATATCTGTGAGCAGGGAGAGGAATTTCTCAACCTCGTTGTGGGATTCTACTCGCTCCCAAGCAGTCTCAAGGTTGTCAAAGAATCAGCAAAGTTGTTGAACCCTCTGAAAGGCGGTGGAGAACTGCTTGAGTCAAGTCATTTCCAGGTTTCATCCCAAGACAGGCTCCAATCAGGCCCACAAGTTCCACCTTGCTTGCTGCAGTGTCACAGGCAACAAACAACTGATTTCCCTGGTATTTGATAACAATTTCTTCATGATGTAAGACAGCTTGTGCCAAGCTGGTCTTTCCCATACCACCAGCACCTAGAATGGCTATCCTTGGAGTGCTTTGTTGAAAATGTTTGAGGATATCAGCAAGCTCTGATTCATGGCCATGAAATATTTTTGGTTCTGCTGGCAGCATTGAGATGGAGTTGGAGCTATGATGTCCATGAGCATCAACATAAAAGGACCAGGGTTATTAATGATCACCTTGCATATGAACCAGAATACATCCTGCTAATCTGTGTGTCCGTTATTATCGCTCTTATCAACAAATATCCACACATACAGACAATGCTGAGTCAGAACTGGATATCGTCTCAATTGTATTCAGCACCTCCTGACATCTGATCTGGGCCTGTTCTTTCATTTCTCTGGCAGTGGACATGATATCTGAGGATTTAATCTGCCAACCAGCTTGAGTGGGTGTGTCAATCTGCTTGAAAGTGCAAAGTGTTCACCTGAAAGAACTTGATTCCCTCTTACAATCCCATCTTGCAATCCTTCAGTAGCCCATTTAATTCCCCTTGTCGGAAGAACTTCTTGACTTTGCTGCCACTTTGCTGTGCCTCAATAAATGTATGAATTTTGTGGAGGGTCCTAAATGTGTTGTGTGAGCCATGGGCATGTGTATGGGAGTGGAGGGTTACTGAGTGAAATTCGCAATTTCATTCAATGTGCTAGGTGGTAGTTCAATACCGGTGTCTGACTTGACATAGACACCAATGATTGCATTGAGGATGTTGTGAGTCTGCTCCATCAACTTAGCGCACTCATTTTTGTCTTGTTTGATAGTCTAGGGCAACATCTGAGAGCCATGCTGGTCAATTTATTTTGGGAATATACCTGAACAAATTTCAAAAGCGACTGTATGGTATTTACCATGGCTTCCAGCCCAGGGATCTTCAGGGTGTTGACCAGGACATCAAGTGTGGCTACTGTGATGGTAACACATTTTGAGATATTGTCCAAGTGGACTTCAGTAACAGTTTGTTGATGAGGCATTTTGGAACGGGTGATTATCCGCTTCAACATCACTGGGCTTTTATACCGCTCATCCTGCCGTACGTCTCGGATGATTATCATACCATACAGGTGATCCTCTCAGCAATTTGCCGGCTAATCATAGAGGTGCACTCGGCAATGTAGATCACTACCACACAGCATGTGCAGCTATGTGCAGGTGGCCCCGGAACGCAGTGCGTGTCACGTTGCAACCCCAGGCGTCTGGGCTCATTCAGGACTCGGAATTTCAGAATTGGCTTTTTACCTTTGCCTCTACACGCCACACATAACTGGAATCGACCACAATAAACTCAAGCAGTGATGTGTTTTTTATGCCTAATTTCCTACTTCCCCGCACGCTATTCCATCGCGCACTTCGGATCGATTCCCACGTCCGTTGGTTGACACCAACCACCATCAACGACCATCGCCCTGTTCGCAAACCGCTATTGCAGGACGAGTATGCCTTGTTCTTGCCTCATTTACTCAATACTTACTAGCCTCCCGCAGCTCCTTCTCAAGATTGGTCGACGCAACTTCAAGCTTCAGATTCCATATCGAGGTTCCAAAATCGACTTTTGGCAATTTTTATTCGACTCTGGATTGCCTCCCATTCAATTCTCGGCCGATCTCAGTATGAACCTCAATAAATTCCACGTGGCTTCAATTTCCCGAAAGGTCTCTCTTACTCTTAGCTCAAGGTGCATTCCACGTTCATTACACCTCTTGCTATGGAACTATGGCCGTTTAAATGCAGGTAAGTTAAATGTTGTAATAATCTTGAACTGAACTGACCTTCGTGGAAGACGTTCAGGTTCAACTCTTCCTTCAACTCAAGGTCGGCTCAACAACCTCAGGTCGTGGACCTTTTGTCAATGGCTCACAGGTATTACTTTCGTTCAATCGTTGACTTCGTACTTGCTTCGACCCAATTACTCACGTTATTATGTTCGTTCAACCTGCCGTTGTACCATGTAAGCTAGCTCCTTTCATTCAACTTCCATCCCGTTTGCACCCGGATAGACTGAAACTACTGTAGGACCGTTTGAATGCCAATCATGTTCAAACTGACTGACCTTCGTTGAAAGCCGTCAACCTCGTTCAACGTCGTCCATCGCTTCAAGGGGGTGTTATCAGAAGCCGGGTATGTGCTCGAGGCTATTTGCCTCGATATTTCCACTTTAGTCCGATGGTATGTGATCAAGCACCACATGCATACAATACATTCGTTCATTCGTTCAATCACCCTGCTAGTACTCGGACTCGACATGATTTCAACGTGTGTTCGGCCTCGTGAGTTTCATCTTCTCACCGGCCTCCACACCACTGACCATCTGGATAAAGTACAATACTTAACCGCCTATTGGACTTGGGCAAACGACGGACGCCGGTTTGACTCGAGGTGTTGATTGCATCTGTAATATATTTTCAGCTGACCTTCGGTCCAGGTCCGAGTACAACTCAAGACCCCATAGACATGGCGCTCATTCTATGGTGACCGGTACGTAGTACCCATCCCATCCCATTCCATCCACACATCTACATCTACTAATTCCTGAGTAGAGTTTCCAATCGGACATCGATATCTCGGCGGGATACATATTTTAACAATATATATCAAATCTATACAATTGATATTGTTTTCCGCCCTCCCTCCCTCGAGTTCCGTTCCCATCCTATATCGACTTGAAGTAAGTTTAAAATAATTCGTCGTCGAATGGTGAAGGATTCGTTCAAGTTGCCTGTAATTCATGGTAAGGTTGACCGTCACATTGGCGAGTTCCTCCGCTAACTTCTTTGCCTTCAGATTCACACCACTTCAGTTCGACCTAACTGTGGTTCAATTCAATAGCGATACCCATTGCATCGTGAGTCTTCGTTCCCTCGATCCGTTCACGTTCCCTCGATCCCTCCCTATTAGTTCTGGGAGCGTGCGGCGCGCCGCAATTTCAAACAACATTCGAGCCGGCACGGACTCGCACTCGCCCGAGGTACGCATACACATTCAATTTCATGTACTTACTGACCTTCGTTTCGTTCACCCAGGCTTCTCAGCGGCGCTATCGGTTGGAGTGTGTTCGAGCAGCTAACCTCGTGAGCTGCATTCAAATTATCTCCTAGTCTTTCACTTACCTTACTTTCACCCAGATCTCCGTACGTGACTTTACTCGCGAGGGCGGGACCTACGCACAAGTAAGCGGGGGTTAAATTCAATCCACGACTTGACGTAACTTTGGTTTTCTTTCAACACAGGCACGGTTTTCCTCTGATTTGCACAAGAGCCCTTGACATGGAAGTCCGCCCGCATCCAAATCCAAATCCAATATCATCCGAGTCCGCACTCGGCGTTAAAGATCCCACAGGTGCATGCAAACGAGTGTATTCTTGTAACGATATTCGACTACAACACGACTTGTAGCGAACGTCGGGCCGGCAAGGCAGCGCGACGAGAACAAGACGATGCGATACCCGCGTGCGAGAACGGCGAGCAAAAGACTACGGGACTCGACTCATGCCAATGGTGCCGCGTTGTCGTGCGGGATGGATGGAGGATGAGGGGCGCGGGGAGGAATATATCGGGCAAGGAAGACCAGGGGAAAGGCGAGAGGGGGAGGGCGGAAATTGGGGAGGAGGACGTCATAATTAGTAGGAAAGGCGGCGGAGGATGCAGCAGGCGCGCGCGGACCGGCGCCACAGCGGGGTCGGGGATCGGCGAAGACTGTAGGAGGAAACGTGGGGAGCGTGCGGGAACATGGTCAGTACGCGCGAGTGTGATTGCCTAGGGTACGCACATGGGACTTCTTTTTGTGCATTCTGTCGCTGACCACCTTGTACGTGACTTTTCCAGAACGGCGGCGGCAATTCCGGGTGCGTGCGGGGTGCGAAGAGGCGGGGGCAGGGACAGGTGCTGGCCGTGTATACCTGAGTCCCTTCCACTAGCGGGCGTGGTTAGAGTTGAGGTACTGCGGGCGGGGACGAGCGCGTTGAGAGCAACAAGGGCAGCGGGGACGGGGGTCTGGAGCATAGCAAAGCGGGTACGGGAGTCGAGTCGGTACTGGCACGGTTCGGCGACGGGAAAGGAAAGACTCGAAGGAAGAGAAAGGAGAGGGTGGCTAGGAGTGAGCCGGTGATTGTTGAGAGGAAGAGGATGAGTTCGGCCGATGGCCGTCGCCGTCGGATGACGATGAACGATGATGTTGATTACGTTTTTACGTCACTCTTCTTCCATCACCGCCTCTACTGCCACTGGCCTCAGCACCTGCGCCCTCGGCTGCATCGAGGCTGCCGCTGCCGCCTGCAAACATATACTGACAACGCCACCTGCGTGTGCACCGACCCCGACTTCCAAGCCCAGGCCGGCAGCTGTCTCGAGGCCGAGTGCAAGCCCGCCGAGGCTCAGGCCGCCCTTCCTGCTCAGTCTCTTGTAGGGTCCGCTGACATGACAATTTAATTGTCAGATGACTGACAAATGACTGTCAGTCACTGACTGACAATTAGTTATTTAATTTTTTGGGAAAAACCCACCTGACAATCCTGACAATTCCAACCTTTTGAAATCCCAACTGGCACCCAATTTCTTGAGTGAGGGAAGAGAAATTTGAGGTTGACCGAGGAAATCGAACAGGAAGCAGATGCACTGCACAGCTGCCTGTAAAAAATTCCTTCTCGCACATAAAAGCCGCCCAATGAGTGATCGCTCCGACAAGAAAGATGCCCCAACCAAGCTGACTGTATGCAATATATAATTACATATATTGCATTGAACTTACCCTGGTAGATGTCGGGTACAGGCGATGACACTCAGCCCGCCGTGAACAGCGATGTTGTCCATTCTATCCGGGATATCATCAGCGATATCAATGACTTGCCCGAATATGAGCGGGTTAGTGTGACAGTTTTTTGTTCCAATGCTCTTCATGGTCCAATCTACAGATGATGCAAATCCTCAAGCCTCTCAGACATCTCAGTAATTTGCGATCGGCAAAAGTCAGCAAAACTCGATTTGCGACGCACTTTATATCGGCGACAACACTTTCGGAGGGCTTTCCCTCGGAAACAGATCATGTTAAGGAGACGGAGAATGGATTTGCGGATGCAATGGCGAGCCCGCGGCCGCAGAGTCAAGCAAGTAGTCGGTCAAATAGCTTCATTTGCCTGACTTCCCAAATAGGCAATTGTCAATTGTCATTTGTCAGTTCTGACAGTCAGCCTGACTGTCAATTGTCAGTCAGATTATTTTCTCCAAAGTGGAATTGTCAGCGGACCCTAGTCTCTTGTGTGTCGTTTCCTTGCCCGCCCCGTTTCTTCTTCCCGTTTTCCGTGGTGGAGCGCTTTTCCTTCGGGGTAGCCTCGGGTGCTACTTCTTCGGAATCGCACGCGTTATTCGTGTTCGCCGAGCGCGTTCTCTTCGACCAAACCCTTTTAGTTGAGCAGTTACTTTGTTTCGTGTTTTGTAATTCGAACTTGATTCGTGCGGACCTGCGGTGCCTGGCAATGGTTACGGCCGTGGGTTTTTTGGCGCGAGCTTGAGTACCTCGAGTTCACCTTCTTCTGAACGGTCAAGTCGGTTTTCGAGATGTTATCCTCAGAGAGAGAGAGAGATAGGACTCCGTGGCATGTGGTATGCATCCGTTACCTGAGGCCTGACCGATCACCAACCGCTTCAGCGGAAGAACCTAGTTCGAATCCGGGCGGGGTCTTTCGAAGTCTTCGGGACTCTTCTTTTTGTTGCAGAGCTATGTTCAAATCCACGTGAAGCAGGTTCGCATTGCAGTGCACCTCACTAACAATCAACTGATTTGTTTTATCTTGAAGTCCAATTATCCTCAGAGAACAGGACTCCGTAGCATGAACCCAAAATATTTCTCCCCGGCGTTGAGTCCCAAATTTCAATCGTAGCACTGACGGTATCTATTCTCTCCCATAGCAGACCTCAAGTTAATTATCCTCAGAGAGATATGACTCCGTGGCATATGGTATGCATCCGCAACCAAACAATCCTCCAGCCGAAGAGCCCGGTTCGAATCCGGGCGGGGTCTTGGGGAAGAATGTTTTCTTTTTCGTCTTCCATCCAACTCATGTTGAAACAAGCTACAGACACACCGTATGCAAATAGCTGTGATGCGACTGGGAGTGAGCGTTCCACTCATGTAGCCCTCGTCAAGGCCAAGGTCACCAATCAAACACCCCTTCAATGCGGTTCAAAAATTCGCAACGTCGGGTCTTACTTACTTGCAAAGTGTTTACATTCCAATTCCGTTCTGCTTTGGGAACAAGGCCCCGTCGCATGTGGTATGCATTCGCTTCCCTTAGGTGTGCGCAAGATTCAGCGGAAGAACCGGTTCGATTCCGGGCGGGGTCTTGGGCCACGGCTGGTGATTACACACTTTTTTGTCTGGGGGGCCATAGAGTTAGCTCTCGAAGTTCGTGTTGTATCTACCATGTGCAGCGTGACCGGAAACCAATTATTTTCTTCTGCGCCGTTGGCGGCGAGCCTTTTTTTTTTCAATCCACAGGCAGTAGTATTGACTAGATTATTTTCTTTCATTGCAGACTTCAAGTCCAATTATCCTCAGAGAGCCAGGACTCTATAGCATGTGGTATGCCTCCGCTGCCTTTGACTGCGTTAAGACAATCGATTCAGTGGAAGAACCCGGTTCGAATCTGGCGGCATTGAGTTCCAAATTTCAATCGTAGCGCTGACGAGTGCAGACTTCCAGTCCAATTATTCTCAGAGAATACGACCTCGTAGCATGTAGTATGCATCCGCAACCCTTGAGACGTATCTATTTGCCCAGTGGAAGAGCCCGGTTCGATTCCGGGCGGGGTCTTGAGAGTAGGTCTCAAGGTTCTCAGTGTTATATCATGCTCAGGCAGCAAGAGTTTTTTTTTGTCTCCTACGGTGTTGACACTGAGTCTCAAACTTCAACCCACACGGTCAAGCTGCTCCTATTTCATTACCACCAACTGAATTTATTTCATCTCTCTCAAGTGCAGACTATTATCCTCAGAGAATAGCGGAAGAACCCGGTTTGAATCCGGACGGGGTTTACCGCGTTTTGTTTTTGCTGCCACAGAAAGCTCGTCGCACGGACTTCTCGCATTAGAGTTGTCTTTCCGCACCTTTTCCTGGATCCGGAGGTATCCAGGTCTCAGCTCGCTAATTGTCTCTCTGTATCTATCAAAAACTGCTGATATTCCCACGATTTCTTTGTTTCTATTTGTTTGATCCCGGAAGTTGCCTTCCATGACGAATGTGACAAGTGACAATCATACCTGTGCTTCAAGTTGCCATGGACCCT
Source organism: Mycena metata (assembly GCA_029378385.1). NCBI lineage: Eukaryota > Fungi > Basidiomycota > Agaricomycetes > Agaricales > Mycenaceae > Mycena > Mycena metata. The sequence continues at coordinate 62,499 of JARKIB010000223.1, forward strand.
GAAAATGATATAGGTGTATTTCCTGTGGCAAGAGACTGCAATCCCACTCCCGCAATAAGCAACCCAAAAAACCACCGACCATGATCAGGGTTCCTCCCGCAGGGGGAAACCAATGAAATAAAAATAAAATCACTTCCGGATAGGGTTCTGTTTTTAAGTCTGGTTAATAAACATGTTTATAAACAAATCTAGTTTATAATGGTTGGGCCAAAACCCCCGGTTTTTAAATCGGTGTGGCAGTGCTCAGCAGATCTGCCAGAGGGACAACCTTAGGCCAACTTCCGCAGAGTTGAGGCAGGAAAATTCAAAAGAAGTGACTAACCACCCCTTTCGTTGCAACTTTAGCCGTCTGACTGACTTAGCTCCCGGAATCGTCGCTCGGATCAAAGTTTGTGCCCCAAGTTCATGGTTGCTGGTCCCAAGATCCTTCCCCGAGAGCTTGAAAGTGTTTCAACGACTGACCAGTAGTTATCTGCCTCATGAGGTCAGCCTGGGCCAAAAATCATTTCAAAACTCGCCGGAAGCTCAAATTTTTGACCATTCCCGTAATGTGTTTATAAACCGGTTTATAAACACCCTGTTTATAAACAAAAAATTAAAAACTATTTATAATTCACCCAGGAATTATAAACAAAACCCTAAGCAGCGGAAAAGCCCGATTCAACTCCGCGCGGGGCCTCCATGCAGGTACTCGGCGCATTCTCGGTGTTATCTCATGCCAATTTTAGGTGTCAAAATCTCGATTTATCCACATGATTTGATGCGACTACGGGGTAAAATTTGGTGTATTTCTTGGAGTTGGCATCTTTACGACTGGTGGAAGTGACACTTTACATTGGAATTTGCCGAACTTGCAGGAAAGGGAAGGAAGGCTTTATGTTGAAGGCGGACATGAGGCACTGGGTTTGATCAAAGGCTTTGTTTTTAGGGCGATAATAAGACCCGATTAGACTGGTAGCTGGCCCTTGTGTAAGTTAAATGTTACCTCTGTACTCTGGAATTTTTCAGAAGTTTCTGGAAATTATTTTATCTTTTTGCCGACTTGAGTCGACTTGGGTCGACTTCGAGTGACTTACGTGACCGTGAGTCGAGTCGAGTCGAGTCAAATGAAGTTTGAAGTCGACTTCTCGAGTCGTGACTCGACTTTTCGAGTCACGGCAACACTAGTACCAATCAACACTTACCTCGGCCTTCCCCTTCCGTGTACAGCTTACTGTGAATACAAATAAAATGAAGCCACAGGAAATACTAACGGAAAAGTTACCTGAGGGATCTGGAAGGCCGCGTGCCCGCGGTGGCACACGTATTAATATGGGAGTAAAGGGGCACAAAAGGTGGCACACAAGGACTCGAGGATTCGAATGCCACCGGGCCGGCGCGCCACTGAGCCTGAGAGGAACAAAGAAAGTAGAGTAGCTAAGATCGAGAGCTTGAGCCTTGGCTGAAGTCGGGAAGTCAAAGGGTATGTGGGTGTCAATGGGAGCCAAGAGCAGCTGTCGTCGAAGTTAAGGGTCAAGAGTGATCACGGCCTGCTGTTGAATTCGATTATTGAATGCCAGTGAATAACGACGACAAAGTGAAGAAAGCGCAGCCGGAGTTGTACATGCACAGTTTAGGTCCATCTAAAGTAATAAAAATCTCAGAGTGGCTGTGAAGATGAAGGGACGGACGTGCCTGGCTGATGATGGTCGTTGAATAATGCTTGGTAGAACTGGAGTGAAGTCAAGCTGAGTTCGAGTCAAGAAATCAAAATTCAACGCATCTGGTGGACAAACCGGTGGGTAAGTGGAGAATATTAACGCACCTAGCGACCTGAAGGACAATTTTAATGTTTAAACGGCATAGAACCAAGGTGGCACAAGGACTCCGATTGCGTGAGTCGATCCACAGTTGATCCCGAGGTTGTGTGCGTGGATCGCAGGGGTTTGTAGGTCCGCGGTGCGGTGGGTGGCTAAGGCGATTATAGACAGTCGTCAGTCGGGTGTGGCGTGCCCCGGTCGTGGTGTTGGGTGCATGACGGAGAAAGACAAAAGTCGGACATGCCCATCACAAAGTAGTCTAGTGTTTACCACGGGGGTCCGATCGCAGTGCTCCGTTATTATGTAATTGCGGAGTTTGAATTGACACGTGCCTCGGCGCGCTTCTTTTCCGCAGCACCAACGACGTGTTTCTCCTCCACCCTCGCTAACCTCGGTCTGCTTCTCCTCCTGGATACTTCCCTGGACCTCCTGCAGGCCCGCCAACCGAGAGAAACACCGAACCCTCGCCCTCGCTGCCACATATCGATGTCACAAGCCTACCGGACGCCTCTCCCCGAGTTACGAGTACCTTCACCCTCCAGCAGCGTTTCCCACCCTCTTCAATATCTCTCGGCTCGGACTTTCCTCCTGTCCCAATTGCGCTCCCAAATCTTGAAGCACAGCATACTCCAAGTGCGGGTAAGGAAGAATGACACTGGCAGTCAAGTGAAGAAAGGAAGATGCAGCGGTGAAGGCGCGCGCGGGATACGTGGCCACAACGTACGTGTATGTACCACCTCTCTGGGTGATACCCTTGCTCATCCACCCAGTCCCTGCAGTGCACACCAACACGAAGAATGGCCGGTCCCTCTTTTGCAATATCTCTCGCCACATTCACTTGTTAACGGCATGTACGTACCTTCCTAACTTACACTTACAGCGCGCCAACCTCGAGCCCTCCCTGCTGCCGGACCCGGGAACGCGCAGAACGCGGACGATGACGATGGGAGGGAGAGGGAGGGACGGGAGAGCTCCCGCATGGTCAGCGTGGGTCGGTGCAGAGGGAATTAGTGGGAGGAGGGAGGAAAGTGTGTATATTTCTCTGTTCTTTCTCATCCCTGTCTCCCTTACTCCCTGGTTCATCGAGCCCCCGTTTCATTTCCCTCCTCGTTTATCTCCATCCCATCCCTCGCCGTCGCCGTACCTGTGTATTCGCGCACACCAGCCGCTTCCGCGAAGTGTGCGGTGCCAGTAACTTGGACTCCGCGTGCGCATCCGTCAGAATATGCGCGCTGTGAATGGTTCATCGTGACCCGCGCATCGTTCGGTTTGCAGACGGGTGCGGACCAGTAGATTCTACTTACAATCGACGACTATCCATCTACACCGCGCCGTTTCATTTCCTTATATATTTCTGAAATACATATATTTGTTCCCAAAACTCACAACGCCGCCGTCCGATTTGAAGTTGAAAGACAGAACTCGACGGCGTGATCTCAATTCCAGCCACTGACAGGATTCCATACCGGCCGCGACAGAAACTGGCGGGCTTTCTGGGACAGAATGGTAAGATTGATACCCTGATTGCTTTGCAGGAAGGAACGTCGACGAGCGGTGAACAGAACTTCGTTACGACTTGGATACCACCCCATGCCTGGAGCTCATGCCTGGAGCTCAAGCTTGGGCCAGTGGATATTTTAACTCGACACCGTTTTCTTGACGATTTGCTGATAGTATCGTGTCTAGTAGGCCACGGGAATGCATGCCACGTATCCTGGTGGTCAACGGACCAGTAGAACGCGCCAAAGAGGGACTTTTGCGGAGTGTGATGGGGCCCCTGAGAATTCAAAGTCCGCAATTACATAATAAGGAAGCACTGCGATCGGACCGGCGCGGTAACTAACAGACTTCAACAAGCGAGGAACGAGATTAAATGTTGAAGCGTCTGTCTTTGAGAGACTAATCACAAAGGCCGATTTGCCGACGCGTGATGCGGGCCGATACCCGATGTTATGATGTTCAAGTCGAAGATCAAAGCGAAATTCCACTGTATTCAGTCTCAGGACATGTCAATCGCCAGATGCAACAGGCCAGGAATTATATACCCCCAAGCTTCCGAGACAAAAATCCAGCTCAAAATAAGCCACTGAACCCATTTCAAAATGGTATGCGTCGAGGATCCCGGTCGTGAACAATTGCATCAATTCATCAGCCATGACCGCTGCCAGAGGCCAAATATTTGTTGACAACCTCCGAAAGCATGTCGCAAGGCTCTCAAAGCACTCCCCGGGCCCCGAGCACCAAAAACTGATCGAGAGCCCACCTATGGGTATTGTAATGGCATTCCGAAGCTCGGCACATCTTCTCTCACCCATTGACAGGTGGGAAGTCCTCGAAGCGTCTAGACCCACATACCTAGATCTACAGAGACCCCTATATCGCTACCGACTCGCACCCGCTCAGCTTTGTGAATTCATCAAGCAATCACACGGCTCTGACGCTCCGCCTGCGACACATACATGTCTCCTCTTTTCCTTCGTGGTGCGCTTTGTGACTTGTCTGTTTCCGTCAATCACGTCCGCCACCCCTTTATTCCAATTGGCTTTTAGGTTTCAGATCCGCGAATTTTCTCTGTGGTCATTCGCGCCGTCTTACAACTTAAAACGTGCAACATCACTAACACTATATTGATGTCCACCCACTGGGATCATCACCTGCGGTGCGAAGTGCGTACTATAAAATTTTGATAAGTTATCTCCCCTTACATGGTTTCTTATGCTTCGTCTCTGACCTTCGTGTTCCAGAGCCACTGAATTTTCATTCGCAATACTTCGCGCCGCCTTCAAAATTCCGAGGTTTCCGCGAGCTTTGCTGTGTACTATTAGCGACTGGTCGGGGTAGTGGGCCACTTGGATAATACAGGTTGTTATCTTGCGGAACTGCGTAGTTTGGTGTTCAGAGGACGGAGTATGACGTCTGAGCTTGGTCTGAGCTTGATGTACTGTATCATTTCGACCAAGTGTTCATAGCGTGTCACGCGTCACCTCAAGTGTTCATTTTTTCGAGTGTTCATTTCTTGGCAATAGAGCGTATTCACAGCCTCCAAAACGACCTAAGCGACGCTTTTGATCCAAAATATGATGCTTGATTCCAGAAATTTGTGACGTCCCAAAGGAGAACCATAGGCCAGAAAATGCTCTAACGAATTCAAAAACACATGGTTTCACACCAATTTTTTGGGAGAGGGAAGGAGGACGACAGAAGAGTAAGTGCCTACAGTTCATTGAATATTTGTGGAGGGGGAATCTCTTCGCCACCTCAGCTTCGTCACATCAACAGCTCCACATCGGCTAATTTGACTGTTTGATCCCAGAAATTTGGAAGACATTTTTTGGGGCTGCGAATACGCTCTAATCACGCAAAATTTCCATATACGGACGTCCGGCAGATGGCGGACCGGAATTTTTCGTGTTTTTCAACCTAAAAATGTGGGTGTCACCGTCACCGAGGTCGAAAGTGTTCAGTTCAGAGGGCCGCGTTACACGTCACTTGAACACTCGGTCGAAATGATACAGTAGACCAAATTTGGATGTGTTGGTCATACACTGTGCTCTGTTTCGTTCCGAGGGTGGGGTGGGAATTGATTATTTCCCACCAATTCTTATACCAGGCCTTACTGGACAAAAGACCAGTGACCATGAATGTGCACACGTGAGCATGCGTGGCCAAGGGGGGTCAAGGATAAGAAATTACCATATGGGGTAGAGGGGGGAGGGGTCGAGGGTCTGGCAAAAAAAAAAAAAATTGTATGCAAATTTATTTGCCCCCCGGAAGGTCCGCTGGGGAGTTTAGGATCCATGCAGGACCTCAAACATGATTTAACAGCATAACTGTGCTATTACAGGCCTCCCATTAGCAAGTTTGGATAAGGTTGGGCCGTTTTGAACCAAGTTTCAACCGACCCGTGTAAATGTTAAGTGCCAGGACATCAATGGTTCTATGACAAGGCTTCTTCTCATATATAGTGCTCTTATCTTGCTATAAAATCACTACTACAGGCACTTCCTACTGCCAAAATATCGGAGCTTGATATTCCGCCGCCTTGGATATCTTTCTCTAAAAGGCAATTTGATGGCATCACCGTTACGTAGGGGGAGAGGTAGGCCCGAAGTCCTAAAAAAAAAAATTGTAGGTGATATCGTTTTTTCTTATCTTTGATTTGTGCATGGCCACAAATGGTCACGCATGACCATGTATGCTCACATGTGTGCCATCGATGTTCGGCCGTGTAGCATGCATGTTGTGTTTCCCCGTACCTGGGGAATTTGTCCATGTCTCACTCATGACCATGACAGGATACTTTTCGGTCCGTTTAGCTTGCGTTGGCGAGAATGTTGTATGAATGGTCATCATTCATGTGCCATTCATGGCCCTTCCCCCATTTTTCATGCAGCAATTTTCTACCTTCAATAAGGCCCAATTTAAGTCAGAAAATCACTCTTAATCGACCTCACTCAACTCCTATTGTGTCACCTACCGCTACTTTCGCATATTTTCCATGCTTTCCGACCAAACACCGCCCCAGCTATCGGGCGCTCATCAGTGCCGTGTCCGGAGATGTGTAAATCACACATACTGAAGGTAGGAAGCACAGGGCTCCAGTCGAGAACTGCAGAAAAGGAGAGACTGGAATGTTTGAACCAGAAATCAAACATCTCCGAGATACCTGAAACCCCGGGATAATCACCAAAATCGGGGGTGTGCCGGGAGCCTCGTTGTCGACGGTGGTGAAGGCGAGATTAACACAGGTAACAAGCCCTAGCTCTCCCAGTTGACACCGAAAACATTTTTAAATGGCCGATTTTCGCCGGATACGGTATCTGTTGAAATTTCAACCTGGAACCAGCCGCGCTTCGTACTGCGAGGCACTCGCCCTTGGCGGGTAACAAACATAGTGGTGATCGAGGCAGGGACAGAGGATGAAGGTAAGTAGAGAACAAGTAGACAAAGGACTGCACAGTCGCTGAATAATAATCTGAGTCACCGAAAGAGTAATACTTTGTCCGAAATATTTGGTGACCAAATCGGGATGAAAATGCCTCGTTTAGATGGGATTCACAGCATGCGTGCCACATGGATGCACAACATTATAAGGAACTTTAGGTGGTGGTGCACACACAGTCAGTAGGACGACTCCCAAATTGTCAACATTCATAAGCATTGACGGTACATCACCCGTCATGCATGGCCATGCGTGGTCACAGGCCAACATCCATGACCATCCATCAAAATGCATGGTCATGCGTGCTCATGCGTGGTCATTCGACTTTTGTCCAATAACGCCCGTCATAAATTCTGCACTGATTTCCACGTTTGCGGGCTCATTTTGTTGCGTCTACCTAGGGGAATGTCCCCTGGAGGCATTAAACACCATGATGCACCGAAATCTCAGCTAGGCTATCCAAGAACGGGCCGACCTTCTCTTAACCGGCGCGAGACAAACCGCGTTGCGGCGACCCACCCGACGTTGTTGTCGTCCTAGGGTTTGGTGTGTGCACTGATTACATGTGCTCAGATGCCCTCCGCCTTTTGTTTGAGCCTCTACCCCCCGCCTTCGCCTTCACTGCGGGTCCTTCCACGGAACCACACAAAGCCATTGCCGTAAATAAATGGACTTTGCTTGAGGGATTACAGGTATGAAGGCCCTATCTCTTCTACCCAGGTATGTGCCATAGCTTCCTATCTATACTTACACCACTTGACTTTGCCCAAGATCGGTCTGTCTGGGTTGTAGCACACCCGATTTCGTCGATGCCCCAGTTTCCGCTCTCCTCCCTTGCCGGAAGTACCACTGGTTATAACCCTTGTACACCTTTAGCTCCCATTGTGAGGGTATATAATCATGCCTCAGAACACCTTGAGTCGTTCTAAGTACTTTACAGCTCTTTGCATAAGTAATGGCACTACCCCTATTTTTAGAAGAAAGAGTATTTTGAACCCTACCGGGTTTTCAGCTCATTACTCCCTCGTTTTTCAATGGATTGGTGCAATTCTGGGTGGGTTGGAGAGCAGGGAAGGCGGGCCTTCCATTCATATCCATTTCCAGTTCTAACTCCCCCAAGCTGGCGACCCTCAAATTCATACCTTTGATTCAACCACAACTTGTTAATTGAATAACTTCATTGTTTTTCATTCAACTTCCTTAATTCAAGTCAATTGTCCTAGATAGTGCAGATTGTGTGAGATTTGTGCTGCACTTGGGTTAGATCCTGTTCAACGGAAAATTCCGAAAGGCGTGGGAACCTCGATTGTGTCGGCACAAAACCATTATGTCTGGTTGACGAAATCTTGGCTGTGCTTCCCCCTTCAATATGAACCCAGTTTTATGCAAATCGAATCGGAAATGAGTGAGCATTGGGGTTTTCAATGTGGGATTGGCACCACCAAGGCTTAGCTGAAAACTTTGAATTAAAGGGCAAGACCCATAGCAATTAAAAGCCCACCTTACCCGCTCTCCAATCCACCCAAAATTATGTCAATCTGTTGAAAACCGAGGGAGTAATGAGCTCAAAACCCGGTAGGGTTCAAAATGCTCTTTCTTCTAAAAATAGGGGTAGTGCCATTACTTATGCAAAGAGCTGTAAGTTGCTTGGTACAGGTATCGACACCTGAATTAGGGCGGTGGCCCACTACCCCGTAGATTGCTATTTTGGGGTACGGCCGAAAATAAATTCAGTGGCAGCTCAAAACAGGACTTAAAAATGCCCTAAAATTGAGGTCGCCACGAACCTCACATTCATTAAATTTCCTTTTGCGTTCAAAATGCCGCTTTGGCCGCCGGCATCTGCCGCTCAAGTTTTCGACGTCGGGACTCGGCCGACCAGAAACGATGTAGCTCCGCCCAGCGTAGACACAATCAACCCCAACCCATCATTTTACAGTTCATGGCGAGGCTTCAGCTACTTGAGCTGTCGGGTTTATTTATTGATTACAACGTACGTGAAAGCTGATCACACTCTCATTTTACATTAAATTCAGCGCCAGATGCTGTTACTCGGCGTGTCTGTACCAGTAGCTTCGGGAGCCAGGTCCGGAAGCGGTGTGCCCCATACGTGAAAGCTTATTGCCGCGAGTGCCCAGGTAGAGCGAGGAGGGAATACTGCAAGTGCGACCATCCCTCCTATGGCACGGGGAGGAATTGCGGATTCCGGAGGGGGATACTGTGGCTTACTTGGCACAAAGCCAGAGATACAACAAGGACTAACGTCCCAAGAAATCCGAGTTCAAGTTATCTCGAAAACATTAATTATGTCTGTTGAGTTGGATGGCACCGAGGTTCAAGAAGTTGGTTTAATATCATCGATCGGCAACAATAATGAGTTTTACCTCTCGATTTCCTACTAGCAACTCGCGGCTATCGATCCGGGTCATTTCATAGACCCAAGTCCTCTCAACCATCGTTCCGCCTGATATTCCAATTCAACACTCCTAACCAACCTGAAATCGATCTCCACCCATTTCTGATGCTCGAACTGAATTGCTTGTCCAGTTCCAATTCCGACCGCTGTACTATGTACTCTGCGGCTTCACTCCAAGCTCAATCATCAATTTTCGAATGAATTGTCACGGACCTGAGTCCGCCTCCATTCGAATCGCCGCCATTTTACTACCATTTCACGCCAACTTTATTCCCATACGGACCATCATTTTCGAAAAAAACACCACTGTACCTTCCACCTATACCACTAATTTTCCGATGTCGAACTGGAACGGTTTACCTCGACATCTCCAATGCAAAATTTCCTCACCCCGTTTACGCAAACACTTTGCCCACCATTGTTTCCATCTCCGCGTTCCGACTCTCGGCGCGTTCTTTGTCAATCTCACACCGTTTATTCAACCAGGCCTCAATCCACTCCGCCATGATCCGAGTCGCCATATGACTGCGTCCGCCTTGACCGACTATCCAAACACATCACTGAACCGCATCAGTTCGATGCATGCGACTCAAGTTAGTCTTTGGCCACCTGTATTTCTACCACCTTCTCGGCTGCAGAACTCCATGTTCTGCTTTACAATTTCTGCACCGTGACAGCCGACGGTCTAACTTCCAACACTACCCTCTATCACTTCACAACAACAACGACGCGGGAAACCTTGTTCCATGACAGCTTTCTGCCGTCACTCAGTTTCACCGCTTCCGCGACTTCAGCATTTTTCCGCCGTTGCCGGCATCAGATGGGACGAAAATCCAAGCTGTGTGTACTCACCAATCTCGATCTCGCCGCCATGCTGCCGTGGTCCATCAGATTCCAGACTGTCCATTCAATCAGGCCTCACTTCACCACGCAGTCCAAATTGCGAATTGGCATTCTGGTTCCAATTTTCAAGCCGTTCCTTTCCGATCGGGAAAAACAAGCAACTTTCCCTCCGCGTTCGATTTCTGACCTGCGCCCCGTCTAACTTTTGAAGAGCGTATTCTAATTCTACTTGACGGAGCCCATTCGTCGCCGCAAACCTCGCTTCACCACGCTGCCCCTCTTCACAAATAGCTCTATCCCCGCGATCCCTAACCAACCGCGCCCCAACCTAATTCAACCGGCGTCGATCGCTAACACAGACTAGGCATCTCAAATCATCAGGTTTTCGGCACATTCCGTTGTCTCAAATCGATTTCCGCGTGCAGACTTCCAACTCTCATGATAGTGACCGAATAAAGCTGGTCCACGTTAACCCGAAAGGAATATAATAAAACCTGTGTGATATAATTCAACCCTCAAGTTGAGGATCAAGGGAGTGTCGTCTCCCATGGGTTGAAGTTAATTGAATTTCTCGAGTCTGAATTGAACTAAGATGATATTAACGTGGAGGTTCAACATCCCCGAGATGCCCGGCAAGGAGTCCCCCCACATATGTACTTCGTCGGGTGGTGCGGTTGTCAATTATGTTCAATTCTCTTATTCATCCATCATCCTGCAGTGAATTTTCCTAAATGAGGACGGGTCTTGAGCCCTTGAGCTTGGTCCTTGGACTATCACAAGGAGTGAAGTACGCCATCAAACTTTGATCTCACTTAACTTTTTTTTGCACGTGAGTTGTGTGGGCCTTTGGTTTTTATGGATGGTCCACAAGACGAATTATACAGCAGCCTTTCCGCTACCTGGTATGTCATGCACAATATTCGTTTTTTCACCGACTTATAATTATTCACCATAGCGCTTAAACTCAACTCCAGTACTTCAACCTTCAAACATGGTCGAGATATGCCCCCGTTGTATCTACCGATACAGGCAACACGCCTCAGGGCAATGCGACCAAGTTACCACTCACTCAAGTTTCGTGTGTATCTCAGAGGGTAAATAAGTACGTGCAATAATATAGTATTATTACATCTGTGAATTCATCTGCCGGCCGAAGCCCCAAAAAATAGATTTGAAAGACGTCCGAGCTGGTAGCATAATGACCAGGGCTCGACGGCACGAAAAGGCTCGCATAAAACATGTGGACGGGAGAGACTGGGAGAGTCGCAATGAATGAATTATTTATGAGGACTGTAGCCGATCGTTGGCTCGTTGAAAATTAATTCCCCCGCCGAATTTGTCCGCACGCTGGTCGCTCAGTTTGAGCCCCCATAACCGCGTCTACTCTGTAGTAATAATTGGATCACAGCCTCTCGAGTCTCACTTGGTGAGGACAAATTCGACAATAAATTAGCTTGACAAGGCAACGTGAAAAATGCCTAGGCCATTTTACTGTGAGTCCACACCGATCGAGGCGCCGAGGGGTTCTCAACGGGGCAAAAGAAAATAGTTGGGGCAGACCGGAGCACGGGTCCGCAGCGCTATGACCTTGAAGGCAAGTCACTGCGTTCCGCCCCCAGGTAGACCCCCCCCCAGCTACTTGCGTCGACATGCCTCTACCTGCATCTACGCGTGTAGACAAAGGGGGTAGACACAGGTAGATGGAACATGCGTCTACTTGCGTCGACATGTCTCTACGTCATGTGGACGGGCCTCGGCTACGTTCGGCGACATGCGGCTACGTTCGGCTACATGCCATCAGATCCGTCTACGTCCGTCTACGCCCGTAGATCCACTAAACCGTGCGCTTTGGCTTAACCCTATGCCATGTTTCAATACTCTTCTTCTTCAGACACCAGGCCCTCTCAGTGAGTTGCGCACCACCCCTAAAGCCACAGAAATGTGGTATGTATCTCAAATGTACCTATTTTAAAATTCCTCGAGGCTGTCACATCAGATCTACATGTTCATCTACGTTCGGTTACGCTCGGCCACATTCGGCTACGGCGATAGCCGAACGTAGCCGAACGTTGATGAACGTAGACACCCAATGTCTACGCGTGTAGCTGTAGGTAGATGTACATGGCCGTCTACCCCATCGTCTACGTGGGTAGACGGAGGGTTCATCTACCTGGGGGCGGAACGCAGTGAGTGGCGGCAGTCCGGACCGGAAATGATGAGATCAAATATTCGGTTTGTTGTCTTCTCTTAACTTCAATGAGCGCTGCACTTGTGCTCTGAGCGGGGAGGTGTTTGGTTCAACAGGGGGCGATGGGGGGTCTGGTGGTCGGCATCATCTTCATCCCGGAATTCCCGAGTGTTGAATTCCTTTGAACTTGCCAAAGCCTCCTCCCGCTGGCAGTTCTTTTGCGGGGGCTAGCAAATATATTCTGAGTCATTCAAGTAGGAGGCCTCCCCCTCGCCTGAATTGAACAAGCATACACTCAGGGATGAATATTTTTGTCCTCACTGACCTTCCAATAAACCTCCCAGTCTCTTTTCACGTAGCGCAGACAGGTTACGAGGCTACTTGGAACCGGTCACCATACCGTTCCCGCCAATGGTCTTGGGTGAGGCCGAGCCGGGTTGGGCGAGTGCCGAACCCTCCAAAGTCTACTGCCATATTGATTGGCAGTCAGCGAACCATCTTTGTGCCCCACCACTTCAGTTTGAGGACTGCTTTTTCACACACTGCCTTCCACGATACTTCTACAGTCTTTTCAATTGAGAAGGCCACAGTGATTGTACAGGAGAGGCAGTAATTGGGTGGCAAGGCGGCGTAATGCCGATGTTGGAACCAAATAAGTATGCTAGAGAATTACATGAAGCCTATTTCGCTGCCAGTGCAAAATCAGAGCAAGTCATGTTTCCTTTTTCCAGGATCATCCCTCTCGGGCCGTTGCCAGGGTATCAAAGATACATATCGAGCCCGCATCGGTTCGGCACGTCGGCAACGGCAAAACTTGAAGGCTCCGAAATTTCGACGGATACCAAGGGGGCCCAAAGATAAGCAATTACCATATGGGGTAGAGGGGGGGAGGGGTCGAGGGTCCGCTGGGAAAAAAAAATGTATGCAATTTTATTTTGGCTCAGGAAGGTCTGCTGGGGAGTTCAGGATCCCGAGCAGGACCTCAAACACAATTTCCCACTATAACCACCCCATTGCAGGCCTCTCACCCATTCCATTAGCAAGGTTGGGTCACCGCGGTCCATTTTGAACCCAACAACCATGTGAATGTCAAGCTCGAGGGCGTCGATGGTTCAATGAGAGCTTTTGATTAAATGTGCTGCTATTATTTTGCTCTTAAATCACTGCTGCGGCCACTCTCTACTACCAAAACGTCGCAGATCAATATTCCCCACCTCGGATATCCTTCTCAAAAAGGGAATTTGATGGAATCACCGTTACGTAGGGGGGAGAGGGGTAGGCTGAAAGTCCTGAAAAAATAAAAATGTAGGTGATATCGTTTTTTCTTATCTTTGGGCCCCCTTAACGGATACACAATTTTATGGAGCATACGAGATTCCCGCACTCAAAAATAACTTGAACCGTCGGAGACCGTATCATCATGTACTTCAGATTTGTTGTCTAAGTCCATTTTGAGGTACAGGGCCGCGTGCGCAGCGCCCCAAGACTCGTTCTGCCATGCGCAGCAATGGCCCTAAAGCCCAAGTCAGAAATTTTAAATACTCAAGAATTGAATGGCTCAGTTGGAACCAAGCTGGGTACTGCACGGTACTGTACCATTACGTTCAAATCGAAGGGGGGAGTGATGCGTGACATGTTCGACCAATTCGATAATTCGACAGCGGCCCGAAAGGTGCGTGACAAGGAAAAAAATTCGATGTGGCAGCGAAATTCCACCCTTAGGTTTCGAATGATTTCCTGGGGTAGCTAGGCAATATTTCCGTGATGAGTCGAATCCTTGTTGGTATTTTCTTGAGAATTTATTTTGCAGCTGATTTTAACCAACCACAGGTTGAAATTTTAGAGTTGCAGGTAGGAATAGTTTGGGAATGGTTTGAATCTTACTGGCCAAGGGCAGGGAGTCGCAGGGTGTTTTCACGCTCTTCCGCTGGATTTTTCGTCGGCGTGACGAGCCGTTGGACCTATTCAACACCGGCCCTCGTGACGCGTGACCTCGACCAAAATTCGACATCGACAGGGGGGTGCGTGACGCGTGACTGTCGATTTGAACGAAATGGTACAGTATATTCATCTACGAGAATCTACATAAGAAAAGAGGTGGGTGTAGGACAAATGTCATTGTCAAATCGAGGCAGGTTTGGCAGTGTAATTCTACCTACCTACCTACCTACCTACCACTACCACACACCTTGCCGCGGAGTCTCCACCCAATTGTTGACTCGGATGTATCAGTTGGGAACCGCAGACACTCGAGATAGAGCTCGAGGAATCCCTTTGCATGTCAGCTGCATGGCCCTCATAGTCTACTGTCTCACAGTGTGCACATCAGAAAATGACCCACAATAGGTTGTTTGAAGATCGTGCCAATGTTCCCACGGTTGTAAATTTCGATGTTGGATGCCGAACTCAAGAACAAGGGAAGGAAATTATATAACAGGGACTCTCTATATCTAGGTAGCCTTTATGCTGGTGTATAAGAGTCCGATTCGAGTCCAGTGTGAGTTTTGCTCACACCGCGAACAGAAGAATCGTGTGTGAAAAAATAAGGGTGCGCACGGTAACGGCGAGGGCCGGAGCAAAGCAACGAGGGATGAAGCAGAATTCATAGGGGGAAATGCCGTACTCGGAAGAGGAGTAGATACAGGATGTATATTGTCAGGGATATGAGACAGAGAACCTATAGCAAATACAACAATGAGAGCGGGGGGAGGGTATGTAAGCGAAGCGAAGCAGAAATAAATGGTTATGTGAGACGGAAAGGGGAGTCGCAGTTTGGTTGCGCGGAGAACAAATATCCACCCAGTGGGTGAATATATGTAGACATCTAGACATGGGGTATATCATCCGTCCAGTTAATGTCCATGAGGGCACCAGGAGGGAGGTCCCGCAAGGTTAAAAAGGGTAGAACAATGAGGACAACACGACAAAAAATGTACAGTAAAAGAGTCCCCAGAAACAAGGCTTCGATCAACGCCGTTCTCTCGAGTGGGGTCGGCGGGCGTGTAACTTGAACAAGTGCCATAAGCGACGGAATGGCCGTAACAATGAGAGCGGACACCCGCCACAGCCACATTTCTATGCTGGACGGAAATACTGTCCTCCAAGCGGTGCAGTGGATGGCTCCAAAAATCATGGCGACGAGGGCCTCTAGGAGAAAGGAACGGAAAAAAGACGCCGGTGTTGACCACAATAAAGGCACACAATCGGATGAGGCCGGATCGTAATTGTCCGCTCCATAAATGGCACCAATCATGGATGCCAATAGCTGGGGCAACACTATATTCTTCCGGGGCACAGAAGCGGTATCATCGAAATCTTCAGCGGGCCCGATGGGAATCGGACATTGCACGTCGAGAGGCTTGTGCCACCAGAGCAACCAGATGAAGATATTGACTACCGCAAATGCCAATGTGGCAAATTCGAGTTCTATGATCGGAAGCTGCTGTGAGGCTCGAGCAAGACATTGGATAATGAACCACAGGGACTGGATGAGTGCCACGCCCTTTGAGAGCGCATCTCCTTTGCTCCTGTCCATTATGGTTGTCGTGTCAATGCTCTGTATGTCGGCGACATATTGAGCACCAAGAGGGGCTTCCAACTGTTCCCACGTCGTAATGGGGTCTTGACGGTTGTGAGAGACGAAACCACCCATTGCGAAGAAGAACCCATGCGTCAACGAGACGTTGTGCACTGTGCATGCAAAAGAAATCGTCTTGAAAACCGGATTGAAGCGGCTGCATGAAGACTCACCCTTCGAAAACCTCCGGGCGAAGAAAAACTGTCTGGCCGCGAAAAACACCATTATCTCCGGCGCGATAACTGCCATAAGCATCATTGCAAGCCGCCGAACGGCGAGGCGGAGCCAACTCTGGCGCGGAGCAGGCAGATTTGGGTGAACCGATACCCAAGTGCAGGCGAATATGGTCGTAAGGCAGCCCCACACGATGTCGAACGTTGTGCGGCAGCTCGATGGGTCGCCGCAGGATTGAGTTCCTCGGGATTGAAGTGTATAAGCGGCAGCAGGGTTTTGGAAGAAACCATGGGCCGAAAATAGGGAGAGAAACATCGGAGGAGGACCAGTGGGTGAGGAGGAATGGGATGGATGAGGGGACACACTGTGTTCCGGGGTCGCCTGCACATAGCTGCACATGCTGTGCACAGCTATTTGTGGAGCTGTGAAGCTATGCGCTGCACACAGCTACACAGCCCGTGTGTAGTGATCTGCGCTTGCCTACGAGTACACAGCTCCACAAATACATACCTGCCACGGCATCATTGAACGACATTACAGCTGTTCCGGAAAAGCATAACTTATTCCTGGGAGGAGGAGGATGTATTAAAAAGACAACACCCAAATAAATAGAATAAGGGCCCGCTGGCGCGGCAGAGCCCACTATGTGTGATCAATCACGTGGTTGGGCGTGGCCGACAGTGTTTAGAACGTAGTACATCGAGCCTTTTTTTTTTCAAAAGACCCAACGAGAATATGTTGTGTTCGTGGGAAATGATTACTGTACCATTTCAATCAAATTGACAGGGGGGGGTGACGCGTGACACGTTCAATCAATTCGACATTTCGACACAGGGTCTGGGTCAGCGTGACACGCGAAAAAATTCGATATCAGCTCCAAATTGTGTGGGTGGTTTGGAGCAGTCTTCCAGCATAGCCGGGGAGTATTTGGATTCATTTTGGAACAATTTCTGCCCAAATTCTTCTTGAACACCATTTCCATTCAGAAATTCAACCAGAGGTTGAAATTTTAGGGTTGTAACAGAGATATCTGCACAGAAGGTTGGAAATTGTCAAATTCTTCGTGGAAAATGGGAAACAAAGCAAAAAATTCTGTTCACGCCGTTTTGTTGGATTTTTCGCTACGTGATGAACCGCCAGACCTATTCGGCATGGGCCCCCGTGACGCGTGACCACGACCGAAATTCGATATCGACAGGGGGGTGCGTGACGCGTGACTGTCAATTTGATTGAAATGGTACAGTACTTAGTACTTGATTTATACATGTACAGCCAAACCAATTTATTTAGTACGCGCGGAATCCTGCACTACATGGGTGAGGTCCTGGTTATGAGTGAACAGATCTATTACCCTGCCGGGAGTGCGCCGCGCCGCCATTTCACAACAACATTCGAGCAGGCGCGCACTCACCCGGGGTACGTATTCCATCCCATGTCATCTAGCTACCTACTGACCTTTACCCAGCGCCGCTAGCGATCAATTTTTCTGCGTTGGATGGGTTCAAGCGCTCGCGGCTGCCTAACCTGTTTATTCAGTATTGGTAACTTGAAAACAAATTATCCGCTAGTCTTTATTTCATAGACCCTTACCTTAGATCTCCCTCCGTGCTTGATTTTACTCGCGGGGGCGGGATCTACGCGCAAGTAAGTGGGAAATCATATTACCGTACTTGGTTTTTTGCAACACAGATTCAGACCCACCCACGATTTTCCAGCACTCAAGCAAGCCCGTCAATTCAAGTCCGCCCTATAAACTCATTTTTCATCATTTATTCTAATTTCATGCCAAATTGAACGCGAAGACAGTACATTTTCTACTAGTTTAGCCACTGGTTCGAACTTTTTTGCCAAGTCAACATTCAGGTCAAAAACTTCCAAAAAGAGTAAAGGAACTGGGAACTTGAACTTTGAAGTTGAACTTTAATCAAGTCAAAGTTGAACCTTGATCAAGTCGAACTTGAACCCGGGGATGATGTAGATTAACTCCATTGACAGCTTGGCTGTGGTTCTGCATCCACTGTTGGTGGTTTTCACCCTCTCCCTTTGGTTTCGAGTGTGATCCAGATCAAGGTTCTATACCAGGAAGCTATCATGCTGGGATCATAATACATGTAAATAAGGCTGCAATTTTCTCGACCTCTATATATCACCGCAGCAGGAGTATTTGATATTATTAGATTCCCATTTTTTAAGGTCATGTTCTTGCTTCAAACTGCATGCAAATTGGTCAATAAATGGACACACTGATATACTGTACTATTACGACCAAAGGTTCAGGTGACAGATGACAGAGCGTCATGAACTGAACCAATTTGGTGTCGGTGACAGTGACATTCGAATTTTGGGGCTCAAATAGGGGTAGAAACTGCCAAAGAAACTCGGCTGGCAGGTGCCGGGGACTGCCGATCATCCATTTATGGTAATTTCTGCTGATTATGGATCAATGAACCTCCTATCCAGTGAACCTTTGTGGTGACGGGTGACACCCCGTGAACCTTTCGTCGTAATAGTACAGTAGTGGTGAACCGGGAAGCGAAACACAACGTAGAAGCGAAACACCGGCCCGTTCGCTACATTGCAGATCTCGGATGGGCTCAAAGTTTTGGGAGGTGAATCTCCTCCTGAATCAACCTTGGCTTGCAAAGGATTGCCTGAAACCATCGTATTGCGCTCACACAGCGTGATTTCTTTTGAGGGCACCATTTGGCGCATTTTCAGGGCTTCAATCAAACTGTCCACGGAACTACTTTCCAACAGCCAAAGGGTGTGGGGGTTGTGTTTTAGTCCCACAGGACCTAACATGAGCTTAATGGCCCTTCACGCTACCAAAAAACGGTAGCATGAGCTTTTTTTCATTGTTTCGCTACACCGTTAATGGGCCAAATTTGACCTTCCGGAAGAAGTTGCTTTGTTCTCCACAAGTACATAATAAAATCAGATGATTCTTTCTACTCCGGTGTGGCCCCGGATGTCGTAGAGTCAATCTATCACAGCAACGAAGATGATTGATGCAATATTGAGCCCACAATCTGCCACGCACACTGAGCATTTGGCTTCCCGGTTTGCCACCTGTATCTCAATCAGTTTCTGCAGATTTGGATGGCAACGAGCTTTGTCTGAGTTGTCTTCTGTTCTCTCTCATCATGGGAAAGCACAAAAGTGAAGCCAAGAAGGCCAGTGAGGATGCTTGTGACCCATTGTTCAATGCTAGAACCTCCTATAATCAGCTCTCTCCATGTCGATCCCTGTTATGTCCTTGGGGCCTGTGCAATTAGTGTCAATGTCAACCGCACCATATACCTGCCTTCCACCAGTCTCCCTGTGGACAGTCTCCCTGCTGCCATTCCAACATCAAATACCCCATCTTTGTCTTTGTGCCCCTCAACACGGTCCCAATCTGGGTCTAGCCCACCAAAGATGGATCCTGCCACCGAACATCCTGTGGAATTATCTGCGGGGATCTGTCACAGCGTGAAAACAATGCAGAAGAGATAGGCTGGACTTCCTGGCTGGGATAAGTTGGACCCCCTGAGCATCTTAATGAAGTCCCAGCTGAACTGCCACAGGGTCCCTTTTACCCCAACCAGGTTGCCGCTCTCGAGGCCGTCATCACACAGTGGTGTGGTCTTGCTGTGAATTTCGACATCATTTATTTATGGAACATTGCCTTAGCTTTTTGTTGTATTTTACAGCTCTTTGCACAAGTAATGGCACTACCCCTATTTTTAGAAGAAAGAGCATTTTCAACCCTACCGGGTTTTCAGCTCATTACTCCCTCGTTTTTGAACCGATTTACGTAATTCTGGGTGGGTCAGAGAGCGGGTAAGGTGGGCTTTCAATTGCTATGGGTCTTACCCTTTAATTCAAAGTTTTCAGCTATGCTAAAAATCAGCCTTGGTGGTGCCGGTCCCACATTGGAAACCCCAATACTCGCTCATTTCCCATTTGATTTGCATAAAAGTGGGTTCATATCAAAGGGGGAAGCCCAGCCAAGATTTTGTGAACAAGACATAATGGTTTTATGCCCAGACAACCGAGGTTCCCACACCTCTCGAAATTTTCCATTGAACAGGATCTAACCCAAGCACAGCGCAAATCTCACAGAATTTGCACTATCTAGGACAATTGACTTCATTCATAGACTCCATCATGGCTTGAATTAAGAAAAATAAATGAGAAACCATGAAGTTATTCAATTAACAAGTTGTGGTTGAATCAAAAGGTATGAATTTGAGGGTCACCGGCTTGGGACAGTTAGAGCTAGAAATGGATATACTGTATTTTTTCGTTCAGATCGACAGCGGGGGTGACGCGTGACATGTTCAATCAATTCGACAGTTCGACAGAGGGTTTTGGGCAGCGTGACAAAGCAAAGAATTCGACATGACCCGGAAATTTTGGAGAAGACAAGTGAAAGAACTTCCTGGATAGCAGGAGGATATTTGGTTTCATTTCAAACCCTGACTAGTGCTTTCTGGTAATTTTTCAGTTCAGGCTGATTCAGGGCATAAACCCAGCCTGATGCTGAAATTCTAGGCTTGTAGAGGGAAAATCCCAGGAGAAGGTTGAGAAGTGGTTGAAATCTGCTGTCAAATGATAGCCCAAGGCAAGAACTTCTTTTTTCAGCTATTCTATGGGATTTTGGGCCTGCGTGACCAACTGCTGGACCAATTCGGCGAGGGCCCTCGTGACGCGTTACCTCGACGAATATTCGACATCGACACGGGGGTATGTGACGCGTGACTGTCGATTTGAACGAAAGAATACATTAAATGGAAGGCCTGCCTTACCCACTCTCTGGCCTAACCGGAATTATGTCAATCGGTTCAAAAATGAGGGAGTAAGGAGCTAAAAACCCGGTAGGGTTCAAAATGCTCTTTCTTCTCAAAATAGGGGTGGTGCCATTAGATTTGCAAACAGCTGTAAATAACACTGCATTTTGACTGTCCTTCACATTCAACTTTGGTATTTGTGCTGTTCTCTCCAGAGCTAGAGTGCGACAAAATGAAACCCCCCCCCCCCCCGTAAAAAAAAAGAGGCAAAGAGTGGGGGAGAAAGGTAAGCAATAGGGCAACATACGGGATTTGAACTTAGGGTGGTAAGGCTCCCCATCGCCAACCTTGAACAGAGTTAGGGATGTAAAACCACTAGACTAACAGAGCATGAAGTGTAAGCAGACAAATCAAAACTGGTATCAATGCTGAAAGGGGAACACAAAATATCACATTTATGAGGTCGTCCTGCAAGTTACAGCCAGTATAAACTGAGTTGATGACAAGGAGATTAAAGAGTAACAGAGGTACGAAAAATTGGGCACAAAATTAGTAGAACAAACAGATGAAGGGAGTTGAAAGGCAGCAAAGAAATTAAGCAATAAAGGGTGATAATGAATAGAGGAGATTAAAATTATTAACGACCTAAAGTAAGCAGCGGAGCAAAGTAGACGATGAAGGGAGCGACAAAGTCATAGAATGAGACATTGAAAGGGTATAAATTTACTCTAAGCAAAGGTGTGGTTGTCAATGCCATTGAGCAACTGACAAAGGAGCCAGTGGTGAATAAACTGGCAGCAAGAAGGAGGTTCTTTGGATATGTATGATCCCTGGGCAGCCCTCAAGAGGAACGAGACTGGGATGCGACACTCAAGGAAGTAAGTAGGGTTCCATTTGTGATCATTGTGGGAAACAAAGAGTGAGGTTGTCCACCGAGGTCTGAACTGAGCTCAAGTCAGTTAGCAATCAGTGACCGGTTTAGCCGAACCAAGAGATAACCCCATTTGGTAGTTGTGTCTCGCTAAAGAAACCACAGCCCTGTAAGCGAACCACCAGATCAATCATTTCCCCACCACCAGTCGCATCAAGTGAACCAAAGGTTCGGTTGGTGTGTACAAGTACAAATTCAGTACTTCAGGTACAAAGTTCCAATGACCTGTCATGTTTGCTTAGCCAGGTCAACTTCGGAGTAAAAGTTCCGAACTAAAGCTCGAATATTTGATGAAAAATAAGGTCATACCGCCCTCATCCAAATCAAAAAATCCAAATCCAATATCATCCGACCCTCGCGAAGCTAACTTGGTAGCAATTCCATTCGATCCAGGCTCAAGCCTCGTCAGGAGCCGTTTCCCTGGACTCTAGGACCCAGGCCTAGTGGAACTATGGCCGTTTAAACGCAGGTAAGTTAAATGTTGTAATAATCTTGAACTGAACTGACCTTCGTGAAAGACGTTCAGGTTCAACTCTTCCTTCAACTCGAGGTCGGCTCAAAAACCTCAGGTCATGGACCTTTGTGTCAATGGCTCACAGGTATTACTTTCGTTCAATCGTTGACTTGGTACTTGCTTCGACCCAAGTACTCACGTTATTATGTTCGTTCAACCTGCCGTTGTACCAAGTAAGCTAGCTCCTTTCATTCAACGTCCATCGACTTGGTACATACACACCACTCATCTTGCCTCCATCCCTCCCCAGATGTTCAGCCTCAATAAACTTGAAGACCCGAGGTGTGCTTGACCGTTGTAACCGTTGTATCTATAATATTCAACCAATCTTCAAGTCTACTTATATCCACCTCCATGGAGCCGGGAATTGTTCTTTTTTTCCACGCTCAATAGGTACGATGCGTACATTCTAGCCTTACATTAATTAATTCCGCGCGCTAGGGCTTCTCGGGCATCTCGGGCATGGGATCATGATGACTTAGGCCTCGAATTTACTGTTTATCACCTATTTCGGCTTGAGGTACGTTCCTCTCATCGGTCCGGTCCCATGGAGTGTCTAGCCTAATTGCTCCTTGGTTGGCTAATAGGTTCGAGTGGGTTCGACTTTACTTTGGGTCGGGCACAACGTCGTAAGTACGGTTCGATTTACTCTTGGCTTGCTTGATCATTCAATAGAATGAATGTCCGACTAACCCTCGCATTTTGAAGCATCCATCAACCTTCAACGCTACGCCCGGTCAGTTTTCGAAGTGCTTCGTCGAGTCATTCATTGACTTGTCTTCAGATTCACGCCTCAGGTTACTCTACCACCGCGATGGCATTACATTAAGTGGACTTCAAGACTTGGTATATTTATGTTCCCGGGAGGCCGAGCCTATGCCAGGTACGCCCGCCTTTGATTTTATCGGCGATGTTTCCGCTCGATTTTCCATACGATATGCCAGTGGTTCGGGTCATTTGATACCTTAGACTGATACCCCGACCGTTTGGACCCGGACCGTTTGAATGCAGGCATGCCCGCCAAATGTTATGAATCATCTTCGAACTGACCTTCCTTTGTCCAAGCTAAATTCAACCTCATTCGACGTCGTTCCGTCGCTTCGCGGGTGTCGTTATGCTCGTTCGAAGCCCGATATGATTTTACTGAAGGTTCCGTTAACACACCACTTCTACTGACCATCGGATACAGTACTCAACCTCCCATCGGACTCGAAGCCAACCGAACGACGGACACCGGTTTAGTTTGGTTCGAGGTGTTGATTGCATCTGTAAGTAATATGCATATTCTCAATGACTTTCATGGCGCTCATTCGATTCCATACATCCACTAATTCCCGAGTAGAGTTCGCACTCGGGCACGGGGCATCGGGCATCTCGAGGAGCAATACGTTCCGCCCTCCCTCCCTCGAGTTCTGTTCCGTTTAAAAATTCGTCGTTGAATGGTGTGTGGCTTAATGAGGTTCAAGTTGATGCTAATTAATGACCGGTTCGAGTACTCACCGCTGACTTCTTCGCTTCAGATTCATACAATTTCAGCTAACCTACCTGTGGCAACTGCATCATCGTAAGTCTCCACTCGATTTCGTGCACGTTCCCTCGATCCCCAACTTATTAGTTCTGGGAGTGTGCAGCGCACCACAATTTCAACATTCGCGGCTCGCACTCGCCCGAGGTACGCCTACGCATTCCATTCAATTTCATGTACTTATTGACCTTCGTTTCGTTTCGTTCACGCAGGTTTTCATTCACTTCATTCACCCAGCGGTCTGGGTTGGGTTGGGTTGGGTTCAAGCGCTAGCGACTAATTAACCTATTGAATATCGCTGTGAGTTGCATTCTCAGTCGGTTAAGGTTCAGTTTTTATTTTACTCACCATCACCCATATCTCCCTCCATACGTGACTTTACTCGCGAGGGCGGGATCTGCGCGCGACGTAAGCGGAAGTTGAATTTAATCAATCCACGACTTGACCCACCGTGGAGCTCACGCAGAATTCCCTCCCATTGACACAAGCCCTTACATGCAAGTCCGCCCTCATCCAGATCCAATATCATCCGAGTCCGCGTTAACGATCCCAGGGCCACAGGTGATTATGCATGCACACGAGTGTATTGTTGGAACGATATTCGACTACAGTACAACAGACTGCGTGTGGCGAACGTCCGGCCGGTGAGGCCGCGCGACGAGAACGCGTCGGCCGCGTGCGCACTTGGCGAGAACGGCGGGCAAGCAGACGCGGCGACCGGACTCGTCGTGCGGGGATGGAGATGGGATGGATGGAGATGAGGGTCGAAGGAATGTATAGGGAACGAGGACCAGGGGAGGAGACGGGAGGGCAGGAAGGTGGTGAGGAGGCATCATAATTAGCGGGATGGAAGGCGGCGGGAGGATGCAGCAGGCGCGCGCGGCGTGGTAGGGGTCGGCGAAGGCTGCAGGAGGGGCAGACAACGGCGGGAACGTGGGGAGCATGATCAGTACGCGCGAGTGTGATTGCCTAGCGTACGCACCGAGACCTCTTTTTGTGCATCCTGTCGCTGATTCTCCTTCCTTTTGTACGTGATTTTTCCAGGACGGTGGCGGCAATTCCGGGTGCGTACGGGGTGCGAAGAGGTATGAGCGGCGGGAGGCAGGGACAGGTAATGACCGTACAGACCTAAGTACTTTGTACTAGCGGGCGTGGTTATAGTCGAGGGACTGCGGGGCGGGGACGAGCGCATTGAGAGCGACAAAGGGGAGCGGGGACGGGGGCTAGAGCGTAGCGGACTGGGGAAAGCGGGGACGGGATACTGGCGGCGTTCGGCGACGGGGAAGGGAAAGACTCGAAGGAAGAGAAAGGAGAGAAATGAATTCGGCCGATGGTCGCCGCAACGCCGTCGGGATGACGACGATGCGTTTTTACGTCACTCTTCTTCCACGACCACCGCCTCTGCCGCCACCGGCCTCAGCACCTGCGCCCTCGGGTGCATCGAGGCCGCCGCCTGCCGCCTCCGCCTGCAAGCCTCTCTTCGATGTACTGACAACGCCACCTGCGTATGTACCAACCCAAGGGGCTTCGAAGATAAGAAATTTCCTTTTTGGGAGGGGGGGGGGGAGGGGTCCCTCGGGCTCGAGAATTTTTTCCGGTACCAAATTTTACATTTCGTTCTACAGCCTCAATACGCGCATAAAACACCTCAAAAAATATTTTTGATTTTTTTCACCATTGCCGAGAATTGCCGAGATGCCATCAGAGATCAAGGAAAGCCTTGTCCTCCCCAACGTATGCTTCGGTGAAGCCGGCTGATCTTATTACTGCGAGGAATTAAGAATGCCGCGGTGCCGCTACTCCCATCAAGATTGCCGTCCACCGGCGACGGCCGTCTTCGGTCTGAGAAAGACTTTTTTTTAGGCTTCTATCTTGTTCTTGATTTCATCCGGTCTGACTGCTGTATATATTACACTAGTTACCACATCACTCTCCCAGCTTCAGTTGTTGCATCACCATTCTCAAGACATTCTGTTCATTACAATTGGGCCTCGGCACACCGGGACTGCGGGCATGTTTGGTGTGCAAGAACATATCATGCACCAGACTGTATGGTCCACTGAGTATGTTTTCAACACTTCAGTAGATGTAGTTGCGCCTAGAAAGAAGTTTTGCGTCTCGGATATATCTCTCAAAATGGGAATTTGATCGCATCACCCCTTACGTAGGGGGGGGGGGAGGGGTCTGAGGTCTCTGAAAAAAAAAATGGAAGGTATGCTGAGATTTTCGCGAAAGCAAATCCCCTTGTACCAACCCCAACTTCAAATTCCAGGCCCAGGCCGGCAGCTGTCTCGTGGCCGAGTGCAAGCGCGCTGAGGCTGAGCCGCCCTTGCTGCTCAGTCTGCCAACTGTGATCCCCGTGCGTGTCGTTTCCCTGCCCGCCCCGTTTCTTTTCTTTTTCTCGCGGAGCCCGCGCCGTTTTCGCACACGACGTTCGTGTTTCCCTTCCCATCGCTACCTTCGTCGAGCGTTCTTCCTCCCTGCCTTTTCGCACCCGTCTCCGCATGCGCATTCGCGTTCGGTTCCCACCTCCCTTACCACCATATAACACACCCTACCTCCGAATTCACCCATCGTTTGCTTTCATTCGTCCCTTTATGGCACATGCTATTCGTGTTCGCGCTCGGCGTTCGCATCCGCTTCCCGTTCCATCCCACTTTTCTCCATGCCTCACGGACCCGTCTTCGCGTTCGCACTCGGCATCGTCTCTATTCTCACCCCCTGTTGCGTCCATTAATCCATTCCCTATCCGCCTGCCCTACCTACTTTAATTCATCTACACCCCTCCCTCCCTCCTCTGTTCCCTTCGTCGCTTCGCTTGCCTCCATTCGCATTTGGTTCCATCCTCACCTCTCGCAACACACCCTATCTCCGTCGTCCATCGTTACTTCCACACTTTCCCTTCATCCACCCTTTCATTCTCACGCCGTACTCTTACCCCAATTCGCTCACACTATTCGTGTTCGCGCGTGATGTTCACATCCCTCCCACGTCGTGCCTCTTCATGTTCAGGCCCGCTATTCACGCGTGCTCCCTTTCCGCCTTGACATCATTAATCCCATCCGCCACTAAATTCACATTCAATTCTTCCTCCTCTTTCGTCTCCTTTCCTCAAAATCACTAACCACCCTCCCCTCGCAGTCTCCCTTACCGTCACCGGCCCCGCCACCCCCACCGCGCCCTTCCTCCCCTCCAACTCCGCCGCCGACATCTCCGCCCGGGTCCGGGTCCGCCGACATCTCCGCCTCTGGGTCCGGGTCCGCCTCCGCCGCCTCTGGTTCCAGCTCCACCGGCGCCAACGATACGAGCGCGACGACCACGCCCAGTGGAGCGGCGCCGGCGTTGTTGGGCGGTGCATTCGCGGGGTTGGTGAGCGCGGCGGTGGTGGCGGTTGTGGGGGTTGGCCATGGTTGGGGGGGTGGTTGTTTGAGGGTGTCTTTTCCTTGTTTCTTGCGACGTGGAGGGTGGTGGTAAGAGGGGGTTTTGCTGTTCTGTGAAGCGGGAAGGCGGGGCGGTGCGATGAAAAATTACTGTATACCTGATACCTGAACCTGGCGACGAAAGCAAAGTACGATACATAGCATAGCATACCCTTTGGGACCAGACGAACCGAATTCGAACCTTTTTAGTTCCTTTGTGTTGTGTTTTTTTGGTGTTTAGTTCGAACTTGATTCGTGCAATTGAGCTTGAGTACCGTGTGTATTTAGTTGGAGTTCAAGCTCAAGGGCGGAGATAAATCTTGAGGCTGAGGAAGATCAATTCTGAAATTTCGAGCGCACGCTGCGCAACACGCGACGCGACGCGTCTTCGGGTAGACTCGCGAGCGGGATCGGGCGCAGGAGGATCAGGATCAAGGTGATTTTGCTCTGATGCGCCAGCGCCAACCGGCCGCACTTCTTCTTCCGAACGTTTTGATTGGTTTTCGAGATATTATTCTCAGAGAGACAGGACCCCGTAGCATGTGGTATGCATTCACTTCCCTTAGATGGTTGGACAAAGTGATTCAGCGGGAACCGGTTCGAATCCGGGCGGGGTCTTGGAGCGATTCCCACGTTAATTTTTTGGTGGGGGCTTGTAGGTCTCAAAGTCTCAAAGTTCTGACAGGTTGCGGTCAAACCAATTCATTTTTCTTCAACGGTGTTAACGGTGACTCTCGGTTTGTTTCGATGTATATGCAGCCGCAGGATAACTGATTGGTTTTTATTGCAGACTTTGAGTATGATTATCGTCAGGGATACAAGATTCTGTGGTATACGGAATTCATTCACTACCCTTTGAGCTGCAGTGCAAAGGTTCACCGGAGAAGCCGGTTCGAATCTGGGCGGGGTCCTACAGGTAACAGCGCCGGCCGCGATCCTTTTTCTTCATTTTCTTTTCCTGCAAAGCTACGTTCCAACTCGCACGGGCTTCTCAAATTAGGTCAGAGCTGTTGTCTTCCCGAATATTAACTCCCGAGTTTCAATCCGGTTCGTACTGTAGCGCCTCACTGGCAATCGACTGATTGATTCCACCCTTCAAGTCCAATTATCCTCAGAGCCGAGGGACTGCGTGGCGGGGACGAGCGCGTTGAGAGCGACAAACGCAGCGGGGACGGGGACCAGAGGGTAGCGGACTGGGGAAAGCGGGAGAAAGCGGGTAGGGGAATCGAGTCGGTACTGGCACAGTTCAGTGGATAGGCTTGTGAGAGAGCGAGGTCGTGGTGGTGAAGAGGAGCAGTTTGGGCGATGGTGGCCGTCGCCGTCAGGATGCTGCTGATGCCAATTACGTTATTACGTTGGCCCACCGGCCTCAGCACCGGGTTTTTGAGCCTTGAAGCCTGTCTTTAACTCAAAGCAAACCGCCGCTCTGCACAAATTATAGCCACGGTGGGCCTATGTGCACGGAGAACGAGAAAAGTGATGCAAAAATAAGAAGAAGTGCGTCGCATTGTTTTCTGCCGCAAATCTACGACAATCGGCAGATGCCGCGTTGCGGGGATATTGATATCGCTCCCAACAGATCGTCAGAACTTGAACTGGCGCCGAACAGAGATGGCGCCCTACGGCAAAGTTGGAGTGCCTGTGCCGAAGTGCGGCTTGATACGGACTTAGGCCGTATACCTGCGGCCTCCTCGGCACGCGCCAAAATGGCTCACGGTATGGATTCCTCCGCTCCGCTCCGGCAGATGATCTGATTGAGTGACACTTCAACGGGACAAAAAAAAATAAGATTCTGATGCAGGTCAGTGCGAAATAAATAAGATGCATAAAATTGGAGCACTTGATTTGTTCTACAAAACGAAGCCAAACTCATTTAGACTCCTTTTTAATTTGCACAGAAGGATCAGATGGTGGCTGGATTTATATGCTGTAGCTCAGACTGGAGGCGATGTGATACAAACTCGCAGTTGAACAACATCATGGCCCCGTGGTGCACGGGGGAGCTTGCTCTGGGGAATGCTATTGAGTTCCATTGAGTTGAGAGCTTTGAAGGGAGATGAGATGGGCCCATCAGTTTTTGAAGGGAGATGCGATGTCAACTGAGGTTGGTTCGAACTGCGCCGTCGTGGAGTTTCGGGGACTATGTGAATAACTTCATTTCCGTTGAATGGGGGACAGGTGGATTTGATTGATTTAAGATGCGTGGGGAAGCAACAGCAAAGCTCCGGAGCTTTACACTCGTAACCAGTCTGCACTACGGCAAAATAAAGGGTGAGGTTGTTTGCCGTAGGCAGACTCGAGAGGCACGCGAAAATAGAGGAAAGTACACCAACCTCGTTTATGTAAATTCAGGTCGTTTAGACCTTGTTGGACGGTCCCCGAAGACCTCGCGAGGTCTGGTTGTGGAGTAAAGCCCATGTACATTATATTCCCACGCTTTTTCGGCATTACTATATCTCCTTCATTTCTAGGAATTTCGTGAAATCTTGGAGGGCGACACTTGTTTTTTTAGGGTCGGGCTTTCAGCTGATGTACCTAGACTTGCTGTCTGAGATACACACCGGACAGTATAGTGTTTTTGATCTTTTTCCTAATCCAGGAAGCACAGCCACTTAGACACCGGAATGGCCCTCAGCGTCGGAAGTAGCCCTCGGGTTGACTTCGGAGTCTCGGAGCCTCACCTACCCTCCCATTACCAGTACCGCCCTTCATGATTCCAATTTTCCCCAAATTTTTCCGATCTGAACTGCCTCAGAACTGAATATTTATCACTTTTCTCACCGAATTTTAGATATAAAAAAAAAAAAGTTCAAATTCGTGTTCAGCGCCCCAGAAAACTTGAAGACCGGGCTTGATGTCATTTCCAATATTTTTGCGTGCCTCTTGGGCAGACTGGTACAACTCGGACTGGATCAAAGAGCTGTGCCTGGAGTTTGAAAAAATTTCCCCGAAGCTAGATTTTGCTCAAATCGGGGGTCCACCAGAACTTCTTTGAAAATCGGTAATTTAGAACCTTTGAACTTGGATTCTGTCTCTTCAGAATAATATTCTATGGCCCAGAGGCTGAGCTGTGAAAAAGTTAATTTTGGCGGAGAATTGATGGCTGAACACAGCCACCCGATCGGCAGCCTCGGCTCCCGCCAAAAATTCAAACTCCGGGTGCAGCCCTTTGGCGTGGCCCGAGTTGCACCAGTCTGCCTATGGCAAATAACCTCATCACTTTCCTTTGCCGTAGCGCAGACTGGTAACGAGTCTACCGAAGCTTGTCCGGAGCAAGAGGAGAAGGAGAGCGAAGGGGATATTCTACATAGGGATTGAACCAAGGGATGCAAACAAACATGAGGCATCTCGTTAACGGACGCTTAATATGGTGGGGTCCACCACAGACCCAAAGTGGAAAGTTTGGCTAGAAATGAAATGACAGCGTGGAAACAGGGTCAACACGTGTACTCGGAAATGGGCTCAAGTGACATAGGCATCCTTCCGGCGACAGCAAACCGCCGGTTGACTGATCAAAACGTCGTTCGAGCTGTTAGAGTTAATATTGGCAACACCTCGTGTCTTCCTTGCTCCCTCTTCACCACCACATCTCTTGCTGCACTCCTCTACACTCAATGCCCCCGCGTCTGCGTTCAGCACCTACAGCACCCTCACAAACAGGTTCACAAGCTCCATCTACAGCTCCCCCACCAACGGGATCCAAACTCAAGCAGGCCCTCGGGAAGCTCAAACAGGAACAAAGCCTCTTAAGGCCAGCACTCCGTCTAGGCAAAGCAGCTGTGACCGGCATTGGCATTCCAGGCATCGAGGGTATTGTCAATGGAGTTATTGAACTTGAGCAGATGGTTTCGGTGCGGGCATCTCAGAGATGATTGTATCCTGGAGTGTTAAGTGGATCAACAGACTATGCGAGGAAACAAACAGGATTTGGTTAAGCTCAAGAAGCATCTGGATGCACTGGATGCTGTGGATTGTTCAAACGTGGAGGGTGATTTGAAGCAGAGAGTAGAAACATTGAAAAAGTGTGTGGTTACAACTCAATCTTTGTGTATGCCTTGTTGATTATTTGCTATCATGCGAAGAGAACTTCGTCCGATCATTACCGATCACAATCAGTTAGTGAAACGAACAAAAATAATGGGTTTCGTAAACAGCAAAGAAGACAAGGAAGTGATCCAAACCATTCAGAACTCAATAATATCCTGCATCCAGGACTTTACCGTGAGCATCGTGATGGTTGCCTATTAAATCTATGTAATCTAATTGTTTGTAGTTCCATGGTGCTATCTCCATTGAGAAGTTGGTTGCAGGCCTGACACCACAAGGTGCATATTCCCAAGCCATATGCTTGATGGACATTGACTTTCGGAATCAGTCCAGGAGATCCAGAAGAATGTTGACACTATGACACCACAAGGTGAATATTTCTGGGTTGTATGCTGCACGAGCATTGACTTTCAATCAGTCCAAGAGATTCAGAGAAATGTTGATACCATAACACCACAAGGTAGATATTTCTGGGTCATATACCGAATGAGTATTAACTTCCAATCAGTCCAAGAGATCCAGAGAAATGTCGGTACTATGACACCACAAGGTGGATATTTCTGGGTCATATACTGAATGAGCATTAACTTCCAATCAGTTGAAGAGATCCAGAGGAATGTTGACAGCATGGCACCACAAGGTATGTGCATTCAATAGTCTACAGAATGCATACTTATCCTGGAGCAGTGGGCCAGGTGCAACAAAAGACAATTCTTGCAGACCTCAAATACATTCCAGCACAGTACAATGCTGCAAATACTCCAGATACATGCATGAAAGGCACACGAGTTGGAATCCTCAAGGATGTGCTAACACACCTGACCCTGTCCAGCTTCTCGAAGCAGATAGTTATGCTCAGTGGTTCAGCAGGCTCAGGAAAATCAACTATTGCAAAGACTGTAGCCCAAATTCTAGCTGAGGAAAAACATATTCTGGCGGCATCATTCTTCTTCTCCCGTCACCATGCAGAGCGCAGAGAACTCAACTTTCTTCCCACCAGTCTTGCTCTCCAACTGGCAGATTATAGCAGTGACTTTAGAAACTGTCTTGTGGACCTCTTACACAAGGACCATACTAGGATTCTTTTTTCAGATCCAAAGGAGCAGTTTCAAAGGCTGGTTGTAGAGATTCTTGCACGAATACCGTATTCTCAAGCACCGTGGATCATTTGTCTAGATGCTCTAGATGAATGTGGAAGTGATCAAGGCCACAAATTTCTCACATGGCTCTCAGAAAGCATTGATCAGATACCAAATTATATTCGGTTCTTCCTTACTGGACGGCCACAGGTTCCATCGTTTATCAAACTTGATCGGCTCTCTTCATTAATGACCCCGATCATCCTTGACAATCATGAGCCTACTGTGAAAGATGACATTCGACTTTATGTTAAGACATCATTGGACAGTCTTGCCTCAAAGACACATGACAAGTGGACACCGAAAAATCAGGATGTGGACTTGATCACCTCACGTGCAGATGGGCTCTTTATTTTTGCTGCCACTGTGGTTCGTTATGTTGTTGGGAAGCAACACAAAGCACACCCTCAAATCTGTCTTGACAACCTTCTCTACCAGGAGGAGCGACTTCGGGACCTGGATGATTTATATTTCCATATTGTTGATATGGCCATTTGTCGACCCCAGGATGGAGACAAGCTTGATCAAAGGTTTTATGACAATGGCAAAAGAATTCTGAGCACAATTCTGAACCTCTTTGAACCTCTTGATGCATACTGTCTGGGACAATTGCTCCAAATATCAGAGGAAGATGTGAGAAGGGTGTTGGTCCCTCTGAGTGCAATTATCCGAGTTCCAGAAACCAATGAAGGCACCATCCAGATCATACATCTTTCTTTTCGAGAGTACATGGCCTCCAAGATCCAAGACAAGAGATCAGATCTCCTCTGTGGCACTGAGGAACAGCAATATGCTACCATCTTGGATGTGATGCAAGTCTTACAGGGACTGAAATTTAACATCTGCAAGCTACCTACATCACATGTGCGCAACGCTGAGATGCCTAATATCACGGACAAAGTGAAGGACTATATTCCAAACCATTTGCAATATGCATGTCTATTTTGGGGAAACCATCTGAAAGGAACAACCTTCAATTATAAAGTCTCGAATGCTGTGAAAAGTTTCCTTGAGACAAAGCTGCTCTTTTGGCTTGAGGTTTTGAGCCTACTGAAAATGGTGAGGAATGCTCCCAGAGCATTGTCAGATTTTCTTGCATGGACACAGGTTTGGGTCATTGATTCTGTTGAATTTGCAATTAGACTAAAAGAACATTAGGACCAGACAATTGTGCCATTCACTCAAGATGCGCAGAGATTTATAGCATTTTTTGGTCCTGCCATTAGTCAGAGTGCTCCTCATATTTACATCTCCGCTTTGGCATTGGCACCTCAAGAGTCGTATGTTTGCAAGATGTTTCAACCACAATTTCCCAATTTGTTATTGATTGCAAAAGGACAGATGGAGAAGTGGCCAGCTACGAGAGGTGTTCTAGAGGGCCACACCGACTGGGTTGAATCAGTTGCATTCTCACCAGATGGCAAGCACATAGTGTCTGGCTCTCATGATCACACTGTGCGCATATGGGATGTTGCCACAGGGGAGGCAGTTGGTGCACCGCTTGAAGGCCACACCTACTTGGTCAATTCAGTTGCATTCTCCCCAGATGGCAAGCACATAGTGTCT
Organism: Mycena metata; assembly: GCA_029378385.1. Classification (NCBI taxonomy): domain Eukaryota; kingdom Fungi; phylum Basidiomycota; class Agaricomycetes; order Agaricales; family Mycenaceae; genus Mycena; species Mycena metata. The sequence continues at coordinate 96,351 of JARKIB010000223.1, forward strand.
GGCTCTGGCGATCACACTGTGCGCATATGGGATGTAGCAACAGGGGAGGCAGTTGGTGCACCGCTTGAAGGCCACACCAGCTCGATCGAATCAGTTGCATTCTCACCAGATGGCAAGCATATAGTGTCTGGCTCTTATGATCACACTGTGCGCATATGGGATGTAGCAACCGGGGAGGCAGTTGGTGCACCGCTTGAAGGCCACACCGACTGGGTCAAATCAGTTGCATTCTCACCAGATGGCAAGCACATAGTGTCTGGCTCTGATGATCACACTGTGCGCATATGGGATGTAGCAACAGGGGAGGCAGTTGGTGCACCGCTTGAAGGCCACACCGACTGGGTCAAATCAGTTGCATTCTCACCAGATGGCAAGCACATAGTGTCTGGCTCTGATGATCACACTGTGCGCATATGGGATGTAGCAACAGGGGAGGCAGTTGGTGCACCGCTTGAAGGCCACACCGACTGGGTCAAATCAGTTGCATTCTCACCAGATGGCAAGCACATAGTGTCTGGCTCTTATGATCACACTGTGCGCATATGGGATGTAGCAACCGGGGAGGCAGTTGGTGCACCGCTTGAAGGCCACACCGACCGGGTCAAATCAGTTGCATTCTCACCAGATGGCAAGCACATAGTGTCTGGCTCTGACGATCACACTGTGCGCACATGGGATGTAGCAACAGGGGAGGCAATTGGTGCACCGCTTGAAGGCCACACCAACTCGGTCAATTCAGTTGCATTTTCACCAGATGGCAAGCACATAGTGTCTGGCTCTTATGATCACACTGTGCGTATATGGGATGTAGCAACAGGGGAGACAATTGGTGCACCGCTTGAAGGCCACACCAACTCGGTCAATTCAGTTGCATTTTCACCAGATGGCAAGCACATAGTGTCTGGCTCTGGAGATCACACTGTGCGCATATGGGATGTAGCAACAGGGGAGGCAGTTGGTGCACCACTGGAAGGCCACACCAACCGGGTCGAATCAGTTGCATTCTCACCAGATGGCAAGCACATAGTGTCTGGCTCTGACGATCACACTGTGCGCATATGGGATGTAGCAACAGGGGAGGCAGTTGGTGCACCACTGGAAGGCCACACCAACCGGGTCGAATCAGTTGCATTCTCACCAGATGGCAAGCACATAGTGTCTGGCTCTGACGATCACACTGTGCGCATATGGGATGTAGCAACAGGGGAGGCAGTTGGTGCACAACTTGAAGGCCACACTGGCCCGGTCGAATCAATTGCATTCTCACCAGATGGCAAGCACATAGTGTCTGGCTCTGACGATCACACTGTGCGCATATGGGATGTAGCAACAGGGGAGGCAGTTGGTGCACCGCTTGAAGGCCATACCAGCTGGGTCGAGTCTGTTGCATTCTCACCAGATGGCAAGCACATAGTGTCTGGCTCTTATGATCACACTGTGCGCATGTGGGATGTAGCAACAGGGGAGGCAGTTGGTGCACCGCTTGAAGGCCACACCAGCTGGGTCGAATCTGTTGCATTCTCACCAGATGGCAAGCACATAGTGTCTGGCTCTGACGATCACACTGTGCGCATATGGGATGTAGCAACAGGGGAGGCAGTTGGTGCACCGCTTGAAGGCCATACCAGCTCGGTCGAATCTGTTGCATTCTCACCAGATGGCAAGCACATAGTGTCTGGCTCTGGTAATCACACTGTGCACATATGGGATGTAGCAACAGGGGAGGCAGTTGGTGCACCGCTTGAAGGCCATACTGACTCGGTCAACTCAGTTGCATTCTCACCAGATGGCAAGCACATAGTGTCTGGCTCTTATGATCACACTGCGCGCATATGGGATGTAGCGACAGGGGAGGCAGTTGGTGCACCGCTGGAAGGTCACACCAGCTCAGTCTTGTCAGTTGCTTTCTCACCAGATGGCAAGCACATAGTGTCTGGCTCTGACGATCACACTGTGCGCATATGGGATGTAGCAACAGGGGAGGCAGTTGGTGCACCGCTGGAAGGTCACACCGGCTCGGCCAAATCAGTTGTATTCTCACCAGATGGCAAGCACATAGTGTCTGGCTCTCTCGATCACACTGTGCGCATGTGGGATGTAGCAACAGGGGAGGCAGTTGGTGCACCGCTTGAAGGCCACACCAGCTGGGTCAATTCAGTTGCATTCTCACCAGATGGCAACCACATAGTGTCTGGCTCTCCTGATTCTGTACTGCACATCCTGGATACTGGCACTGCAAAGTCTTCCCGCAATTCAGCTCATTTCACCAGCTTTGACATCAAACATCTCCATGATCACCATTTCATCCAGGTAAGCTCATCTAAATATCATTTTATGTCTTTCCTAGGCTTACAGTCCTATCTTAGAGCATCCCGGCCAATGCACATTTCAAAATTCGTGAAGGGTGGTTCTCTACTCCATCAATGCTGCTCTTCTGGCTTCCCAGTGGATATAGAACAGGATTCTGGTACCCAAATCATGCAATGGTGATTCATAGGCAATCAACAAGGCCCTCTTATGCTAACTTTGTCCATGGTACTGAGTGGACCCAATGCTACTCTCATTAAATGTGATATAACCTTGCCTGACACATACACAAATCAAATGCACACACTTCTCCCTTGTTTACTCCGATTGAGTGATGTGGATTGAGCGAATGTTTTCAATGATATTTTTCTGTATTAAGGGAACAAACCAAAAGGATATATCCAGCCATGAATCCGAGTCCTTCAATTTGAATGAACAAGGTGATCAACTATCAAGCACTCCCACTGCCCCCCTTACGGTAAGTCACCTGTCGCCAAGTCTCCTGCGGAGATCAAGATGTGCAGTTATATACTCAGCTCACGTGCACAGATCTCCAAATGTTTGCCAATTGATTCCCTAGTGATGAGAAAACTCAAGCAATATTGAGGGTTTGGGAGCCCTCAGAATCCCCTTTTCCCAGGACTTTCAGCTCCAACAACTATGTATGTATCTAATGAATTCTACACAGCAAACGAGTCAATCCAATGAAACCTGCATGAGGCTGACAGTCGATCCACGCTAGGATTACTTACACGAGCTTGAAGGCCTAAAACTTGGGCAGCAAGGTAGGAATAAAATAACCCTATTCTGGGTGTGATTTTATAGTTCCACCTGTTACTTGCAGTTACTTGCACTGCACTCATACATTGAATCCAGGCATGTCCGCACTAAATGTTGTGGTAATCTCGGCACTGACCTTGCTTCAAATTCACTGCATTCCGGGCCTTCCTAGGCACACTCGGTTCAGCTGGATGTAGCTCAGTGTGGGTCAGTGTAGGGGGCTACAACAGGTCAGTTTAGGTCACCTATGCACAGCTGGACAAAATTGAGTTGAGCCGGACGTAGCTCCGTATGGGTCTGCTCAGGTCGCCTAGCCTGGGAATGTTTAGATCAGTATTGGTCAGCGTAGGTAGGTGTACATTGCCTACTCGGCCTTGACTATCCAAAGTCCCGCCATTCACATATATGACCTAAGCAATCCATACCTTCGACCCCTCTGGTTCAATTTCTGGGCTGCCCAGGCCGAGGGGGAATCGGGATTAAAATTTTGGATGTAGGGTCGAATACGACCTAAAATGAGGGCTGGCAATCAATTTCTATTTTCTTTAGAATTTTTTCCGATTTATTTTTTAGATTTTCCCACGAGGGGGGGGTCCGGGCCAAAATTTTGTGAAAAATACTCTAATGAATGTGTTCATTTCAGGGAAAATGTCAAAAAAATTGGTAAAAATATTCACGTCAGCCATCAAAGTTGTGATATCTCCACAACCTGAACTCGTATGAACCTGGAACCTTCAAATATCGATTTCCCGCCCACTCTTACCTAGACTCGTCGCCCCTCTCTACGTTGAGTAACAGTCAGTGTAGGAGCATGCTACAATTTATTTGAAGATAAACCAATGAAAACTGAGTGAGAAAAAAAAATGTGTTCAGGCCCCAGGGTTACTCGAACGTAGAGACTGGGAAAACTTAGTACGGAAATAGGTCAATAGAATCAGCACGTGATGAATAAACGGGACTTAGAAAAATTTCCATGTCTTGAATGATTGGATCCAGTTGCCGACCAGCGGCGGGCACAAACAGTTTTGGTCAGCGTAATGACAAATGGATCACGTTTCGTGCACCGGCACGTGTCGTTTGTGCGGACATTTTTGGTCTCTGGAGCACAAAAGAACTAACGTTCTGTTTGTGAATTTTTAAGGTCAGGCAATTAAATTTCTGAGGCACCCAGAAGCTCCGGACAACTTATAAGATTCTTCTTGTGCCTTCAAAAGCTGGCCAGCCCACGGACGGTTGAAGAAAGATGCAAAATGGTGTGCCGGTGGTTCACCGGACCGGTTTCACAGCCACTGATCGACCCCTATGTCTATCTGTTCATCTCGTTCATTCCTCTTGTTTAACATTGTCTGAGGCCGCACAATTTTTCTTACCAGTACATTACCCTTATTAAAACACTGCTACGTACTTGGACTATCCATTCTCCTCTTCAAAGAGTAACAGAAGGTCCAATTCATTAGAAAGCTATGAGCGAGCATATGATAGATAGGTAGATGTGCACAGTTAGGCATTGAGTTTCTTCATTTCTTAAAGGATGGTGAGAACCCATTCCGATGTCATTTACCCCTCTGAAAATTCAAACTCGAGTCAGAGCTCTTCAAGATTAAAACAGGGGAATTGGATTGTTTTATTTGCAGTGGGCTCAAAACAGGTATTGAGCAAAGTTAATCCACGTGCCAAATACCAGGGTATACACAAAAGAAGTTTGTATTCCTCAGAAACTCATTTGGTTGAGTTCGAGAAATCAGGACATCGAAATTTTTCTAAGTCCCGTTTATTCATCACGTGCTGATTCTAATGGCCGGTTTCCCTACTAAGTTCGCCCAGTCTCAGGACCCACATTTATCCCGGCTTAGGTCGGATACGGAGTTCGGATAAAATTTGAATTTGGGCCGCCAAGGTCGGAGGAAAATTCGGATAAATTCCACCTCCGGCACGCGGAACTCGAAGGCAAAATTCGGATGCCACGAAATTTTTGAAAAAGGTGAGATGTAAGTTCGGATAAATTTGGTAAGGGCCCGAGATATGTACCCAGTTGGAAAGCTCAGCTGTGCTTCGTTGAATACTTGAAAATCACGGGAGAAGTCTGATGCACTAAAGTGCGTTGTTCTGCGGACTGGGTGGTCAGAAGATTTTGCGAAGCATCGAGGAAGGCTGTCGCAAGTTTGAACACTGTGCGGCGGAAGGGAAAGGCAAATGTGAATATGATTGACCTGGAAGAAGAGGAGGAGTCACTAGAGTAGCACCATAGGTGTTTTATAGCCTAGATTTTTTTTTTGCACCAAATTTGAGGTCAGATGCAAAGTTCGGATAAATTTTCGACCTGGCACTCGCCAGAGGCAGAATTCGGATAAAATTTCGGCCGCGGCCGCCGGCAAAAGTTCGGATAAAATTTTGAAAACGGCTAAATCAGTATCCGACCTATATACCGATAAACATGGGTCCTCCAGTCTCTATGTTCGAGTAACGCCGGATGCATTTTTTTTTCTCCCTCAATTTTGCTTCAATTCACTTCAAACAAATTGCATACTACTACTGAGACTCGTTACTCAACATAGAGCTGGTTACGAGTCTAACTCTTACCCCCGAATTCGACCCTACTCCGAAATTTTGGTACCGATTCCCCCTCGTTCTAGCCACAAATCTTTGGGCCGCGCGGACGGATCAAATTATCCGACATCACTGATCCTTTGATGCCAATTTCTAGCCTTCTTTGTTCAAAAGCACTGGGTTGGGTTAGGACGTCCATTCAACAGGATATTTGCATTTAGGCCCGCTCAGTCTAGCCCACTGGGCATACCTCTACCAGCTAGACATGCTGAAATAAAGGAAGACTTGAGCCTGGATTGAATGGAAGGGCTAACAAGATGAACGGCCATAGTTTCAGTTTGTTTGGGTTCCAACGGCGGGGGTAGCGGCCTCCTGACGGCATTGAATGACACTGAAGCCAGCATTGAAGTTGAAGGCTTTCACTGGTCAAGCCATCCAACATCGTTAGCAGGCCGTTTCCCTGCACTTCGGGACCCAGGCATAGCGAAACTATGGCCGTTTGAATGCAGGCGAGTTAAATTTAAAAAAAATTGCAATAATGTTTAAACTGAGCTGACGTCCGTGGAAGACATTTGGGCTCAAATTCTTCCTTCAACGTCGTTCAAGGTCAACTCGACTTCATTCCATTGTCGACTTAGTACTTCGACCCAAGTACTCACGTTATTATGGATCGACTTGCACACCACTCATCTTGCCTCCATCCCCGGATGTTCGACCTCCCTTCAATCTCTATTTCAAATTGATTTGAAGGCCCGAAGTGTGCTTGACCGTCGTACCTATCTATATTCAGCCATTCATTCAAGTCCACTCATATATCCACACTCACTCGACTGGAATTTTCTTGTTTTTCGACGCCCAATAGGCACGAGGTGTACCATTCTGGCGTTACATTCATTAATTCCGCGCGCTAGGGCTCCTCGGGCATCTTTATCACCGGAGGTACGTTCATCGCATTGTTACGGTCCCATGGTGGGTCTATCCAATCTAATTGCTCCTTGGCTGGTAGGTGGTCGTGTTCGACTTCACTTTGAGTCGGACACAATGCAAGTGCGGTTCGACTTTCTTCTCCTTGATTTATTGAACGTCCAACTACCCTTCGCATTTTGAAGCATCAACGCTACGCAAAATTGTCCGGTCAGTCTTCGAAGCGCTTCGTCGGGTCATTGACTTGACTTCAGATTCAAGCCTCAGGTAGGTTAATCGAAGACCGCAATGGCCTTGCATAAAGTGGACTTCAAGACTGGGTATACTTATGTTCCCGGCCAGGTACGCCCGCCTTCGATTTTATCAGCGATGTTTCCGCTCGATTCTTCATCCAAATATCAGTGGTTCAACTTCAAGTCATTCAATACCTGTTACCCTGCCCGTCTGAACCCGGACCGTCTGAATGTAGGTATGCTCGCCGAATCATTTTCGAACTGACCTTCGTTCAAAGCCTAACCTCAAAGCCTCATTGTCTCGTCGATTCACGGGTGTTATTAAGTATGCGCGCTTGAAGCCTGGGATGATTTTACCGACCGTGTCTCGATAACTCCACTTTGGGCCAATGGTATGTATACTCGCCCCGAGGTACGCACGTACTTAATGACTGACCTTCGTTTCGTTCACCCAGGCTTTGCTTTTCATTCATCCAGCGGCGTTATGGGTTGGGTTGGGCTGGGTTCAAGCGCTAGAGGGTAACCTATTTATTCAGTAAAGTTGCTGTGAGAGTTGCATTCAAATTACGTTCAGGTTCAGTCTTCATTTTACCTATCTTCACCCCAGATCTCCCTCCGTACGTGACTTTACTCGCGAGGGCGGGATCTACGCGCTAAGTGAGTGGGAAGTGAATTCAATCCCCGACTTGGCTTACTTGGTTTTTTCCAACACAGACCCAGACGTCGACCTTCGTTTCGTTCACCCAGGCTTTGCTTTTCATTCATCCAGCGGCGTTATGGGCTGGGTTGGGTTGGGTTCAAGCGCTAGCGGCTAATTAACCTATTCAGTATCGCTGTGAGTGGCATTCAAATTATCGGTTCAGGTTCAGTCTTTATTTTGCTTACCTCCACCCCAGATCTCCCTCCGTGCTTGACTTTACTCGCGAGGGCGGAATCTACGCGCGCAAGTAAGCGGAAGTTGAATTCAATCAATGCACGACCACTTGGTTTTTTCAACACAGACCGAGACCCACGCACGATTTTCCTCCCATTCGCACAGGCCCTTCAATTCAACATTTCATGCAAATCCAGTATCATCGGAGTCCGCGTTAACGATCCCACAGGTTATTATGCATGCACACGAGTGTATTGGTGTAACGATCATCGACTACAGTACAACAGACTGCGTGTGGCGAACGGCGGGCCGCCAAGGCAGCGCGACGAACGAGTCAAGTCGGCCGCGTGCAGGCTTGGCGAGAACGGCGGGCAAGCAGACTCGTGGTGCGCGGCGGCCGGAGTTGTCGTGCGGGAATGGATGGAGATGAGGGCGCGGGGAGGAATGTATAGGGGAACGAGGAAGGCGAGGAGAGCGGAGGAAAGTGGGGAGGAGGGCGTTAGTAGGGAAGGCGGCGGGAGGATGCAGCAGGCGCGCGCGGACCGGCGCGCGGCGGGGTCGGGGTCGGTGAAGGGCAAACGGGTGCGATAAGGGCGGAAACGTGGTCAGTACGCGCGAGCTCTGCTATTGCTTAGGGTACGCACTTGGGACCTCCTTTTGTGCATCCTTCGCTGACCACACCTTGTACGCGACTTTCCCAGGACGGCGGCGTCAAGTCCGGGTGCGTGCGGGGTGCGAAGAGGGATAAGGGACTTTGTACTAGCGGGCGTGGTTAGAGTCGAGGTAATGCGGGGTGGGGCGAGCGCGTTGAGAGTAACAAAGGGCAGCGGGAAAGGGGGACTCGAGCACAGCGGACTGGGGGAAAACGGGTACGGGAGTCAAGTGGGTACTGGCGCGGTTCGGCGACGGGAAGAGAAGGACTTGAAGGAAGAGCAAGGAGAGGGTGGCTAAGACTGAGTCGGTGGATGCGCTTGAGAGGTAGAGGATGAGTTCGGCCGATGGTCGCCGTCGCCGTCGGGATGACGATGCAGCGCTTTACGTTTTTACGTCACTCTTCTTCCACGACCACCGCCTTGCCACCGGCCTCAGCACCTGCGCCCTCGGGTGCATCGACGCCGCCGCCTGCCGCCTCCGCCTGCAAACCTCTCTTCGATGTAATGACAATTTTCTCGCAGCACCAACGCCACCGGCGTGGGCACCGACGCCAACTTCAAGTTCCAGGCCCAGGTCGGCAGCTGTCTCGTGGCCGAGTGCACGTGCAAGCGGGCCGAGGCTCAGGCCGCCCTTGCTGCTCAGTCTGCCAACTGTGACCCCGTCAGCGCGCGCCGTTTTCGCACACGACGTTCGTGTTTCCCTTCCCATTGCTGCCTTCGTCGAGCGCTCTTTCTTTCGCACTCGTCTCCGTATGCGCATTCGCGTTCGGTGCCCTTCCCATCTCCCTTCTTACCACACCCTACCTCCGAATTCACCCGTCGTTTACCTTCATTCGTCCCTTTATGGCACATGCTATTCGTGTTCGTGCTCGGCGTTCGCGTCCGCTTCCCTTTCCATCCCATGGCCACCTTCCTCCATGCCTCACGGACCCGTCTTCGCGCGCTCGGCATCGTCTCTATTCTCACCCCCTGTTGCGTCCATTAATCCATTCCCTATCCGCTTGCCCTACCCAATTCGCCCTGCGTCAATCATTTCGTGCCTGTCCCTTCTTTAATTCATCTACACCCCTTCCTCCCTTTCCTCCGTTCCCTTCGTCGCTTCGCTTGCCTCCATTCGCGTTTGGTTCCATCCTCACCTCTTGCAACACACCCTATCTCCTTCGTCCATCGTTACTTTCACTTATTCCCTTCATCTACCCTTTTATTCTCACACCGTAATCTTGCCCCAATCCGAATACACTATTTGTGTTCGCGCTCAATGTTCACATCCCTCCCACGTCGTGCCTCTTCGTGTTCAGGCCCGCTACTCTGCTCAGCGCCGATTCCCGTTCCCGCCCTCGCATCATTAATCCCCATCCGCTACTTCCTAATTCATTCGTCCATCTCCTCTCGTCTCCTTCCTCAACATCACTAACCTCCCTCCCCTCTTTTCTCCTCACAGTCTCCCTCGCCGTCACCAGCTCCGCCACCGCCACCGCGCCCTTCCTCCCCTCCAACTCCGCCGCCGACATCTCCGCCTCTGGGTCCGCTCCTGGGTCCAAATCCGCCGCCGCCGCCTCTGGGTCCGGTGCCTCTGGAGTCTGGTTCCGCCTCCACCGGCGCCAACGGTACGAGCGGCACGAGCACCCGGAGCGGTGCCGCGCCGGCGTTGTTGGGCGGTGCGTTCACGGGGTTGGTGGGCGCGGCGGTGGTGGCGGTTGTGGGGGTGGTTGTTTGAGGGGCGAATTGAGTCTTCTTTCTTCTTTCTTGCGACGTGGAGGGTGGTGGTGGATTTGCTGTTCTGTGAAGTGGGAAAGGGGGGCGGTGCGATGAAACTTGAGGGAGAAGTTGAGGGAGAAAAATTAGTGTATACCCGATACCTGAACCTGGCGACGAAAGCACGAAAGTAAAGTACGATACATAGAATAGCATACCCTTTGGGACGAGACGAATTCGAACCTTTTTAGTTACGTTGTGTTATGTTTTTTGGCGTTTAGTTCGAACTTGATTTGCGCAATGGAGCTTGAGTACCGTGTGTGTTTAGTTGGATTTCAAGCTCAAGGGCGCAGATAAATCTTGGGGCTCAGGAAGATCAATTATGAGATCTTGAGCGCACGCTGCGCAACACGCGACGCGACGCGACTTCGGGTGGACTCGCGAGCGATCGGGTGTCGGAGGATCAGGATCAAGGTGATTTTGCTCTGATGCGCCAGTGCCAACCGGCCGCACTTCTTCTTCCGAACGTTTTGATTGGTTTTCGAGATATTATCCTCAGGGAGATAGGAATCCGTAGCATGCGGTATGCGTCCGCTGCCATTTATCGGGGGGCTCGAATGATTCAGCGGAAGAACCGGTTCGAATCCGGGCGGGGTCTTGAAACTTTCTTGCGCGAGTTTTCTTTTTGGTGGGGGCTTGTAGGTCTCGAAGTTTCGAAGTTCTGACAGGCTGCGGTCAAGCCAATTCATTTTTCTTCAACGGAGTCGACGGTAACTCTCGGTTTGTTTCGACGTATATGCAGATTGGACTTTATCGCAGACTTCGAGTATGATTATCCTCAGGGATACAAGACTCTTAGCATATGGCATGTATTGGCTACATACGGAATGCATTCGCTACCCTTGAAGCTGCAGTGCAAAGGTTCAGCGGAGAAGCCGGTTCGAATCCGGGCGGGATCTTACACAAAGTTTTCATGCTCCTTTTTTCTTCTTTTCTTTTGCTGCAACGCTGCGTTCCAACTGGCACGGACTTTTCAACTTAGAGCTGTTGTCTTCCCGAATATTAACAATCCGGTTCGTATTGTAGCGCCTCACTGGCAATCGACTGATTGATTCCATCCTTCAAGTCCAATTATCCTCAGAGCCGAGGGACTGCGGGGCAGGGACGAGCGCGTTGAGAGCGACAAAGGCAGCGGGGACGGGGACCAGAGGGTAGCGGACTGGGGAAAGCGGGAGAAAGCGGGTACGGGAATCGAGTCGGTACTGGCGCAGTTCGGCGTCGGGGAAGAGAAGGACTCGAAGGAAGAGAAAGGAGAAGGTGGGGCAAGTAAACGACGAAGAGTTAGTGGGTGGATAGGCTTGTGAGAGAGCGAGTCAACATCTTCATGGACTGTCAACCCGCCATTGCCGCCCTCTCATCTCCCAAAGCCCAACTCGGTCAGTACCTCATCAGTGCCTTCCACCTCTCCCGCCGCCGCCTTCTCCGCCAACGCAAGTCCCTCAAAGTCCACCTCCACTGGGTGCCGGCACACGTAGGAATTGCGGGGAACGAAGCGGTGGATGCCCGTGCGAAGGAAGCCGCGCAGGGAAGGACCACGATGCTGAAGCGACGGGTGCGGGCGCTCGAAGGCGACCTCCCTGTGAGCAAGGCCGCGGCCATTGCAGCGGGAACCAAGTCGTTCGCCAGAAGCTTCAAGCTGGGCGAACGAATGGGCCTCCTCTGCCCGCTGCCGCCGTCTCGCACTCTTCGACTCCACCCACTCTAAAAAAGCTGATGTTTCACACCTCCTGATTACGCTTCCAAAATCTTCAATATCAACATTCCTTTCAACAGGCCCGATATCTCCAGTATCAGGAGCGGTATTGTACATGGTATCAGGGCACGGACCGACGGTCCGGGGCGGGGCGGGGCGGCCCGGAGCGGACCGCGCGCGATATTGGTCCTAATACCACAAGTATCAGGTAAGTATCAGGCACTCAAAAACTTCTGCTGATACCAAAAATTTCAGAACCGTAATCAGGAAGTTTGAAACATCGGAGTTTTCGGAGTGACCACCCCCTCGCCCTCCGTCGTCCGAATGTACGACGACCTCTCGCGCCCCCAATGCAGCATCCTCACGCAACTGCGCACTGGCCACATTGGCCTCAACGCGCACCTCCACCGCATCCACGTCGCCCCCTCCCCCAATTGCCCACACTGCGCGGTCCCCGAAACGGTATCCCACTTCCTCCTCCTCTGCCCTTCCCTCTGACGCCAACATCTCGCCCTCATCCTGCGGTTGGGCACCGCTCGCCTCTCGCTCCGCCGACTCCTCGGGGTCAAATCGGACCACAAGGCCGTCCTCCAATTCGCGCGCGACTCCGGTCGCTTCCCGCGTTATTCGCTGTAACAACAGCCCGACCGGCTCTTATTTCTCATTTCTTGACTCAATACCAATACCAAAATGTACGTACGCACTGTACCAAACTTCATACCCCCACCCTCCCACGTCCCGATCTCCATCCTCCGCCCCCTTTTCCGCGCACCACCTCCATGCCCGCTAGATACTTCTTAGACTACTTGTATAGTGTTACATGGGCCCCAAGGGGCCCGCCTACACTTTAATGGAATTAAAATGAAAAAAAAATGAAAAAAAAAATGAGAGAGCGAGGTCGTGGTGGTGAAGAGGAGCAGTTTGGGCGATGGTAGCCGTCGCCGTTAGGATGATGCCAATTACATTATTACGTTTCCGGGCGGGGGCCCAAAGATAAGAAAAAAGGATATCATGTACATTTTTTTTTTCTCAGCAGTTTTGGCACAAGTTGTAGCCACGGTGGGGCCTATTGTAGTATGTGCACGGAGAACGAGAAAAGTAATGCAAAAATAAGAACGTCGCATTGTGTTCTGCCGCAAATATACGATAATCGGCAGATGCCGCTTCGCGGTTGATATTGATATCGCTCCCAACAGATCGTCAGAACTTGAACTGGCGCCGAACGGAGATGGCGCCCTACGGCAAAGCCGAAGTGCCTGTGACGAAGTGCGGCTTGATAGGGACTTAGACCGTATACCTGCGGCCTCCTCGGCACGCGCCAAAATGGCTCACGGTATGGATTCCTCCGCTCCGCTCCGGCAGATGATCTGATTGAGTGACACTTCAACGGGACAAAAAAAAATAAGATTCCAATGCAGGTCAGTGCGAAATAAATAAGATGCATAAAATTAGAGCACTTGATTTGTTCTACAAAACGAAGCCAAACTCGATTAGACTCCTTTTTAATTTGCACAGAAGGATCAGATGGTGGCTGGATTTATATGCTGTAGCTCAGACTGGAGGCGATGTAATACAAACTCGCAGTTGAACAACATCATAGCCCCGTGGTGCACGGGGGAGCTTACTCTGGGGAATGCTATTGAGTTCTATTGAGTTGAGAGCTTTGAAGGGAGATGAGATGGGCCCATCAGTTGTTGAAGGGAGATGTGATGTCAACTGAGGTTGGTTCGAACTGCGCTGTCGTGGAGTTTCGGGGACTATGTGAATAACTTCATTTCCGTTGAATGGGGGATAGGTGGATTTGATTGATTTGAGATGTGCGTGGGGAAGCAACAGCAAAGCTCCGGAGCAAGAGGAGAAGGAGAGCGAAGGGGATATTCTACATGGGGATTGAACCAGGGGATGCAAGCAAACATGAGGCATCTCGTTAATGGACACTTAATACGGTGGGGTCCACTACAGACCCAGAGTGGAAAGTTTGGCTAGAAATGAAATGACAGCGTGGAAACAGGGTCAACACGTGTACTCGGAAATAGGCTCAAGTGACATAGGCATCCTTCCGGCGACAGCAAACCGCCGGTTGACTGATCAAAACGTCGTTCGAGCTGTTAGAGTTAATATTGGCAACACCTCGTGTCTTCCTTGCTCCCTCTTCACCACCACATCTCTTGCTGCACTCCTCTACACTCAATGCCCCCGCGTCTGCGTTCAGCACCTACAGCACCCTCACAAACGGGTTCACAAGCTCCATCTACAGCTCCCCCACCAACGGGATCCAAACTCAAGCAGGCCCTCGGGAAGCTCAAACAGGAACAAAGCCTCTTAAGGCCAGCACTCCGTCTAGGCAAAGCAGCTGTGACCGGCATTGGCATTCCAGGTGTCGAGGGTATTGTCAATGGAGTTATTGAACTTGAGCAGATGGTTTCGGTGCGGGCATCTCAGAGATGATTGTATCCTGGAGTGTTAAGTGGATCAACAGACTATGCGAGGAAACAAACAGGATTTGGTTAAGCTCAAGAAGCATCTGGATGCACTGGATGCTGTGGATTGTTCAAACGTGGAGTGTGATTTGAAGCAGAGAGTAGAAACATTGAAAAAGTGTGTGGTTACAACTCAATCTTTGTGTATGCCTTGTTGATTATTTGCTATCACGCGAAGAGAACTTCGTCCGATCATTACCGATCACAATCAGTTAGTGAAACGAACAAAAATAATGGGTTTCGTAAACAGCAAAGAAGACAAGGAAGTGATCCAAACCATTCAGAACTCAATAATATCCTGCATCCAGGACTTTACCGTGAGCATCGTGATGGTTGCCTATTAAATCTATGTAATCTAATTGTTTGTAGTTCCATGGTGCTATCTCCATTGAGAAGTTGGTTGCAGGCCTGACACCACAAGGTCCATATTCCCAAGCCATATGCTTGATGGACATTGACTTTCCGAATCAGTCCAGGAGATCCAGAAGAATGTTGACACTATGACACCACAAGGTGAATATTTCTGGGTTGTATGCTGCATGAGCATTGACTTTCAATCAGTCCAAGAGATTCAGAGAAATGTTGATACCATAACACCACAAGGTAGATATTTCTGGGTCATATACCGAATGAGCATTAACTTCCAATCAGTCCAAGAGATCCAGAGAAATGTCGATACCATGACACCACAAGGTGGATATTTCTGGGTCATATACTGAATGAGCATTAACTTCCAATCAGTTGAAGAGATCCAGAGGAATGTTGACAGCATGGCACCACAAGGTATGTGCATTCAATAGTCTACAGAATGCATACTTATCCTGGAGCAGTGGGCCAGGTGCAACAAAAGACAATTCTTGCAGACCTCAAATACATTCCAGCACAGTACAATGCTGCAAATACTCCAGATACATGCATGAAAGGCACACGAGTTGGAATCCTCAAGGATGTTCTAACACACTTGACCCTGACCACGTTCCCGGAGCAGATAGTTATGCTCAGTGGGTCAGCAGGCTCAGGAAAATCAACTATTGCAAAGACTGTAGCCCAAATTCTAGCTGAGGAAAAACATATTCTGGCGGCATCATTCTTCTTCTCCCGTCACCATGCAGAGCGCAGAGAACTCAACTTTCTTCCCACCAGTCTTGCTCTGCAACTGGCAGATTATAGCAGTGACTTTAGAAACTGTCTTGTGGACCTCTTACACAAGGACCATACTAGGATTCTTTTTTCAGATCCGAAGGAGCAGTTTCAAAAGCTGGTTGTAGACATTCTTGCACAAATACCATATTCCCAAACACCGTGGATCATTTGTCTAGATGCTCTTGATGAATGTGGAAGTGATCAAGGCCACAAATTTCTCACGTGGCTCTCAGAAAGCATTGATCAGATACCAAATTATATTCGGTTCTTCCTTACTGGACGGCCACAGGTTCCATCGTTTATCAAACTTGATCGGCTCTCTTCATTAATGCACCCAATCATCCTTGACAATCATGAACCTACTGTGAAAGATGACATCCGACTTTATGTTAAGACATCATTGGACAGTCTTGCCTCAAAGACACATGACAAGTGGACACCGAAAGATGAGGATGTGGACTTGATCACCTCACGTGCAGATGGGCTCTTTATTTTTGCTGCCACTGTGGTTCGTTATGTTGTTGGGAAGCAACACAAAGCACACCCTCAAATCTGTCTTGACAACCTTCTCTACAAGGAGGAGCGACTTCGGGACCTGGATGATTTATATTTCCATATTGTTGATATGGCCATTTGTCGACCCCAGGATGGAGACAAGCTTGATCAAAGGTTTTATGACAATGGGAAAAAAATTCTGAGCACAATTCTGAACCTCTTTGAACCTCTTGATGCATACTGTCTGGGACAATTGCTCCAAATATCAGAGGAAGATGTGAGAAGGGTGTTGGTCCCTCTGAGTGCAATTATCCGAGTTCCAGAAACCAATGAAGGCACCATCCAGATCATACATCTTTCTTTTCGAGAGTACATGGCCTCCAAGATCCAAGACAAGAGATCAGATCTCCTCTGTGGCACTGAGGAACAGCAATATGCTACCATCTTGGATGTGATGCAAGTCTTACAGGGACTGAAATTTAACATCTGCAAGCTACCTACATCACATGTGCGCAATGCTGAGATGCCTAATATCACGGACAAAGTGAAGGACTATATTCCAAACCATTTGCAATATGCATGTCTATTTTGGGGAAACCATCTGAAAGGAACAACCTTCAATTATAAAGTCTCGAATGCTGTGAAAAGTTTCCTTGAGACAAAGCTGCTCTTTTGGCTTGAGGTTTTGAGCCTACTGAAAATGGTGAGGAATGCTCCCAGAGCATTGTCAGATTTTCTTGCATGGACACAGGTTTGGGTCATTGATTCTGTTGAATTTGCAATTAGACTAAAAGAACATTAGGACCAGACAATTGTGCCATTCACTCAAGATGCGCAGAGATTTATAGCATTTTTTGGTCCTGCTATTAGTCAGAGTGCTCCTCATATTTACATCTCCGCTTTGGCATTGGCACCTCAAGAGTCGTATGTTTGCAAGATGTTTCAACCACAATTTCCCAATTTGTTATTGATTGCAAAAGGACAGATGGAGAAGTGGCCAGCTACGAGAGGTGTTCTAGAGGGCCACAGCGGCTCGGTCAAATCAGTTGCATTCTCACCAGATGGCAAGCACATAGTGTCTGGCTCTGATGATCACACTGTGCGCATATGGGATGTTGCCACAGGGGAGGCAGTTGGTGCACCGCTTGAAGGCCACACCTACTCGGTCAATTCAGTTGCATTCTCCCCAGATGGCAAGCACATAGTGTCTGGCTCTTATGATCACACTGTGCGCATATGGGATGTAGCAACAGGAGAGGCAGTTGGTGCACCGCTTGAAGGCCACACCGACTGGGTCAGATCAGTTGCATTCTCTCCAGATGGCAAGGACATAGTGTCTGGCTCTGGCGATCACACTGTGCGCATATGGGATGTAGCAACAGGGGAGGCAGTTGGTGCACGGGTTGAAGGCCACACCGACTGGGTCAAATCAGTTGCATTCTCACCAGATGGCAAGCACATAGTGTCTGGCTCTGATGATCACACTGTGCGCATATGGGATGTAGCAACAGGGGAGGCAGTTGGTGCACCGCTTGAAGGCCACACCAACTGGGTCAGATCAGTTGCATTCTCTCCAGATGGCAAGCACATAGTGTCTGGCTCTAGGGATTACACTGTGCGCATATGGGATGTAGCAACAGGGGAGGCAGTTGGTGCACCGCTTGAAGGCCACACCAACTCGGTTGAATCAGTTGCATTCTCACCAGATGGCAAGCACATAGTGTCTGGAGATCACACTGTGCGCATATGGGATGTAGCAACAGGGGAGACAATTGGTACACCACTTGAAGGCCACACCAGCTGGGTCAATTCAGTTGCATTCTCACCGGATGGCAAGCACATAGTGTCTGGCTCTGATGATCACACTGTGCGCATATGGGATGTAGCAACAAGGGAGGCAGTTGGTGCACCGCTTGAAGGCCACACCAACTCGGTTGAATCAGTTGCATTCTCACCAGATGGCAAGCACATAGTGTCTGGCTCTGAGGATCACACTGTGCGCATATGGGATGTAGCAACAGGGGAGGGAGTTGGTGCACCGCTTGAAGGCCACACCGACTGGGTCAGATCAGTTGCATTCTCTCCAGATGGCAAGCACATGGTGTCTGGCTCTAGGGATCACACTGTGCGCATATGGGATGTAGCAACAGGGGAGGCAGTTGGTGCACCGCTTGAAGGCCACACCAACTCGGTTCAATCAGTTGCATTCTCACCAGATGGCAAGCACATAGTGTCTGGCTCTGGAGATCACACTGTGCGCATATGGGATGTAGCAACAGGGGAGACAATTGGTACACCACTTGAAGGCCACACCAGCTGGTTCAATTCAGTTGCATTCTCACCAGATGGCAAGCACATAGTGTCTGGCTCTCATGATCACACTGTGCGCATATGGGATGTAGCAACAGGGGAGGCAGTTGGTGCACCGCTTGAAGGCCACACCAACTCGGTTGAATCAGTTGCATTCTCACCAGATGGCAAGCACATAGTGTCTGGCTCTGGAGATCACACTGTGCGCATATGGGATGTAGCAATAGGGGAGACAATTGGTACACCACTTCAAGGCCACACCAGCTGGGTCAATTCAGTTGCATTCTCACCACATGGCAAGCACATAGTGTCTGGCTCTGGAGATCACACTGTGCGCATATGGGATATAGCAACAGGGGAGGCAGTTGGTGCACCGCTTGACGGCCACACCAACTCGGTCAATTCAGTTGCATTTTCACCAGATGGCAAGCACATAGTGTCTGGCTCTGGAGATCACACTGTGCGCATATGGGATGTAGCAATCGGGGAGGCAGTTGGTGCACCACTTGAAGGCCACACCAGCTTGGTCAACTCAGTTGCATTCTCCCCAGATTGCAAGCACATAATGTCTGGCTCTGACGATCACACTGTGCGCATATGGGATGTAGCAACAGGGGAGGCAATTGCAGCACTGCTTGAAGGCCACACCAACTCAGTTGAATCAGTTGCATTTTCCCCCGATGGCATGCACATTGTCTCTGGCTCTGAGGATCACACTGTGCGCATATGGGATGTAGCAACAGGGGAAGCAGTTGGTGCACCGCTGGGAAGTCACATCAATCTGGGTGAATCAGTCACATTCTCGCCAGATGGCAAGCACTTTGTGTCTAGCTCTTCCAATTCTGTGCTGCACATCCTGGATACTGGCACTGCAAAGTCTTCCCGCAATTTCGCTCATCCTGCCAATTTTGACATCAAACATTCCACTGATCACCATTTTATTCAGGTAAGCTCATCTGGATATCATTTTATGTCTTTCCTATACTTACAGTCCTATCTCAGGGCATCCCGGCCAACACGCTTTTCAAAATTCGTGAAGGGTGGTTCTCTACTCCATCAATGCTGCTCTTCTGGCTTCCAAGTGGATATAGAACAGGGTTCTGGTACCCAAATCACACAATGGTGATTCATAGGCAATCAACCCGGCCCTCTTATGCTAACTTTGTCCATGGTACTGAGTGGACCCAGTGCTACTCTCATTAAATATAACCTTGCCTGACACATACACAGACCAAATGTATACACTTTTTCCTTGTTTACTCTGATTGCGTCATGAGATAGAGAGGTGGGTCCCACTCAACTTGTGGTCTCTGAAATCTGTAACTCCTCTACCAAAGAAGATTGAGGAGGCTCAGGGTTTTTTGTGTGGGCACTTTACATGCATTTCCGTGATTTTCTCAAGGGGATTGGCTACCACCCAATTGTCATTTGGTCTGCACCAACACTTTCTGTCCTTCGAGGTGAATTTTGGGAAAGTTGGCATAAAAAGCATTGAAAATAGGGCAAAAATACGCACTTCAGAAGTGGCTGGCCTAGGATGCCCCACACAATAGAGAGAGGTTTTACTTATTGGCTGGGGTAAAGACAGAACCTGATTGATGGAGGGAGGAAGGAAAACATGTTGATCTTTGTTGTGACAAGACCGAACCACCGTAATTGCCACGTGATGCCGTACTCTGTGATCCGACCTCCCCAGCCGTTGGCAATGGACTTGGGAAATTTGAGCCCAAGTGAGAGGAATCTCAAAACCTAAGGACGGTCTTGTGGGCTTGCACCTGAGGTCTGGAATGCTTCACAAGTTATGTAGTGCCCCTCACAGCCGGAGAATCACATTAAGTCAAGAGATTGTCGGCAATTATGACCGATTGTGAGAATTATCACAAATTATATCGGTTGTGAATAATCCAGCCATAATTGTTGTAGAATTATCAAATTTGGATTTTCCTGATGTGCCTTGAACACATTGTGCATATCACGGCGTGTCCAAGTCACGTCGATGAGCCATGCACGTGAGT
This sequence comes from Mycena metata, assembly GCA_029378385.1. NCBI lineage: Eukaryota > Fungi > Basidiomycota > Agaricomycetes > Agaricales > Mycenaceae > Mycena > Mycena metata. The sequence continues at coordinate 116,560 of JARKIB010000223.1, forward strand.
TCCCAAGGTGAATGCTTATATAATAATGCAGGATAGGGTAAGTGAGCGTGGTAACTAACAGACTACCATCAACCACCATCAACCTGCTCGCAAACCGTCATTGCAGATAGGTATGTCTTGTTCTTGCCTCGTTCCCCCAATACTTCCTTGCTCAACCTCCCACAGCTCCTTCTCAAGGCTTTGATCCCGGTTCCTGCACCCCGAAGGCACCGTCCAATTCATCCACCTCGATGCAGCTTCAAGCGTCACATTTCACATCGAGGTTCCAAGATCAACTTTTGGCGACTTCTCTTCGGCTCTGGACTGTCTTCTATTCAATTCTCGACCGTCTCAATGTGAACTTCAATAAATCCAATGTGGCTTCAATTTCCCGAACGTTGTAATAATCTTTATGTAAACTGAACTGACCTTCGAATTCGTGGAAGACATTCACGCTCAATTCTTCCTTCGAGTCCATGGACCTTCTCACGGTTCAAGTTTGGATTGAGCTGTCGGCCAAGAAACACCAAAGTGCAATCGGGGGAGGTACCAGATCAAACTATCAGGCTTTAAACTCTCAGTTACTCTCAAGGCCGGGCTTTCAGTCCATTTGAGCAGTCCAATGTGAGCAAAACTAAATCTGGGTTTGATTAGCTGCTGCTGATGCGGGTGACCTGTTAGTAGCTTAATCAGTTGTCACTGAAATCCCTGGACAAAGAATTTGGGCCTCCTCATAAGCATCCGACTTTTTATTTGTCTCCCAAGTACCTTGGCCGAACGTGAAAATCAATTGCATGAGTAGTTACCGTCAGATGAGATGGCAATGATGTCTGGGAGGTGACATTACTGACCTCAGTGATTCTAGATTACGTCCCATCTTTATATCCCAAATGTCCTAAAGATCTCACACTAGTGAAGGATTTTCTTGCAGAAGAGATTCCCAATGCAGAACATTATTGTCCAGTTTGAGACCCATGTTGGTTCCCGCTTTCAAAGGTATTCGTCCTTGCGACGTGGGAATGAGGTACGATTTTTCCCGAATTCTCGCTGCGCTTGGATGGGAGAGGGGTCACGGTTCCATTGTGTTGACGTTGCAATGCAGATGACTTTTCGTTCCCTCCGAATATCAATACCGTAATTCCCATTTCTCCTTTTCGTCCGCAGACTATCATCATTCCGTCACCGGCAATCAAGGATTTTGACCCCATCATTTCCCGATTGGGTCTGGCTTGGATCGCCATCCTGTCAGGTTTTCTTATGTCTGGCACAAGGGGGACATGAGTGGATAAAGTGTGAGGTGTTTCTGGGTCAGTTTTCCGCTGGGAGTTCGGCAAAATTATCAGCTAAGCTCCCAGATCAACATATCCCCACACACAGGCCAAAGGTTGAATCAACTTCTGGCTGCTAGGCCAGTGAAGCAGTTTAAACTCCATGCATCAATCTTCCTTCAAATGTAGGTGGACCAAGTAGGTCTCCTGCTTACACACTGCATCCCCTAGCCCTAGGGCAACGGAACACCTTAAACCCTTTAATCAATCAACACAACCCGCACTCGCAAGTGCCCGGTGGCCAACCTTGCCAGATAAGAGCTCTGGTGTATAAATGCCATGGGCTGCCATATATCTCACCACATGATGTATCTCTACCTCATTGCTAATTACTCTCCCGCAGTGCTGAGCGATCGAGCAACAATTGACGTATGAAATTACAAGTGATCGAAAACGTGAACTTCCTTCCTTCCTATCTACCGCACCGGTCATGCCTGTCTTTGTGAGCCTCCCTCAGTCCCCTTCCCCCAGGGGCCAGCTACTTATCCATGTTTCTCAGTCAAAGCCCTGCAGCATATCCAAAATGCCCCTCGAGCTGTTGACCGACATCTGGATGTATTCCAATCGATCACCAGTTTTGCTCATGCGTATTTGCCATGTATCCAAGTCTTGGTCGACAGCCCGCAGCATCGCCTCACTTTGGGACACTCTGCGCACAATGCTTGCGACTGCAGCTACCAGTCATTTCCTAGATACAGAACTCGATGGGACTGCTCTGGAGTTGCTTGAAGCACGGCAAATCCACCGTCCGCTGTTGCCAGTCCAAAAGGTTTGGTTGGCTTATGGATGTGCACTCGCACAATCCACCACACCGTGGCATCCACTTGAACCTTTGCAAGTGGTCTCACCGGTATGCGAACCTGTAATCCCTTGTAGACGGTAGATATTACGGGCATGACAATGGCAATATCCCTATTTTTTTTGAAGATACTTGCATCAAAAGCTTGAACAGATGTGAGCTTTGATCATAGGCATAGTTTTCTTTCAACGCACAAATTTAACATGGCTAACATAGTGTTCGACTCAACTGATTCTTTTTGTGTCCGGGTCATCATTGGGGACATTCCTCCACAGCTGTACAGTTCTCAGAGCACACATTGGATGTCGCACGAAAGGCGGGATGAGGGGATATCCATTTGTTGGGTATGTTGTGTTGGTGGGTGACTACCGCGGTGCAATTGAGGGCATTCCCCCAGTGTTTTAGGACTGGATATAATCCCTGGAATGAATATTTGGGTACAGAAGGATGGCACAACCGTGGGGGCAGTCCAAAACATTTATTTGGTTGTGTGTCTGCTGGATGAACCAGTTGAACAAAGTACGGCGGGGCGACCACTGCGGTGGAATTGATCCTTAGGAAGGAATCCCTTGAGTGTCCTAAGGATGTGTAGAGTGCTTAGACAGAATACGCGGGTACAGAACGATGGCACAACTGTGGGGGCGGTCCAAAACATTTATTTGGTTGTGTGTGTAATGGATCAATCAGTTGAACAAAACAGGGCGGCCGACTACCACGGTGGAACTGATGTGTAAGAAGGAATTCCTTGAGTTGCCTGAGGCTCAAGATGGTAGACGGGCCCGTGTGTGCGACTCCAAACAAATCTGAACAGCTAGTCAGTTCACTGCAGATAGAGGGTAGGATAGAAGAGATAGAAGATGACCTTACTCGTTGGTGTGAGATCGGATAGGAGGAAGGACTCGGACACCTGCATTAGCGGAAATTGGATCATAACGTTGTGGTCAACAAAAACCAGGGTCCACTCGGGCCGCACAAAGGCAGCTTGGATCAATATGAGAAGCTGACGTGCTGGCTCATCGACATACTCAGAGGGCACAATGAAAGCAAAGCTTTTCTCGCCCCGCGGGACAGGAGGGCGGGAGACAATGTTTTGGTACCATTCTGTAGGCATCCAGAAGCAATGAGCCTCAAGCCCGAAGTTAATGTGGAAAATGAACTGAGAAATATGTTGAGCATGGTAACACAAAATGAAACAATCCACCGACATTTTTGTGAGTGAGAGAATTACAGATTGCGATAACAAGTTCTTTGCCACGGGCTTTGGCATGAATTCGACCGGTAATTTGCAGAGTATTGATAAATTCTGCACACAGTTTACGCTGGCCCAGAGGAGGGCCACCTGGTATTGGGGTGAAATCCAGATCAGCAGGCCCGCAGTGGTACGGGGTAAAGGTAGTACAAGTGCCATCTGGACGAGCACAGCACTTAGGATGGGCAACAAATACACCTCGTGACTGATAAGCCATGGTTGAAGGAATGTACGAAAGGAGACACCGAAGAAATTAGAGTCAATAGTCCTGTCGACCTGGGTTGAGACTTGGCGCTCTTCCCAGCCAATCTCGCGTTCGAAGAGCTGAACAACACCCTTTTCAGGCATCGGGGGGAAAGGAGAGATGAGTGACACTGGACGTGGTCCGGAGTTTGCGACGCAGACAAGACAATGGTTAGAACCAACCAACTTATGGCATGTTGATTACTTCTTGATCGGTTTCACGGTCACATGACACCTTATCACAACCTAAACAAACCGTGTTTTAATACAACCGCGGGCCAAGCAAAATGCCTAGGAGGCCGAAAAATGTTGTTTCCCCTTGCAACAGCTGGTCTGACATTCATCAGTCGAAAGGCTCCAATTTAGTGCTTAAAATGTGTGATAAGGTGGAGAAACACCAGACACGGACGTTTCACAGGGCAGAAAAGTCATCTGGCAATTTTCCTGGCCATTGGAAGCCATGTAGAATATTTATACAGAATACTGGATGGTGTAATGATACCTAGGATCTCATACAGAAAAAGCTGATGAAGGGGTGATCCCTGGGACCAACCGACTATCGTGGGGACACTAATTTGATGTCATCTGACATTCACCATTTTTGCAAATCAATTCATGATGAACTGAACATCGGCATGAATTGATGGTCCGTCTTTTTTACTTCGTTGGTGAACGCGAAGACCGTCAGCTGGGAATGGAAAAGCATTTTCTCTCTGAAGGAACCCAATCATTCCTCTAAATCTCCACTCCTGTGCACAAAATACTGATAAAACCACAATCTCAAACCACGAGATCCACCAAAATCACGTGTTGCTCAGCTCGACCACCACATTCATCACCTCGTTGCGAAACCAAATAATATTCTGCGATAAAAAAAGTCATATTTATCGGCGTATTTCGGCAGGAGGTACGTCCATCTCATATCATCGTTACGGTCCCATGGTGTGTCTATCTAGTCTAATTGCTCCTTGTCCTTGACTAGTAGGTGGTCGGGATCAACTTTACTTTACTTTAGGTCGGGCACAACGTCGTAAGTACTGTTGGATTTTCTCTTGGCTTGATTTATTATTGAATGAATGTCCGACTAGCCTTCGCATTTTGAAGCATCAATCAACCTTCAAGGCAAGTTTTCGAAGTGCTTCGTCGGGTTATTCATTGACTTGTCTTCAGATTCACGCCTCAGGTTAGTCGAACACCGCAATGGCCTTGCATGAAGTGGACTTCAAGACTGGGTATGCGTCCTTGGTGGGCCGAGCCGATGCCAGGTACGTCCGCCTTCGATTTTATCAGCAATGTTGAGCTTCGTTCAAGTGGATATAAGATGCCAGTGGTTCAAGTCATTCAATGCCTGCCTGTTACCCTGGCCGTTTGAATGCAACAGTATGAACCCCAATTTTCTTTCGAACTGTTCGTTCCAAGCCTTCAACCCATTCAACGGCGTCTCGTCGCTTCAGGGTGTTATTTTTGAAGCCAGGTATGTGCTCGAGGTCATTTACCTCGATAACGCACCTTTGGGCCGATGGTATGTATACTGGTATGTGATTACGCACCTCGTTCAATCACCATGCAATACGACTCGGACTCGGACTCGACATGATTTCAACGCGTGTTCGGCTTTCAACATCGCTTCGTGAGGTCTACACACCACTGACCACTTACCATCTGGATACTCAACCGCCTATTCGACTCGAAGCCAGACAACGCCGAGGTGTTGCATCTGTAATATAATATAATATTTTCAATCTTCAATGACCTTCGATGTCCAGGTCATGAGTACAACTCAAGACAACTTACCTAGCGCTCATTCGATGGATGGTGACCAGCCATCCACTAATTCCCGAGCAGAGTTTGCAATCGGGCATCGATATCTCGGGGAGTAATACCTTCCGCCCTCCCTCGAGCCCTCCCTCGAGTCCCGTTCCCATCGTATGTCGGCTTGAAGTGAGTTTAAATGATCGTCGTTGAATGGTGTGGCTTGAGGATGTTCGAGTTGACGGCAATTAATAGTGGTTCGAATACTCGTTGGCAAGTTCCTCGCTGACTTCTTGGCCTTCTAGACTCACACAACTTCAGTTCAACCTACCTGTGGCACCCGCATCATCGTGAGTCCTCACTCGATTGTGTTCAAGTTCCCTCGATCCTGATTATTAGTTCTGGGAGTGTGCGCCGCAATTTCAACCAACATTCGCGCCGGCCGCCGGCGCGGACTCGCCCGAGGTTCGCATTCCATTCCATTCCATGTACTTACTGACCTTCGTTTGTTTCGTTCACCAGGCTTTTCGTTCACACTCAGCGGTCTGGGTTGGGTTCAATCTCTCTGGGTTGGGTTGGGTCCAAGCGGCTAACCTCGTGTAATATCGGCTAGTCTTTATTTGATAGACCCTCACCCCCAAATCTCGTACCTGACTTTACTTGACCGAGGGCGGGATCTACGCGCGAAGTAAGTAAGCCACTATCTGGTTTTTTCAATAGACCCGACCGCATACACAAATTTTCCTTCCATTGACAAAAGCCCTTACATGCAAGTCCGCCCTCATCCAATATGATCCGAGCCAGCACTCGGCGTTAACGATCCCACAGGTGATTTTAATTGCGTGCAAACGAGTGTATTGTTGGAACGATATTCGACTACAACACGGTGTGGTGAACGTCGGGCCGGCAAGGCAGCGCGACAAGAACGAGTCGTCGGCGATCCTTGCGTGCGTGTGCGCGTTGGCCGAGAACGGCGGGCAAGGACTACGGCGCCGGCCGGAGTTGTCGTACGGGATGGGTGGAGATGAGGGGCGCGGGGACGGTGAGGAATGTATAGGGAACGAAGGCGAGGGGGAAGGCGAGAGAGGGGAGGGCATGAAAGTGGTCAGGACGGCGTTAGTAGGGATGGCAAGGCGGCGGGAGGATGCAGCATGCGCGAGCGGACCGCGGGGTGGGCACGACAGCGGGGTCATGGGTCGGCGAGGACAGACAGGCGCGCTCAGTATGCGCGAGTGTGATTGCCTAGGGTACGTACCTGGGACCTCTTTTTCTGCATCCTCTTGTTGCTGACCACGGGGGGTGTGAAGAGGTATGAGCGGCGAGAGACAGGGACAGCTACTGTACATACCGAAGTACTTTGTACTAGCGGGCGTGGGTAGAGTCGGTCCGGGGAAGAGAAGGACTCGAAGGAAGAGGGTGGCGAAGAATGAGTCGGTGGATGGGCTTGAGAGAGGAAGAGGAGGAGATCGCCGTCGGGATGATGACGATGCAGCGCTTACGTTTTTACGTCACTCTTCTTCCACGCCTCTGCCGCCCCCAAGCCGCCGCCTCCACGCCCTCGGCTGCATCGCTGCCGCCTCCGCCTGCAAGTCTTTCTTTTTGATGTACCAACAACGCCACCTGCGTGTGCACCAACCCCAACTTTCAGGCCCAGGCCGGCAAGCCCGCCGAGGCTCAGCCCGCCCTTGCTGCTCAGTCTGCCAACTGTGATCCCCGTGCGTGTCGTTTCCTTGCCCGCCCTCTTTTTCTCTTCTTTTTCGTTTGCGGAGCGCCTTTCCTTCCGGGTAGCCCCGGCTGCTATTCGTCTTCGGAATCGGACGCGTTATTCGTGTTCGCCGAGCGCGTTCCCTTCGACCAGACCTTTTAAATTGAGTAGTTGCTTTGTGTCGTGTTCGACGAATATTACTGTAATTCGAACTTGATTCGTGCGGACCTGCGGTGGATGGCAGTGGTTACGGCCGCGGGTTTTTGGCGCGAGCTTGAGTACCTCGAGTTGACCTTCTTCTGAACGGTCATGTCGGTTTTCGAGATGTTATCCTCAGAGAGACAGGACTCCGTGGCATGTGGTATGCATCCATTGCCTCTGACCGGTCACCAACCGCTTCAGCGGAAGAGCCCGGTTCGAATCCGGGCGGGGTCTTTCGAAGTCTTCGGGACTCTTCTTTTTGCTGCAGAGCTATGTTCAAATCCACGTGAAGCAGGTTCGCATTGCAGTGCACCTCACTAGCAATTGACTGATTAACAAGTCCAATTATTCTTACATGACAGGACTCCGTAGGACGAATCCAAAATATTTCTCCCCGGGGTCCCAAATTTGAACTGTAGCACTGGCTGTCTCAGGTGCAGACCTCATGTCCAATTATTCTCAAGGACTCCGCAGCATATGGAATGCCTCCGCTACCCTTGACCCCGTATTGCTTAAGCCAAACGATGATGCGGGAGAGCCCGGTTCGAATCCGGGCGGGGTCTTGTGCTCGTCTGATCGCATTTTTTTTCGACCACAGACTTGGGTCGCACAGTTCTTGGTGTTATATCATACACGGGGGACAACTTTGCTTTTTTCTCTTTGGCCGCGGCATTGGAACTTGGCAGTGAGTCAAATTTTAATCCATATGCAAGAGCACTGACGGAATACATTCGACTTTGTAGCAGACCTCAAGCCCGCTTATCCTCAGAGAACAGACTCCGTAGCATATGGTATGCCTCCGCATTCGTTGATGGCTTCAAGAAATTCGATTCAGCGGAAGAGCCCGGTTCGAATCCGGGCGGGGTCTTTCAAAAGTCTTAGTGACTCGTTTTGCTGCATGCAGTACTTTGCAACCGGCACGGATTTCTCAAGCCCAATTATCCTCAGAAAATAGGATGAGTCCGTAGCATACGATATCGGTGAACCCAAAATATTTCTCTCCCCGGCCGCGGTGTTGGAACTTGCCGGTGAGTCCCAAATTTCAATCATGGTACTGACAGAATAATTTATTGTAGACATCAAATCTAATCATCCTCAGAGAGACGGGACTCCGTAGCATATGGTCTGCATCCGCTCCCCTTGATTGCGTCGAGAAAATCGATCCAGCGGAAGAGCCTGGTTCGAATCCGGGCAGTGTCTTGGCGAGGTCTGAAATATTTTTTTGTTCTTCCACACAACTCGCGTTGAAACAAGCTACAGCCGCACCGTATGCAAAGAGCTCTGGCACCTCCGAGCAGAACCAGGTCAAGTATGCTGAAGTACTGAATTTATTCATCTTTCTCAAGTGCAGACTATTATCCTCAGAGAATAGGACTCCGTAGCATATGGTATGTGTCCGCTGCCTTGATTAGTTGATTAAGCTTGATTAATGATTGCTTGAGGAGGTTCGATTCAGCAGAAGAGCCTGGTTCGAATCCGGGCGGGGTCTTACGAAGCCGTCGGTGCACTTTTGTTTTTTGGCCACAGAGTTAGGTTTCAAAGCCCTCGTTATCGTATCGCGCCTGCCCAAGCTGAGACAAAACCAATCTATTTCATGCCGGGGCGTTGCCGGTGAGTCCCAAATTTCAACCAACTGGCGGTAGATAACACTGACATTTATGAATCTTATTTTAATCGCAAATTTCAAGTCCAACTATCGGGATGAGGCCCTGGGGCATACGGTATGTGTCTACTCTACTCTCTCTGAAGCGTTGCGCATATTGACGCGGAAGAACCCGGTTCAGAACTTCAACGTCGACCCGTTTTCACCCGGAAGGAGCCAAACAAGGAATAATAGAATTCGAACTTGTTTAATTTTGGTTCAAAGAGCGGGAAATAACACATGGCTGACCGCGAGTTATCATTGAAGGCGAAGGCGAAGGCGATTCATTTCAGTGAAAGCAATACACATACACATCTCTGCACACAACTCTATGCTTACACAAAGCAAATATTTACCACTTCTCATGCGCTGGACGAACTGCTCGGGTTCAGTTTTTGAAGTCGAGTTGAAAGAAAAAACACTGACGGTCGAGCTCCCAGGTCCACGCAGCCCTGTCCTGGTTCACGAGATAGAGATAGGCCTGCACAAAAGAAAAAAGTCAACTAGGATGGAAGCCAGCATAGAATGCACTAACCGCCGCGATACTTTCTGGGCTCAGTTTCAACTCCGGAGTAGGATTTTCAACTGGCCCACTTGGGGGAGTGTTTCTATCCCCACGGACATTTCCAGTCGCAACACCTAGCTCAAAATTTTAGAAAGGTTGAGGAGACACTTCAATTGACCTTACGTCCATCAATAATAGCCTGAAGGCCGGGGTACGTTATATCATTACGGAGCAGAAAGTGCAGGACAGCGGCTCACATGGGCAACCTGCACGCGCTATGTCAGGAACAAAATGGGAAAGAAAGGCCAGCACCGCACGCACATGGATATCTTCCTTGCCAAATTCCTTTGCAAGGCTCTGTGCGAGCGCGCGGACAGCGAACTTGCCAGACGCAAATCCGCTTGTCGTGACATTGCCCCGCATACTCGCTGTCGCCCCTGTGAAGACCAACGTTCCCTTCCCCGTCGTGGTGACTTCGTTCTGCTGGAAGGCCAAAATTGCCCCACGCGCAAACGCGAAAGACGACTCTATGTTTATCTTGTTCGATTCGCGGATATCCTCGGCCGTCACTTGGAGGAAGGGCCCCCCCACGGTATGCCCAATGTTGAAAATCGCAACTTTGATGGCGTATTCGGACGACGGATACTGCTTGTGGATCTCTGAAAAGGCAGCACCGATTTCGTCGGGGCCGTAGGCTGGCACGGGAAAGGTGTTCGCCTGAACTAAATCAGAGCAGGAAGATTCCGGGCACGAACGATGGCGCACCTTTCCGCCGGATTCTTTGATGGAGCTTGCCAGTGCATTGAGAGACTCTGATCCCCGCGAGATGAGCGCAACAGCATATCCTTCCTTCGCAAACAAGCGACTGCAACTACTGAGCGTTCACGGAGGATAAATTGGAGAAAAACATACGCTGCAGCTCCGCCAGTCCCCGAACCGTTCCCAAGCCCTGAATACGTGTTTAATAGTCGCAGAACCGGAGAGAGTAGATAATTACCGGCAACGATAGCTACAGAAGAAACCATTGCTCTCTGAAGGAAAACGGTTCTACCGACCTTTAATAGTCCTCGTTGTAGCATCGTGTCTAACAGTCAGCAAGCAGCATGCGTCAGCAGAAGCCGGTCAGTCAGCAGGCGTCAAGATATTAATATTGTGGCAGGAGATGGTGATTAATATCAACCATTCTCTAAGTTTAACGCGGTCGTTCGGCTGACTTGGTTCAACGTTCATGTGGATTATTCCCCCTTCCTCTGCCTCTCCTCACATTCTGCGTTCTTTACACCATTCCTTCCCGCAAGTAAAAAATCCAAGAAACCAACGGAGGACAATTCAACGGGATCCGAATCAAACGGGAATGTATTGGAAGTGGATTTCTTTCACAGGTTTTGATTCCTCCGACGGGATGTGCCAAACTACTCCAACAGCCACCCGCACTCGCGCTGTTGAACCGCGGGATCTTTACCCCGGCCTGAAGCCAAGATGTCCTCCACTCCACGGAGCCCCAAGTGTGTGCGCAGCAGTTGGGGGCGCACATTATTATCCCAATACTCATCGTATTCAAAAACTACTTGCGTATCGAGTGATTTGCGCCAAAATGCCGAAATAGAAGGGTTTGGGAGCCTCTATTTTGGAGCCAGGTGCAAGCAATCCATCGACGCGATGGCGAGATAAGTCGACATCGCAACACCAAACGCGGAATCTCGCCGTCGATGTTCGATGTCACCTTTGACGGGCAGAAATTTAGTGCCTCACGTATTGAACGATCTTCATTCCATCCGGGGCAAGAAACAGGGTCAACAGGTTTTGGGACCCGCCTTGGTCGTATATGCACGGCTAATGGCCCATTCAACCAAGGCGGCATAACTTCCCGAGCGATATAAACATCCGGTTGCACGTTGGCGCAATCGGGAGGCGAGAACCCAGTGAATCGAGTTGAAGACTTCAACGTTAACCTTTACTCATCTGGTATCTGCGCTGCTCTACTTGTGATTCTGTATCCAAGCCCGCATTCCAAGACGAGACTACTCGGAATAAAAGAGCTGTTCCGGCGCGGATAAATTGAAACCGAAATTTGGGTGAGACCCTCACTGTGAGAGCGTAGATTAAATTAACAGAACTCCGATTGACAAGCTGGGGACTGGGACAGAGAATTCGAGGAAGAAGAGGTAAACCGATATAGTCAATATGTAATCTAATTATTGTTGGCTCCCAGTTCGCGTGATAGTTCCATGAAATCGGAGATAATGGCGGTAATGAGGTTGATATCAATGTACGGAGCGTGCGGCTGGACGACGTCCATAAGCTGCACGATCGATCTTGCAAACTTGGTATCAAGAACCAAAGCCTCCCAGGATGTAGCGTCGGTCATTTTCAGGCCGACACGCAATGCGTAGATCTGGCCACAAAGGAGTTTGTGTTCTCCCTTCCACGACGCTCTCTGACACTGCACAACGAAGTGAGTTCGCGCTAAATGACAGAAGAAGGAATAACAACGCACCTCCCGGGAACAATACCGGACGACACCGCACCGAGCGCAGACCGCCGAGCGGGATTCTATCGAGCCAGCGCAGCCAGGGTGCATGCAACGGTTCCTATTGCGCGCCTCCCAGATCTGTTTGAAGGCGGCCACATACAATCCGTCGTACTGTCCTCTGTCCGGGAGGGGCGTGGGATGATGTTCCGTGGCTATGGTCATCGCAAGGCGGTGGCAAAGTGCAAACCACTCGCTTGTTTCCTCCATCACGGCCGGTCCCAAGCGATCCAAAATCGGCGACATTCGCGCTTCAATCGAGTTCATCTGATCCAGCAGCGGTTTTATGAAGGTTAAAGAGCCCCATGCGTCGACAAGGGAAACTTTGTGAAAAAATGCCGTGATCCCATTCACACTCTGCACCCAGTTCTTGAGACGGTTTGTGCCCACGGCACCCCCCGGAAAGGTGTCAATCGCGTGTTCCAAGTGCTGAGTCGCAAGAGAAAAGACACTCGGCCTTTGGAACAACGCGACCGCAAAAGGTTCCCAAAAACGCGCGAGGCTGTCGATGAGGGCGAAAATCTGCCCATGTCCAGGCTCGAATGCCCAGAGTAAGATGGCATCCAGAACGTCCGAAGGGTTTTTTCCATGTGGTAGAATATCCGTAATGTCACTTGGCCAAGGCTGGGAGTCGGGAAGCACACCCTCCTTGTGCTTGCGAAATTTCCCTGGGGTCGTCTTATCGAGGCCCGCAGAGAGGGGTTTGCACAGAACGAAGAGGGTGAGGTCAAGAGACTTTATTGCCGTGGCCTCGACGTCCAAGCTCCGATGGATTTCCAAGATGATGGTTCGGCGCAGATTGCACCGGCAGGTCATGAGCCGCTCCCGGCGCGCGAGGTGCTCGTCCTCAGAAGCTGCGCAAATAAAGTCCAGGATCCGGCGGAGGAATGAAGGCTGCTCGAAATCACGTCCACCGTCGTGCGCGATAGTGGTTATAATGAGAAAGATCGCCCGAATACACAATGAATCCTGATGCAACGGGTCTCGGAGACTGGGATCCAGGAGAAGCCGTAGGGGATGTTCCTCAAAACGGACCATCTACAATAATCAGGTTTGGTCGATTTCATAATGAGGGAAGGGTAAGGGAAGGGCATACTGGCAGCTGCTGGTCGTCTTCGAGTCTTCGAGACGATGGTGGATGAAACGAAGTGCCAGATGATAGGATCACCCGGCTAGTATGTCCACGCGGCTTGGCCCGGAAACAACCGGAAGTCGGAATTTGAGTACTCAAGTCAGGATCTAGGGAAACGGGAAGCGTCACGGAGCCCGCTGAACAGCGCTGATTCCACGAGGCTTGAACATCCCGGGCCCTGCGTAAGTACTAATGAGACTATCTTTTCCTTGGTTCCCTCCGCCTCCTACTGGTAGGATCCTGTGTGGAACCGTTTTTCAATACTATACATTGAATCTACAGTGGAAGCTTTTTTCATGCAGTCGCATCGGGATTGGGATAGAAATTCATCGACCCAGCTTTAGGACTCGGCCCGGCACTCCGATCACAGAAATCATGGTGGCTATGCTGCTGTCACGGTCAAACCTCTTCTCTGAAAGGTGACCTCCAATCCAGGCTTTGTCTTTGTACAGTACGACTCGAACGTAGCTCCAACTCTCCTTTGAACGGCATTTAGCAGCGATAACTAGCCACTGCCTGGAGGTATCTTGTGCTTACATCCACGATCTACTAATAGCGATTCGACGTTCCGTCCACGTTCGAATCAGTACCCTGGCCAAACCCAATTCAATGTGAGTGAGGCCAATTGTAGTCCAATACCCGACCTTTATTTACCCCTCAGTTTACCAGCCAACTCAAGAATGCCCAAGTCCATCCCCGAGCTCGAGGCGCTTGTCGATAGGCTCTCAGCAGATATCGAGCTGCAGAAAGCCGTCCTCAAGCAGCTGGAGCGCAGTAAAAGCGCCGCCCAGCGCCAACTAAACACTCTCCGTGATCCATTAACGCGCTTACCCCTGGAAATATCGTCTGAAATCTTCGTCAAATGCCTTCCTCCCGGCCCCCTACATCCGCGGCCGAGCGCTCGAGCTCCCCCCTTGCTTCTTCTGAACATCTGCAATTCCTGGACCGATATTGCCTTGTACACGCCCACCCTATGGTCCTCTATCCATCTCGATTTTCCCGTCGTTCAAGTCTTGCAAGGCTGGCTTGACCGCGCGCGGAATCATGCCTTGACGATCTCCCTCACCCGGAGCCTGAACAAAACCATCGGCGCTGCCGTAGCACGATATGCAGACCAGCTCAAAAACCTCGAAATATACGAAGACGACCTCAAACTGGGGTCTTTACTCGCAATCGGGTCATTCCCCTGCCTCGAAACCCTCACAATCGGCTGCATGCCCGACGACGAGGACGATCTGAACGATTTCAGTCTCGCTCAAATCATGGGCTTGCTTAAATGCCTTGCTCCCAACCTGGTGGAATGCACCTTCCACAATGTTTCCACGTACTTCGACTACGTCACCCTCGAGGTGCTGGTGCTTCCCCGTCTGCGACACCTGAACTTCGGAGACCCGGGGAACCTCCGAACTCTGGATTCCCCGGAAACACTCATACACCTTACGCTCCCTGCGTTGGAAACACTTTCCTTCCCCATGGTCGGCGTCGCGGACCGGGTGCTTCTAAACTTTTTGGAGCGCTCTTCGGCACCACTCCAAAAGCTGATCCTTGCCGGGAACGACGCCACCTTCCCCCAACTGGAAGATTGTCTCCGCCTGACGCCTTCTCTCGAAACCCTCGAACTGTACACGAGCCGCATAACCGTCGTGCACGACTTGCTCGCAGCGCTCGCGGATTCGCCAACCGGTCTACTTCCTACCCTCTGTCGTCTCAAAATCCAGCAGTTTCCTACCCTCGACGTCCCCTCGTATTCAATCATCCTCCGCCTCCTCACCCTGCGCCGCACGCAGATAGTTTCCTTTGATCTTCGGGGCGCAAGTAGAAAACTAGCCAAGTTATCGCAGCTGAAGCCTAGCTCGGAGGTCCGGGATGGATTGCGACAGCTCGTCGCGGGTGGAATGGAAATTTACATCGGAAGCGAGGTCCAGAATTTGATGACGTTTTGACTGTGAGTTGAATAGCCTCTGGTGTATGGTTCGGTATTGACCTTTATTCGGTAACAATTCAACAGTAAGTACTACAACGTCGAACAATTCAACTCAGTTCGAACGTATCGAGACGTCATAAGTAAACAGAATGCCCTATTGAACCTCTTTTTGTTTCACTCCTCCCTCGACTTTAACCGCAATCGCATTGCCTTGGCCTGGTTCTGTAGTTCTTTTCCCGTGAGTGAATTTGTCGCAGATGGAGGGATATGACGTACCTCCAACGGCCTCCCCTTGCTCAGCCTTGCCGATTTCGACTGTTGCAGGCGCAGGCACAGGCGGGGCCGCAGGGAGTACGGCGAAAGCCGGCGGTGCTCCGAAGAATCCCGCTCCGAAGGGCGCTGCAGGTGCCCCGCCGCCGAATAATCCTGGAGGAGGGGGTGCAAAGAGTGCAGGCAGCCTTCCAACCAGTCCCGCGACTGTAGGTGCCGCACCTGGAGGCTGTGCTCCGAAGAATCCCGCTCCGAAGGGCGCTGGAGGTGCAGATGCCGCGCCGCCGAATAATCCTGGAGGAGGGGGTGCAAAGAGTGCAGGCAGCCTTCCAACCAGTCCCGCGACTGTAGGTGCCGCACCTGGAGGCGGTGCTCCGAAGAATCCCGCTCCGAAGGGCGCTGGAGGTGCAGGTGCCGCGCCGCCGAATAATCCTGGAGGAGGGGGGTGCAAAGAGTGCAGGCAGCCTTCCAAACAGTCCCGCGACTGCAGGCGCCGTACCAAACAGTCCTGGAGGTGCTGCACCGAAGAGCCCTGCTGCTGCTGGGGGTGCCGCTAGGGCCGCGCCGGATGCTCCGAATGCTCGGAAACCCAATCCCCCCATTCCGATTCCGCCGAGCGGGGCGAACGGAAAGTTCTGTAACGCTGCGTTCCCCTCGAACTCGACGACCTGTCAGAGGCTTCCTCGTTAACAACTGTGTCTGGTTGCACATACATGCACTCACATATCGCGGTACGACGAGCTCCACGTACTTGACAACGTACACGCCCCCGCCCGCCATTGTCCACGATTCGTGGCCGTTCTCACCTAAGGGACGCGGTCTGGTCTGACTAACTGTCAGGTGAAGGCAATTAGTAAATGAATAAAATGAACTTGAATCGGAATCGGGACGTGTAAACGACTACTTGCCTTGAGATGAGCTTCGCCCAGTCATGACTGAGCGTCGTGAGTGTTGAAACGAGACTCGGAAGGCGAACCTGTGTACGTACCGCGACACACGAACATGCGCGATGCGCCCAGCGTGTATCCCAACGAAGTGACGGGGCTTTCCGCCAAATAAACGCCGACCCCGCACGAAGACCCATGCGCCCGCTTGGCGCCCTTAGAAACACCAGGAATAAGAAATCCGTTCTATGGGGATCGATCAGCATCCACTCTATATTGGGTCGTGTACGCACTTCGAGTATCGGCTGGATATTAGTCTCAGCGGTGCCGTGGAATAGATTTCGCTCCGTCGAATCGATACCATGCGAGTTGAGGATTTCTTTGGCCGCCTCGAAGCGAGTTTCGAGTTTGACGTTCACAGACCATTGGACTTGAGCGTGGTCAGAAAAAAATGTTTGTCGAGATGCTCCGAGACATACCCGTCTTAATTTTAAGTCCAGCCGCCAGCGCGGGTTCAAAGTCACGTTTTACTGCCTCCAAACTGAATATTTCGGGTAAGTCTGGATTACTTTGTTCAAAACAATAACATTTTTACCGGGCGGCGTTATCCGGGTCCTCTTCGCCGTCGATTGTCTTACCTTCAGCATCGATGGTCACTTTGAAGACTATTCCGTCCTCGGGAACTTTTTTCTTCGCCACGCGGCGCCGTTTCTTTGGTGTCCCACTGATCGTGGCCTGATCATTCTCTGGAGCCTTCGGCGCGGCAGATTCAAGTGCAGCGAGACGAGACTCGATAGTCAGGGCCGGGCGATTGTGCCCCCGAGCCTCGGCAGCATATTCCTGCTCAAATGCAGCGAGGAAAGGATCTTCGTCCCATTCCTTCTGCAACGCAAGTGCAAGCTGGCGATCTTTGTCCCCTGTTGGCGCCAATTTCGCTACTTTCACCGTCCTGCGCAGTGGGACCTCGAGAATCTCGATGTCCGAGTCAGGGGATGGTGGACGCTGCCGTTTAATTGTACGCCCTGAAATGTATGATGGACCAGCCGATGCATTTCTACGTTTCTGGAATGCCAGTGTGGGCGTCGTCGTTTCGATGAATTGAATCCCATCGTCTTCTCCATCGCTGTCAATCCAGATAACGGAGGCCATCCCAGCAGACCTTTGAGGGCCTTCAACGTTGACGCTGAGTTGCCACAAAGTTGACTCGAAGTTCAGCTGATCAGAGGGTGCGCGGAAGCGAAGCCTGGGCAAGCACGTGACGTTAAATTGACACCTTAAATTGACGCGTTGTTGGGGTTTGTTGACGCGCCAGTTTTCCAAATGGCAAGATTGTAGAAATTGGCTTAGACTGTCGAGGGGCAGGCAATTGACCCCAAACTATCAGCTACCCCGCTACGGCGGATATTCAACTTTGCGTCAATCCAATGGTGCAAAGAACTCACCATCTTGCCATTATAAATACTTAGCATTTGGAGTCTGGCTTTGCTATTGCAGGCTCGCAAATCAATTTGACGTTCGTATTCGCCAAGGTCACGTCATGGCTGTTCAACTCTGTCCTGAATCTCTCCCTTGCCCTTGTAATTGTAGCAGAGTGAAGCAATGGGGAATGGACCGCTACTGAGCAAAGAGATTGGCGCCCCTCGTGGAGTAGAAGCTCGCGCGCGAGCTAAGCGTTAAACAAAAATTGAAGTGGTCCATGTTGTGTCCTTGTCCCCGAAAACCGAAAACACGAAGTTGAATTCGGGATGAGCTCAACCTCGACATTTTTGTGGCACTGCGACGCGAAATTATTTTTGTTCCTTGGTTGAAGTTGTGATAGGACGTTGACCGTCTTTTGATTCCTATACTCATCTTAGTTTCTGAGTGTCCAAGTTCAATCCAACCGTAGTTCTTGCCGTTGGTAACAGAGGTTCTGCGGCATCCTGAACATATGGAGTACTCACCGCTCTCTCTCTTCGTGTATTTGGCTTCAATTTTGACGACGAAGAAATATTCTACCTTGGAAAGACGGCCCCGTGCCACTACTGAACGGGTTTCGGAAGCTACGGCCCGGCACTGATCCAGACTATTCAAAACCCTCATGGTCGAAGCTCTGTTTTTGGACCTGGTGACCGACAGCGTAAGTTCGTTGCGACGTTGGCGCATGACGAACCTTCTGTTTTTGTCGTATATAAATCGCCCGAACTTTCCAGGCCGTTTGAACCCACAAGAAATGTTGATTTCTCTGTACACAGTCGTGCTCGCATCGCCTCTCTGTGGAGCCCTTGCTCCACAAGGACCATGGGACGCCTTCAACTACTCACCGGC
Source organism: Mycena metata (assembly GCA_029378385.1). Taxonomy (NCBI): domain Eukaryota; kingdom Fungi; phylum Basidiomycota; class Agaricomycetes; order Agaricales; family Mycenaceae; genus Mycena; species Mycena metata. The sequence continues at coordinate 135,010 of JARKIB010000223.1, forward strand.
ATCAAAAACTGTTCGACCCGTCTCAGTTCACACCATCAGTGGGGACGTCCGCGGAGCACAGGGACTCGTTCAAAACTCTAGCGCGCAGGCAACACTCTCCGGGAATAGCTCTTATGTCGTTTTAGATTGGGGCAAAGAGGTGCGTTGATTGATTGAGCCAAATGAGTGGTCGTGAATCCTTGCCGCCCTCCTTCTAGGTCGGCGGTCGCCTGTCAATGAACATCGATAACGCGACATCCTCCTCAGAATTTTCTTTCTCGTTCACAGAGTCCCCCGAATTCATCAACCCGAACCACTCGGACGATTCCTGCCAAGCGGTTGCAATACAAAACTCGGATGGCGTCCAGTCCTTCCGTGCACCACTCGCGACGGGACTGCTGACGCAAACCATTGGCCAACAACGAGGCGGATTTCGTTTCCTCACCATCGTCTCGAACAGCGCTGATCCGCTCACCATTTCAAACATCTCTCTGGCCATCACGTTCATGCCGCACTGGGACGATTTAAGAGCGTACCCGGGATATTTCTCCGCGCCCGATCCACGGTTTCACGACGTGGATTTTTTGACCAAGCTGTGGTACGCTGGTGAGGATTGAATATATTTCTTTATAATCTCTTTGACCATAATATCTGTTCTCAGGAGCGTACACAGTTCAGACGAACACAATCGATTCTCATGAGTCCAGGCAGTATCCGTGTCTCCCCAACGGTGGGCCCAACTTAAGGTCCTAAAACAACTCTCTGATTTTGATGATAGGCCAATGGGCCAATAATGCATCCGGCGGTCCCGTCGACGGACCGATTCTGGTCGATGCTGCGAGGCGGTCTCGGTGAGCTTCCATTGAATTTGATCTTTATAACGACCTGAACTCGCTGTGCAGAACCATTTGGCCAGGTGATTTGATTTTGGTTCAACCTCGTGCACAAGATAATTACACTGCGGATTAGGGGATTGGGGCATCTCAACACACACAGCATTCGCGTCACTCAACGACCTTCTGCCGACCAAGAACGGCCTCACCGTGATGTACACCACGCAAGACTCTACTGGCGCACTCGCGTACTCTGGACCTCCGATCAACGCTCGGGGCAGTGACACCTATATTGCCTGGATCCTCATCACAACCTACGAGTACTACTTGTACACCGGAGATCTCGCATTCGTCGAGCTGGTGTGGGCGAAATACACCAAGGCGCTTAGTTTTTTGGAGAGCCAGGTCGACGAAACGGGCTTAGCAGACGTGCCCGCGGCCTTTTCGAGCGACTGGGCCAGAAGTGGAGGGGCGGGTCACAACTCTGCGTTCAACGCGCTCCTCTATCGCGTGAGTGAATATTCCTGACGAACATTTCCAGTATTTACCTTCCTTCAGACGCTAATTACCGCGGCAGATCTGGCTACTGCCGTCGGAAATTCCACCCTCGCCGCTGCGTATCTCGCCAACTCGACACTCATCAAGGCCGCATACAATACCCTTCTATGGGACGCAAGTGCTGGACTGTTCCGGGACAACGATTTGCCTGACAGCATTCATCCGCAAGACGGCAATTCGCTTGCGGTCTTGTTCAACCTCACCACGTCTTCCGCTCAGAATCAGGCCATCAGCCAAGGCTTGACACAGTTCTGGACAGCACTTGGGCCCTTGAGTCCCGAGCTCAACGACACGATTATTCCGTTTATTGGTGGTTTTGAGGTGCACAATATTCGACGACCTCTGAAGTTCGGCCTAATACACTCAACTTTGTTTAGGTTCAGGCCCATTTCATCGCGGGAGAGGGCGAGCGGGCGATCGATTTGATTGAACGAGAGTGGGGATATATTCTGTACACCAACTTGAGCGTGCAGTCTACTCTTCTTGAAGGATTCACAGCGAATGGCTCGCTTTCGTAAGTCGTTCAGTCCAAGGATCTGTTTCTCATCGAAATATTGGACTAGGTATCGTGCCGCCGCAGGTTATTTCGATGATCCTACCTACACAAGCCATGCGCATGCATGGTCAACCGGTGGGTATCACTGACACGCCTTTTCATTTTTATTTACACCCGCGGCAGGCCCGACCCCGGCCTTGTCATTCTACGTTCTCGGGATCCAACTCACCACGGTTCAAGGCGCTACCTGGAGTATTGCACCAGTACTTAGCGGCTTGCCGTCAGCTGAGGGTGGGTTGGAGACTGGGCTCGGATTTTTCGGTATCAAATGGCAAGTTGAAGGCCAGACACTGAGTCTGACATTGCAGACCCCAGCTGGAACGGAGGGTGTGGTGACGCTCCCAGGGACAGGTCCATTGACGGTGGACAACTATGTGCAGTCGACGTCGAGCGGTTCCGTTGAACTCGAAGGCGGAAATCACACTATCACCCGCCAACTTTAGTTGGTGGAAATTTAGCTCAATGTTGTAATTTTTCTTTCAACTGAACCAAAATCGAACGAAAGGCTCGAGTTCTATTTTACTTTACCGCGACGCTCTGAACTCGAATCCGGTCGTATTTGATTCATACATACCCCTTTGAAAACTCGAACCCGTGAACATACAAACTACCACAATTGCAAGGTAAGTCTCTACAACTGGTACAAGATAGACTCCGCTTCGCTCCGGTACGTGAACTTCAACTAGGATGGTCGTTTATTTCACATTGATATAAATGATGGTGACGCAACGACGAAGTCGGATGAGTACACCAACCGAGAGCATGTTAGACTGGTACTGAATATAGAGAGGTTAATCCTGAATTGTCTATGGTACGGTTCACCTAGTCACCACCAACTTTGAACTAGTCCCAAATTTGGCCAGCCAGATTTTCTTTTTCAGAGGGTAGTAAATGACCTAAGGAAGGATATATCACTGCAGAGGTCTCGAGGAGTTGACATACAAGAGCCTGGTACTCAAAACGTTGACAAATTCTGGACCTCGCTTAGTCTCTCATAGACAGACGCTTCAATGACAAGCTCGGAACTCGCTTGTTGAAGACCTCACTCCCGATGTAAATTCCCATCCCACCCGCGACGAGCTGTCGCAATCCATCCCGGACCTCCGAGCTAGGCTTCAACTGCGAGAACTTGGTCAATGTTTTACTTGCGCCCCGAAGATGGAAGGAAACGATCCGCGTGTGGCGCAGGTGAGGAAGCGGAGGATGATTGGATATGAGGGACGGACGTCGAGGGTAGGGATTTTGAGACGATCGAGGGTGGGGTGTAGACTGGCTGGCGAATCCGCGAGCGCTGTGCGTAAGTCGCGCACGAGGTCCAGGCTGCCCGTGGACAGTTCGAGAGTTTCCAGGGAGAGTGTCAGACGAAGAGATCCTCCAATCGGACGACAGGGGGGCCGTTCCCGGCGAGACCAACTTTTGGAGTGGTGCCGACGAACGCTCCCCAAGGGTCTCATCAGCATTCACGCGATGTTCAAGCCTTGTGGAATCAGCACTGTTCAGCGGGCTCTTTAAGTTTCTTGTTTTCCTAAATCCTGACGAAGGTAAATAAAGGTTGAATAATGGCTTAAATTCCGACTTCCGGGGAAAGCCGCGTAGGCGTACTAGCCGGGTGATCTGATCACCTGGCACTTCGTTTCATCCCACCTAATGTGCCCACCTAACCCCTCTAGTTAGAGAGGGAACGTGGGGGGGGTTCCCTCTCTAACTAGAGGGGATAAGGCGAATTCACGGGAATCCCTTATATCCCTTGTGTGGGGACTTAGGGGATTGCCCAAGGCCGTCCACCAACTACGGCGGGTGGTAGCCACTGTCTCTACGGAGTTCACGGCGGGTGGTAGCCACTGCCACTGCCTCTACGGAGTTCACCGCCCTCCCCGCCGCCCTCCCCGCCGTCCTCATCGTCTGCCGCCGCCGCCGTCGTCGCCGCCGACTCCGTCCCCAGTGCCACTGCCATCACGGGTGCGCGCTGCCATCAAACCACCTTCCCCATCACATCACTCATCCACAACACGTCCCGCACGTCACACCGCCACTCCCGCACATCACCCCGACGCCCCCGCCCGCCGTCCCGACCCCCGACCTCGAATTTATCAATTTTTTTTTTCCCTATTTTTTCTTTCGACGTTCTATCATAGTTTTATTGTTTCCTATATGATTAAATGCGATGTATTCGGCAAAACATGGCATGGTGGAGTCCACCAACTTCCTGTGAAAAACCCAGCCCGCCGTCCGGCATGCATGGCCTACAGAAGTGGGGCATCCAACAATGGGGTCCATTTTTAAGTGAACGTATAGTAAGGGGTACAACAGTGCGGCTCCTGTACAAGATCAAGCATATGTCCACCAACTTCCTGTGTCCACCAACTTCTCCGCACTATACACGGCACGAACATCACTATGGTCCATCCTCCTCTGCGCCATTCCTATCCTCAGCGACGTTCAGAACCGTCTCAAGGCCGACATCAGTGTCTGTCTCATTGTCGTCCGGCTTACTTTTGTTTGGTGATGTATGCGTGTGTTGGACGTTGATCATCATCTAACTCCCTTCAAGGCCACCACCACCACCCGACCACCTCACCCAACCAGAGGACCCGGTAAGCCCCTCTCCTTGCCTCATCCCATCCTTCTTGCCGCACCCCGGAGAGTGCGTTGCGTTGAGCTCAAATTGGGCTCCGCATCGCCGGCTGCTTGCCTCTGCACATTCAAGCTGCAGAGGTGTGTGTGCCCCCACTAGGCCTCCTTTCGCTCATTCCTCACGCCTACGTCATTCGTTTTCACCGCGCTGACCGCAGTTCACAGGCATGCTTTGGTCCCGGCATCTAGAAAAGTCAGCTGTCCACCAACTCCTTAGGCACGTACTCACATATTCCTCAAGACGCAAAGCGGGCGCGTTTTTGCCGAATTCTACCAGGCCACTACCTTCTTGATCCTCACACTGCTTCCTGCTGCCGTCTGCGCTGAATCCGACAACCAGCAAGACATGGAACCTGAGGACTCTGAGCCGTACCTTAACACCTTGGATTCGGACACCGCCATCACAACCACGGATACAGAAGCTGCCGGCCCCACCCCTCCTCCGCCCACAAATAACAAGATATGCAGTGGCAGCCCTGTGCCGCCCTGTCGTCATTGCAGAGCTTGAAGCGCCCGCATCGCACAGCAACCCCATCTACTGTCGCTGCAAAGGGATCCGGGAGGCGGTAGTCATCTCCGCCAGGCATGTGGCACGCCCTGCTGTGTATCTCAAGCACGCGGTGGGGGGATGGAATGTGGGTGCTGATTTGTGTCCACCAACTTCCCATCCACTAACTTCCTCTCAGTCAGGGCTGGCCCCTCGTTGACGTGAATGGGCGCATCTTTGCCGTGCATGCCGAGGACCCTCTCACAGCTCATCCGCATTGGCTTCACGCGGATCCAGTGGGATGGAATGTGGGTGCTGATCTGCATCCACCGACTTCCCGTCCACTAACTTCCTCTCAGCGAGAGCCGGCCCCTCGTCGACGTGAACGGGCACATCTTTGCAGTGCTCGCAGGTCAACCTAATATCCCTGCCTACGCCCCTGCCGTCACCCACGCATTCGACCTGCTCGCTATGTCGACAACGACTTCATGACTGAGGCGGAGCTGGCCGAATCGAACCCTGAAGAATACCGGGAGAATTTCGCCAGCAAGGAAGCCCGTTGGGCGATGGGTGTTGGTCTATGGAGTACATTCAATGAGCTAGTAGAACTGGCGGAGCCTGTAGAAGCAGCACAATAAACGACCATTCTATGATTAAGAAGTTGGTGGACCAAAGACTGAAATACTTTAAGCCCTTGAGTACAGCACAGATCTGATCTACTGAAGGACTTTCTATTCATGAGAGACCCGTGTTACTGCAAATTATCAGGCGGCTAGTGCATCTGGGGTGGACTCGAGAGGGAGGAAGTTGGTGGACGCGCTGGGTGTTCAGAGTGAGTACAGCGCAGATCTGTATTACTGCCGGAATTTCGATGCATGCAAGACCCGTTCCTGCAAGTTATCAGGCAGCCAGCGCACCTGGGACGGAAGTTGAACCAGGTTTAATGTAGGGGGAGTTGGTGGACACGGTGGATTTTTGCCAATGTTCAAGTATGATGGGATAGCTAAGGCACTCACTCACATTATAGTCCTAGAAGACACATTGATCCAAACTATGGGGCCCAAAACACGTATTTGGCAAACATTTGAGCGCGTTTAATTTAACAGATGTGTCGACTTCAGCTTCTTATTCAGGCCTATTGAGGTGGCCTCAACCATGTTAACATGTTACATTTCACTGCAGTGACCCCCTGAGTCCACCATGACGCCACACAAAAAAGTCACAAAAAAGTCATACCAACCTAAGTGGATTTCAGCGTTGGTCCAACCGAGGTTTGGCAGAGGATGAGATATTACAAGTCCCGGGATTTAATTTCAATGCAAACACCTCAGAAAGACTTCATATCATTAAGTAAGCTTGGTGAACATCCCAAAGTGACGTGGACCCCCAGGGAAGTGAGAAATGGCACCAAAGTTCAACAATGGGAGTTGGTGGATAGGCAGTTGGTGGACGGGTAGTTGGTGGACGGTGACCGAATTCTTTGGAATCAATGGCCCCCTCGTTGAACTCTGCTGTAGCCTGAGTATTCATGTCATTAACTAAGCCTGCTGAGCATCCCACAGTGACGCGTACCCTCCGGGAAGTGAGAAACGGCACCAAGGTTCAAGGAAGGCAGTTGGTGGACGGGTAGTTAATTCTTTGGAATCGGCGGCCCCCTTATTAAACTCTGCTGTAGCATAGGTTTGCATATTGATAGGTAAGCCTTGTGAACGTTCTATAGCAACATTGACCCCCCCCCGGATGCAAGAAATGCCACTAAAGTTCAAGGAAGGGAGTTGGTGGACGGTAGTTAATTCGGCGGCCCCCTCATTAAAATCTGCGGTAGCATGAGTATTCATATCATTAACTAAGCCTGCTGAGCATCCCACAGAGACGTGGACCCCTGGACAAGTGAGAAACAGTGCCAAGGTTCAAGGAAGGCAGTTGGTGGGCGGGTAGTTAATTCTTTGGAATCGGCGGCCCCCTCGTTAAATTCTGCTGTAGCATGAGTATCATGGGTCTCACCGTAAGCTTGGTGAACATCCCACAGCGACGTCGACCCCCAGGGAAGTGAGAAACAGCGCCAAAGTTCAACAATGGAAGTTGGTGGACGGGCAGTTGGTGGACGGTGACTGAATTCTTTGGAATCAGGGGCCCCCTCGTTAAACTACGTTATAGCATCAGTATCATGGGTCTCACCGATCGACTCAGAGTTCACCTGAGGGCCTCCATTGGTAGCCCGGCAAAATCCAGCAGAAAAGACCTTAGAAACACTTTATATTGTTAATTAAGCTAGGTGAACATTGTACCGTGACATCGACCGCCGGGGATGCAAGAAACAGTGCTAAAGTTCAAGGGGGAAGTTGGTGGACGGGCGGTGAATCCTGTTGAATTGGTGGCCCCCTCGTTAGAATTTGCGGTAGCATGAGATTCAAATTATTAACTAAAGCCGGGCAAACATCTCACAGTGACATGGACCATCAGGGAAGAGAGAAACTGTACCGAGGGAAGTTGGTGGACCGATAGTTAACTGCTTGGAATCGGTGCATCCCTCGGTGCCCCCCTCATTAAACTCAAGTTCTTACATTGATAAACAAACCTAGTGAACGTTTCATAGTGACATGGACCCGGGGATGTGAGAAGTGGTGCTAATGTTCAACGACAGAAGTTGGTGGACAGGAGGTGGTGGGCCGGTGGTTAATTCTTTGGAATCGGCAGCCACATTGTTTAAAACCTGCCGATGAACACCCTGATGGGGGTCTTTGATGCTAACACGGGAGAAACACAGTGGGGGAAGCGGAAGAGACCAGCAGAAGATGAGGGAGGGGGAAGGGAGTTGGTGGACGGAGCAGCCGACGATGTGCTTGCCACTCGGCGAGGGCATCGAACAGAGACCTCAGAAGCATGGGAGAAACGCGAGATAGTTATGGCGCAGTTGGGTAAACGGAAGAGGCAAAAAAAGGCGGAGTAGCACAAACATAGGTAGTTGGTGGATATTCTGGTAGTTGGTGGACGTTATGGTAGTTGGTGGACGTGCTGGCAGTTGGTGGACAATTGAATGCTCGAACTGATTGAGCTTAAAATCCCCTGCTCTGAGGCCGTGCGTCACGTCGCTCAAACAGGTGAGCCAATTACAGGAAGTTGGTGGACTCCACCATGCCATGTTTTGCCGAATACATCGCATTTAATCATATAGGAAACAATAAAACTACGATAGAACATCGAAAGAAAAAATAGAGAAAAAATAATAATTGATAAATTCGAGGTCGGGGGTCGGGACGGCGGGCGGGGGCGTCGGGGTGATGTGCGGGAGTGGCGGTGTGACGTGCGGGACGTGTTGTGGATGAGTGATGTGATGGGGAAGGCGGTTTGATGGCAGCGCGCACCCGTGATGGCAGTGGCGCTGGGGACGGAATCGGCGGCGATGACGGCGGCGGCGGCAGACGATGAGGACGGCGGGGAGGGCGGCGGGGAGGGCGGTGAACTCCGTAGAGGCAGTGGCTACCACCCGCCGTGAACTCCGTAGAGACAGTGGCTACCACCCGCCGTAGTTGGTGGACGGCCTTGGGCAATCCCCTAAGTCCCCACACAAGGGATATAAGGGATTCCCGTGAATTCGCCTTATCCCCTCTAGTTAGAGAGGGAACCCCCCCCACGTTCCCTCTCTAACTAGAGGGGTTAGGTGGGCACATTAGGTGTTTCATCCACCATCGTCTCGAAGACGACCAGCAGTATGTATGTCCTTCCCTCATTGTGAAATAGACCAAATCTCATTATTCTAGATGGTCCGATTCGAGGAACACCCCCTGCGGGTTCTCCTGGATCCCACTCTCCGAGACCCGCTGCATCAGGATTCGTTGTGTATTCGCGCCATCTTCTTCATTATAGTCAGTATCGTGCAAGACGGTGGAGGCGATTTCGAGCAACCTTCGCTCCTCCGCCGGGCCATGGAGTTTCTCTGCGCGGCCTCTGAGGACGAGCACCTCGCGCGCCGAGAGCGGCTCATGGCCTGCCAGTGCAATCTGGGCCGAACCATCGTCCTGGGAATCCATCAGAACTTGGAGGTTGAAGCCACGGCAACAAAGTCTCTTAACCTCACCCTCTTCGTTCTGTGCGAAAAGCTCTCGGCGGCCCTTGATCAGATGACCCCAGGCAAATTCCGCAAGCACAAGGAGGGTGCGCGTCCCAACTCCCAGCCTTGGCCAAGTGACATTACGGATATTCTACCACACGGAAAAAACCCTTCGGACGTTCTGGACGCCATGTTATTGTGGGCAGTCGAGCCTGGCCATGGGCAGATTTTCGCCCTCATCGACAGCCTCGCGCGCTTTTGGGAACCTTTTGCCGTCGCGCTGTTCCAAAGGCCGAGTGTCTTTTCTCTTGCCACTCAGCACTTGGAACGCGCGATAGACGCCTTTCCGGGGGGTGTCGCCCGCACAAACGATCACAAGCACTGGGTACAGAGCGTGAATGGGATCGCGACATTTTTTGGCAGAGTTTCCCTCGTCAACGGCTGGGACTTTGTAACCATCATGAAACCGCTGGTGGTCCAGATGAACTCGATTGAAGCGCGAATGTCGCCAATTTTGGAGCGCTTGGGACCAGTCGTGATGGAGGCAACACTCAAATGGTTTGAGCTTTGCCACCGCCTTGCGATGGCCGTAGCCGTCTCCGAACATCATCACATGCCCCTCCCGAACATGTACAGAGGACAGTACGACGGATTGTATGTGGCCGCCCTCAAACAGATCTGGGAGGCACGCAATAGGAACCGTTGCATGCACCCCGGCTGCACTGGCTCGATGGAATCCCGCTCGGCGGTCTGCGCTCGATGCGGTGTCGTCCGGTATTGTTCCCGCGAGGTGCGTTGTTATTCCTTCTTTTGTTATTTATCGCGAGCTCACTTCGTTGCGCAGTGTCAGAGGGCGTCATGGAAGGGAGAACACAAACTCCTTTGTGGCCAGATCTACGCATTGCGTGTCGGCCTGAAAATGACTGACGCTACATCCTGGGAGGCTTTGGTTCTTGATTCCAAGTCTCCACGATCGAGTGTGCAACTTATGGACGTAATCCGGCCGCACGCTCCAGATCTTGATACCGACCTCGTTACCGCCATAGTCTTCGGTCTCGCACATCTGTCAAGCCAATTGGCAGCCAACCATAGTCTAAATTAGATGTTGACCAATTTTTTATCCCGAATTTTCTGTCCCAGTCCCCAGCTTATCAGTCAGAGTTTTGATGCGCGCTCGCTCACATTTCAGTTTCCTGCGAGGGAAGGATGACAGGGGCAGTAGCCTGTATGCTACGATAGTAGGAGGGGAAACAAGGGAATGCGATAAACAAGATAGTCAAATGGTACGCAAATTCGAGATCGTGAATACAGAAAGTAATAGTTATAGGCCGGGTGAGTGGGTTTGTGGGAGTCTGAGGGGAGGGTTTAAAAGTCTGGAAGGAGGGGATAGGGATAGGGATAGGAAGAGAATGTAGTGGTATACGCAAGAGGATCTTCCCATTGAAGTATGCCTTGAAGGTCTATTAGCGCGGCAAATGAGGTCACTCACGGAACGACGCGAGTTTAGCTCAATGAAAGAGTCCCACCGCCGCTAACCCCGCCACTAAGCTCACAAACACAATCCCCGCATACTCCGCCCCACTCCCTCCTCCCCCACCAGCGCGCGCATGGTGACTCAACGCGCCACTCGACTTCGTCGGCGACGCGCCCCCGCTCGTCCGACTCGCACTCGCCCCACTCCCGCTCGCCGTAATCCCCAAACTCGCCAGCGCGATATTATTCGCAATCGTGCTCGTCGTCACGCAATTCGAGCTGCTTGGGGTCGAATACGGGCCGCTGGGCGTGACGGTGTCGCCGACGGTGTACGACGTAGGCTGCCCGTCGTTGCCTGTGTAGACGCCCGTGAAGTATTGCGCGAAGGTGGAGAAGGAGGTGACGCCGTCGATGACGGAGGGGTACCAGCCGGGCGGGTAGGCGACGTCGGCGTCGCAGGTTTCGCTGGCGGGAGGCGTTAGCAAGGGGCGGGAAGAAGACGGAGAGGGAAGAGGGGAGGAAGACGTACAAGGTGCCCGGCGGGTTATACGTCCCCGGCATCACAAACTCGCATCCCATCTCGTCGAGCTCGTGCCAGCACATAAAGGCCGCGCTGTATGTCGAGTTGGCGTTGGTGCAGAGGCGGATACAGAACTGCGGGGAGGGGTGTCAGCGAGTATAAATGGAAGCATGACGTGCATACCTGGTTAAAGTCGATGTAGAGCATCCACTCCGCGATGGGCTCGTCCTCGCCGTCCACGACGTTTGTTGTCACATTGCCTGTGAATAATAAATCAACTCTATCTCCACAAAGGAAGAGTAGTAGTGAGAACGCACCCCCGACGGGGTTGCCCGCCCCATACGCCCCATGCGGGTCCAGCTCGCCGCCGAAATCCCCCTGCGGGATATTGAGCTTGGTGAAGTCGCCCGTGCCCATGAGCTGCACGTAGAAGGGCGTCTTGAGGAATGAGACGCCGGTGATGGTGCCATCGGGGATGACGCGCGCGTTGTTGCGCGGTTTGGTGCACCAGGCGACCTCGAATGTCTGGAAAAGAATTAGAATCATGTCTTGAAAAGAAGAGAATAAACGGAGAGTGGTGGCGTTGAAATTTCAGAGTAGGGGTTCGAATGGGAAGGCACATACTTCAGTATCCGAGATATTAGCCAGCGTCGGCGGTGCGAAAAGGCAGAAATCGTCGATGCTGTTGATGCTTAGCAAACTGTGGGTAAAAAGGCATAAAAAGAGGTTCTTTGAGAGGAGGAGAACGACACAGACCGAGCCATGGACGTCTGGTTAATCGGCGTCCCGGTCGACACTGGCGGATTAGTTACGCCCTGCGTTCCCGTGGCGATGACACCGGCGGGGAAGACGGAGGAGGCAGCGTGGACGCAGGAGGCGGACGCCAATAGTAAAAGGCTGGCTCTTGATTTCAGCGAGACGGAGAGCATCGCGGTGCAGCAGAAAAACTGGGGCAAGGAGTGGGCTAAAGAGTACAAGGAAGGAGCGAAGAAACGAGGCTTTGAGAAGCTTGAAGCGAGCTGGCAAGGGCAATCACGGCGCACTTTTGCTTCCTTTATTAATTAGCTTCGCATGTAGCCCCGCCTTGACGCCATGTTCCTCGGAGAGGTAGAGCGGTGGGAGAGGGCATTGCGAACGACAAGGCCTCCACCAAGAAGCATTCAAAGGTCTTTGCTAGTTAGACGCCGGAGTAAAGCGCCGGAGTCCCGTTCCTCATGAGGAACCTTGAAGTGGGTGTGTGGATTCAAATCCCAAGGAAAACGAGCAGCGTAATTCTGGGGTTTATAAACTCGACCCGCGCTGAGAAACCCCGCTGCCAGTAAGGGTGTGTTATGGTCGATTGAAAGTTGCCACCGGCACCGCACGGGTTTTTTATCGAGGGAGGAAGTGCCTCCGGTTATCTTGAGCCACAAATCGAGAGTGTAGGGCACATCCGCGGTCGTTACGTTTGGCAGGGCCGGGCAGGCTAGCTTAGAAGTTCAGCGGCCTGCCAGTGGAAAATGCACCTAGGGACTAGCACGACGAAGAAGGGGTTTTGGAGTGTTTGATATCGGTTCCAAGGCTAAGCGATCTAGGGGCGAGACCCCAACAGTGGCAAAATAGTTCGATGGTGGTGGTTTGGGAGGAAAGACAAGTCGACAATGCGACATCTCAACATCGGATGCCGCACGAGCCGAATGTTTGATGTCGGCTTTGGCGGCATGTTCAACTGCAAGTTCAACTTCAGTTCAAAATATCCATTATACACAGGAACGGACCATAGCTGATGCGCATTTGTTACCGGACACCGCAAGCCCATCTGCAAGCCGACCAATGTCCGTTCGATTCGGGACATAGGGTCTTCAGCCTCCGCCCGTGTTTTGTTCTTTGTTATTCCTCACCGGGGAAGTCGAACACGCTCCACTTCTGCTTGTACACAAATCTTCGCCACGGGTTAACCCTCAGTCTTTCTTAACAAAGCATGCAACGATAACGGATGGAATCTGGTGATCGCAAAGGCTCGTCATCCCACTCCCCAAGCACCCGTGTTCACCTGCTCTATATTTTCATTCGAGTCTCAGGACGATATTCAGGCGATCCTCGTTCGATTCGGGGCTGGGTGATCATGCCTTTTTTTTCTCATTAAACAAATATCTTCTAATTCGGTGTGATTGTACTTCATACAAAACCGTGGCAACTAAGACCTGGTGCCCCGGGCATTTGCAGCTCCGTCATTTGGGTTAAGTTTTGCTCTGTTGACCGCCAGAGTATACCTGGTAGCACATGGACATGGTGTGGACCTCCTGCCAATCCTCCTGCGCTTCAGTGTGCATGCTGGAGGCCCCCAGTACCGTGTCCGAGAGAAACGCCAAGAATTTTGGAAGATGGACTCCAACCAAGCCGTAGCCGTGTTTTCGGCGGAGGTCCGCGGGATAGGTGGACTGGCCCAAGACACGCTCATCGGAGGGGACGATGTAATAGGTTGTAGCCTGGTCAACGGTCATCCGAGGGATCTGTTCGACCAGTCCAGGGATTAGCGATAGACACTGCGTTCCGAGGTCTCCTAAACTTAATGTGCGCAGCTATTTGTGGATCTGCGTAGGCGAGCGTAGGTAACTAGACAGGCCTTGCCTAGCCGACTACACCCAGCTCTCTGCGCAGCTATTTACGGAGCTGTGTAGGCGACTACACTTGGTGTTCCTAGGTGAGTGTAGCTGAGTGTAGGCAACTACTATTAGTCTGTGCAGCCGAGTGCAGGCCAAGTGTAGGTACCTACGCTGACCTACACAGAGCTAGAAATACGGCTACACATAGTCATCTGCGTAGGTACCTGCACTCAACTAAGCGCAGACGATCGCGGAACGCAGTGAGAATGCGAAGTCCGTTAAACTGGAGCCTGAAGGATAGTGAGCCGCTAAATTCAAAGCAGTAAAACGTTGGGAATACATCAGACTAACGCTTTCGGCGCTCGTATATGACAGGCTCATAGCCCTTTTGCTTGAGCAGGAGGGCAAGAACTGGGCCAGCTATACCACATCCAACGGTGATTACTTTGATTCCAGGCATTGCGACGCGAGATGGGACAGAGTCGAGGTCCTTCTGCGGGACAGTGTGAAGTCAGACTGAAGTGCTTCTGTGGAAGTACTTCCGCGATTGCAGGCCGGTATACATATGGTTCGAGAAGAGCGAAATTACTGGGTACCGGGCCCGCGCGATTGATCCGATGGACCGCATTTTTGCTTTCCGTGAAGGCGGAGGCAACGAAAAAAATACACATACACATTTCTGCATACAACGCTATGTTTATACGAAGTCAACTCTACCACTTCTCATGCGCTGGGCGAACTGCTCGAGTTCAGTTTTTGAGCTCGAGTTGTAAGAAAACACACTGACGGTCGAGCTCCCAGGTCCACGCGGACCTGTCTTGGTTCACGAGATAAAGATAGGCCTGCGCAACAAACAGTCAATCAAGTTGAAAGCCGGCATAAAATGCACCAACCGCCGCGATACTTTCTGGGCTCAGTTTCGACTCCGGAGTGGGATTTTCAACCGGCCCACTCGGGGGAGAGGTTCTGTCCCCGGGGACATTTCCGGTCGCAATAGCTAGGCCAGAATCTTAGAAAGGTCCGGGAGAAAGTCAATTGTTTACCTCCATCGATGATAGCCTGAAGGTTCGTGGGTAAATATATCATTACAGAGCAGGAAATACAGGACAGCAGCTCACATGGGCAACCTGCACGCGCTAGGTTAGGAACAAAATGGGAAAGAAAGGCCAACACCGCACGCACATGGATATCTTGCTTGCCGAACTCCTTTGCAAGGCTCTGCGCGAGCGCGCGGACAGCGAACTTGCCGGATGCAAACGCGCTCGTGATGACATTACCCCTCACACTCGCTGTCGCCCCTGTGAACACCAACGTTCCCTTTCCCGTCGACGTTGCGGCTTCGTTCTGCTGGAAGGCCAAAATCGCCCCACGCGCGAACGCGAAAGACGACTCTATGTTTACCTTGTTCGATTCACGGATATCCTCGGCCGTCAGTTGGAGAAAGGGCTTCCACGTGCGCTGTGCGATGTTGAAAATCACAACTTTAATGGCGTATTCGGACGACGGATACTGCTCGTGGATCGCCGAAAAGGCAGCGGTGATTTCGTCAGGGCCGTAGGCTGGCACAGGGAAAGCGTTCGCCTGAACAAGATCAGAGAGGGGAAGATTCCGGGCACACGAACTATGTCGTACCTTTCCGCCGGATTCCTTGATGGAACTTGCCAGTGCATTTACAGACTCTGCTCCCCGCGAGATGAGTGCAACAGCGTATCCCTCCTTCGCAAACAGACGACTGCAACGACTGAGCGCTACCAGACCATGAATGGCCGAAAAACATACGCTGCAGCTCCGCCAGTCCCCGACCCGTTCCCAAGACCTACACACCGTGTTTAATAGTCGTAAAACCGGGTAAGAGAAGGGATAGATACCGGCAACGATAGCTACAGATGAAACCATTGCTCTTTGAAGGAAAATCGTTCGTCCGGCCTTTAATAGTCCTCGCTGTAGCATCTCTAACAGTCAGCAAGCAGCGGCATGCGTCAGCAGAGGCCGGTCGAAGTCAGCAGGCCGGCGTTGGGCCGGCGTCGAAATATTGCGTCAGGAGATGGTGATATTAACTTACTTTGGTTGGCAGGTTTACGGTTTCGAGGCTTCAGAGGAGTCCGAATCGAGTACGACGGTCTAATTCGGATTCGAGTCGCGGGAAAGACCAAGGAATGTCGGCCCAGATTTACCGGAAGGGACCAAACACGGGACAATAGAATTCGAGTCTTGGTTCAATTTTGATTCAATCGAAAGAAAAATTACAACATTGAGCTGAGAATTTCCACCAACTAGAGTTGGCGGGTGATAGTGTGATCTCCACCTTTGAGTTCAACGGAACCGTTCGACGTCGATTGAACATGTTTATCCACCGCCAATGGACCTGTCCCTGGGAGCGTTACCACGCCCTCTTTTCCCGCTGGGGTCTGCAATGTCAGACTTAGTGTTGCCGCGACTTCGACTTGGTCCCCTCCAAGTCAATTTGACGGCATCGACTTAGGCCGAGTTAAGTCGAGTTATTTCTTGACTTGGTTGTGACTCCCGAGTCAATGAGAGTCGACTTGGAGTGACTTGAGTGACTTGAGTTGGGGATTTTTTAAGTAGTGTTTAGCGTGACCAATGGGCGCGATTGGAGCAAATTTTTTTCCCCTGGCCGAATGTCACATGTCACACTAAGTTCATTTGCGTTTCTCTCTGGGTTTTGGGTACTCATTAAATCTCGAAAGATACAATAAAGTTGTATTATACCACATGGGTGGGTTTTAAGGCATCTGGCCTCTTAAATACCACAGGAAGGTCGTGTATCACAGAATAAACACTGCTGCATCATTTCTTACATGATTTTGGTCGGGATTCGTGTGTCCTGTACAATGTGCTCGCGATTCTAGCCAATCTAAAAAAATTAGCCAATCTAAAAAAATAATTTGACTTGGCTGACTTGAGTCGACTTGAGCAACTTCGAGTGACTTGAGGTTGGCCAAGTCAAGTCAAGTCAAGTCAAACTTAGATCGAAGTCATTTTACCAAGTCGCGACTCGACTTTTCGAGTCGCGGCAACACTAGTGACTCAGACTCAGTGTCTGGCCTTCAACTTGCCATTTGACACCGGACAGACCAGCACTTGCGTCCCATAGGAGCGCATTGTACGCCGACTTGATGAGCGTCGAGTTGGCGAGATACGCTGCGGCGAGGGTTGGATTTCCGAGGTGGGTTGCTAGATCTGCAGCGGCAACTAGCGTCTGAATAAAAATAAGTCGATGGACGCTGATAATTTTCATTAGACAATATTTACTTACGCGATAGAGGAGTGCGTTGAACACGGAATTATGACCCGCCCCTCCATCTCTGCCCCAGTCGTTCTCAAAGGCTGTGGGCACGTCCGCCAGACCCGTTTCGTCGACCTAACTCTCCAGGAAACTGAGCGCCTCAGTGTAGTTCGCCCACACCAACTCGACGAATGCGAGATCGCCAGTCTATAAGTAGTAGTTGTGTGTTCCGATAAGGGACCAGGCGAGGTTCAACAGAGCGAGGAACGAGCTCACATGTTGAAGCGTCTGTCTAGGAGAGACTAAGGCGATGTAGGTGTCGCCGCCGTGAGCGTTGATCGGCGGGCCAGAATACTGAAGGGCGCCAGTTGTAGGGTCTTGCGTGGTGAACATCGCCGTAAGGGCGTTCTTGGTGGGCAGCAAATCATTCAGAGAGACCGATTCCGTGTGGGTGGAAATACCGCAATTCCCTGGTACCAATTTAGTTATTTCCCGCGGGAGGTTGAACTAGGCCCCGGGAAGCTCCACCAAAGGATTGTCCGAAAAAAATCCAAATCTCTGCCTCAAAAATCCAATTTTTTCGGATCTCTGGGTCTCGAAAATCCAATATCGGACAAGGCTTATCACGTGAGTACCAATTTTTTTCGCCGCCGCGCCTACGGCGCGGCGCTGTGCACGTACCCACTGGACAGGTTAGCTGAATTCTTGAAGAGGTTCGAATATCACCTTTTGGATTTTTTTCGACACCGTGTCTCGTTTCGTCAGAGAAGTCCAGCACAAATGGGGTCCACGGCCGCTGAAAATCCACAAATTTTGCCTCAAAAATCCAAATTCCGGACAAGGCTTTCAGACTATTGGTCTCGAAAATCCAATTTTCGGACAAGGAAATTGCGAAATTTGGCTCTCAAAAATCCAATTTTTCGGACAATCCTTTGGTGGAGCTTCCCGGGGCCTGTTGAACTAGAATACCTGGCCAAATGTTGCTGCACAGCGAATTCAAGTTGTCTGGGAAGAAAAAGAAATGTGGTGGAAGGCTGGAAGCTCACCGATCCCGCTTCGTGCCGTCAACCAAAATTGGTCCTTCGACAGAACTACAACAAACGAGGTACGAGTTTTTTTAGTTGTAGCGCCTGTTTATAAGAGACTACGACAGAACCGCCAGATGCATTATTAGCCCATCTACCTTTCGAAATCAGAGTTTTACTCGATACCTGAAGTCCAGCTTGAAAAGGGGCAGCCCCCCCGCCCCCTCAAGTCGACATTTGGGCCGACTTGCAGGCTGAAAAAGCCCTGACTTTTTGGCCTGCGGTCGAACACTAAACTGTCTAAACAGTGTAAACTGGCAAAACCTAAGGATGTGCAACGTCCGGAAGCCCGGATCTATCGATGGGCCTACAATTGGAGAGAGACTCCCGGAAGCCTTAAAGGGCGCCGGGTCGGTTGTGGGAAGAAGAAAGCACCGAAACTGTATCAGCCCGCATCAAGCCGCGCCGCGGCCATCAATTAGAGCTTACGCTTACGGCGGCTGGATCTGCCCGGGCCGACTCCGCTTTCTGTCTTTGATCCACCGTCAAGTCGACAAGGTAGGTACAACAGGAATCGGCTCAACCAAATATATGTAGACGGAGCAGAAACGGCTTCGATTTCCAAGTCCTGCCAGTGAAGTGGCAAACTCCGAGTCTGCCAGTGACCTATTTCAAGTTCTGCTGCCAGCGAGCTACAGCTTTGAGATCTTTCTTATGCAGGTGGTAATCTGCCAGTGGGCCATCGCATCACCAACCATCGATCTTCCGAAGTTTATGCGCTGTATTGGGACGAAAACCTGGCACCACAGGCCATCTCTTTGTCCAGATAATCGCCCCATCTAACTTACGGCCTTGACACTGGGCGGTCCTTCTGCATCCTTCTGGAGCATCGACTGATCCTTTTGCCGTCGTTGTCAGGGCCAAGCTCCAAAAGGCTCTTTATGACAGCGTGGTGTTCACGAGGTGGCATTTCTTTGTTTAACCCAGAATGCAATATGCCTGAAAATGGCAATTCCGGACTGATAGGTCTTCCGTGGTGGATTTAGCTCGCATATAATCCGCACGTTGCTTCGTGGCAGGTCATTGCTTCCTTCACGACCGGATTCCCTAGCTATGCTTTTTCCTTCTGGATTTTCAGTCCATTCACTCCGAGGTACGACAGTATCTCTCGTCTATCAGGAATGGACTAAAAGTTACGCTAGGGGAAGACAATGCGCTTCAACTCGCAGTAATGGTCTTCAACATTCTTTCAGCCCTCGGTTTCTTTTTCCTTGCTGCCATACTCCTTACTGCGCTGCTATCCTCGCGTGTCAGAAGGGTATCGACGTGGTACGGGTATATTCTCGCCTGGATGGCTTTCTGTATTCCGCCTTCTCTTGTTGTCGGTCACCAAACACATCTCGACTCTCCACCCTCTTTTCAATCATGCGTCGTTGACTCGGCATTGATGTATGCCTCGCGTCCGTTGTGAGTGTGTTCAGCCACGTTTACCTGGTGACTCCCAAAATCCCTAATTAAATTATGGCATAGTGCTGGCTTCGCCACTCTATCACTCGTTTTACAAGTGAGAACCAAAATATTTTCCAGAGACTTGCTGATCAACACTTCACTACCAGATGTATCTCAATGTCTCCACTCGACTAAAACACGGCGAGGTGGGCAAGAAATGGCTATTCGGCGTGAGTGTCAGTTGACAGTCCGGCGGGCACGAAGTTGATCATTGGAAATACAGCTGATTGCTCTACCACCCGCAATGTATCTATTCATGTTTCTCTGGACATTGGCTGTACGTCTCCAGCCGTTCCGAAAATATATCCGATGTATATGCGGGGATTAGGTCGGAATTAACAATCCCAGTCAAGTGGAACTAGAGCCCACCGGATTTTATTGCCATCTCAACAATCCCGTACCGTGCGCCTAGCCATACCATACGCTGACCGTACCTGAAGTCCGATATAGAGCCATCGTCGGCGCCGCCCTCGTGGTTTTTACAACTTCTCTAGCCCTCATAGTCGAAGGCATGTGACTTCCTCGCAGATAGCCTATTCATCTTACCGGAACAGGCTTGACGGTGTTACTGCTCTATCGAAACTGGCGGGCCTTCCGGATATTGCAACGACGAGACGAACACGCCGTCTCCTTAAGCCTCATAATCCGTGTTTCAGTTTTTGCCATCCTCCCTATAGCTGGACTTGCGTACGTCCCTCAAAATGCAGTAGCAGTTTTGTGGGGTAGCAACTCATTGCGCGCGTCACATTAGACTTAGCTTTACCACATACGTGCCAAACCTGCCGGCAGCCTTCTTTCCTGCGTATAATATCCTGCTGGCATCATGTCCGTCTGTTTCCTTTGCGTACAATCTGCTAGCTCACGAGAGGTGTGGATGAAGTCCCGGCAGCGGCGGCCATAATCTTTGGATCTCAAATGGTGAGCTTCTTCGGCCTCATCCTCTGGGGCATTCAAACTGATATGGATCCAGGATATTCTAGGCGTCTGGATGTTCTGGAGAAGAAGTTACGAAATGGACTCGGAGGGGAAATTGGATCTTCGTCACAGCACAACTAATAACTCAGATGCTTGAATGTATTGTAGTTGAATCATATGAAGCCAACAAATTTTTAAGGGTGGAGTGTGTTTCCGATGGGTACGGCACGGACAAAATGCGCAGTGAGCGCTGGTCCTTCAACCGTGGGAAAAAGTAAACGATAGGTCGACATCTCTAAGATGTTCGAACCGTCATAAAATGAAGCTCATGCTCAATTTACTGTCATGAATTCAATCTCACAGCCAACTAGAACAACACTTGGTAGCACATGGTGTGCATCTGCATAGAATGGATCAGCTGGGACACGGATATAATGCAGGAGGCCTCTGTTCGATTCAGAGCCAAGTGATTGATTTGTACGATGTCAGCGATTTTTTGCCCGGTCGCATTTTTTCTTGCAGGTTCAGAGTTTGTGTGGAAATCTAAACACGATCTTTAGGTAGATATCAAAGCTCGCGTTCTCGTGTTTTGAGTCTTGACAGCCAAGACAAAGAAAATGAGTTCAATCTCAATTATTTGCTGTCATAAATTGAGCCTTGAGGCTAGGTAGGACAACACCTGGTAGCACATGGTGTGCACCTGCCAATCATAGCTGGACCACAACGTGGTAATGCAGGGGTCCCCGTTCGATTCGGCGCCGGGTGATGCGGGCGCAACTGTGATTTTTTTTTTTTGTCTCTTTGGCTTATATCCTTATTAAATTCTCCCAGAGCTGACTGAATGAACGATATTTAACCATTCTATCAAGCGACGTCATTTTGTTTCTTGGTGGTACGCTTGATACAACCTCTTGAGACATTCAGCTTTGATTTACTCTCATTAATCTAGGCTCAAAACTAGGCGGAGGAACACCTCGCAGCACATAATGTGCACCCACATGTAGTATAAATAATTCCGCTTGTGGCAGCAGGAGGCCCCCGTTCAATTCGGGGTCGGGTGATGGGAGCTTGGACCGTTGCGATTATTTTGCTTTTTGTCATAAGTTTGACTTTCATGATAGTGTTTGAGTAGAGAGACCCTGAACAATATGCGAAAGAGCACTCGGTAGCACATTGTGTGCTGCAAGCACCTTACCTTCAGGGCAAGCTGGATGCAGAAGAACCTTGTTCGATTCGAGGTCGGGTGGATGACCCTGCTACCTTTCCCTTTTTTTGGCCTCGCTACCTCAGTCAAAATATATTCTTCTCCCCTTTTTACGCAGCCTTCCATTTAATTTTCTTTGTGGTTTGATGTCATCATCAATCGCTGATGTGATAGTCAACGAGTTATCGTTGTTTGGAATCAGAGCCATCGGCCCCGGGCCACAGCTTTCCAAACTCGTTTCCCTTTGTCCTCCCTCCGGTCGCGATTGGGACGCTGTCGTTCTACTTCCAATGCTTTCCGAGCCTACCACACCGATTCAAGGCTCAATGCTGGTCCAAGGCTTCGCCGACTTGAAAGCCTTGACGCTAGCGGCTGAGCGCTGAGCCTTCAAGTTTCTTGGAGGACAAACATTGGCGGAGGCCCGAGTCGTGTATGTACCCGACTCACTCAAGCATGAGTGCCGTGTCAATCCAGTCCCTCCGTCGCTATTTATGATGGGTGCGGTGAAACAACGACATATCGCGCTCCATCGCGTCTTCTCCGTTGTTTGCGCGCACCGCTTCGCACCTGCCTCCCGATCCTCCGGGTGCTGGCGTCTCCTTAACGGAAGGATGCGGCCCAGCGTCACCGACATATCGCCCACACAGGACGAGCATTGGTTGACCTGCCTGACGAGTACGAGGTTTTATGGGTGCGTTTCTTTCTTTAGTTTCCTTCGATTCGTTCCTCGTTTTCGTTTCATGTTTATTCATGACCTGAACGCTTTCGAGCCAGTGGTGCGCTCGGGGCCGGGGCGAAATTGTATGGGAAGAACTTGCTCTGAGCGCAGGGTTGCGTCTGAGCCGCGCGTGGCCCCAAGGGCTCTGGGCGTGGTGGAGGTGTTTCGTTCCCCCCGGCCGAACCCCAGCCCATCTCGTAGTCGGATGCGAGGAAGGGGATGCGTGCCACCATTGCGCTACCACCATTGCGGATGAACGATGCCCTAGACGGAATGTTCGTCGCGTTCTTCCTCATCCGCGGCGACTATGTCGTTACATCTCTTCTTTCTGGGATACCGGGCGTCGTGTTAGGTCACTTTCGAGTGACGGCTGGTGGTTGTCGGTGTGGTGGTTTGCATCGCGCTGGGCGGTTGGCTGCTATTCCAGGGTTCTGGCGCGACACAACCGCGACCCCGTCCTGGAAGACTTCGCCTCGTCTCGCCGCCATAATTCGAGTCGCGGTTCTTCTCCTGTGTTCCCATGTCCCCCCTCTTCCCCTCGCGACTCACTTCGTTCTTTCGCAGATGAACATTGCCTCGACATATTTGCAAATACCCCCGATGATCCGGGGACCGCACATCCTTACGAGTGGTTTCCCCAAGCCACACCTACTACCTCGTTCACGATGTCGTTCACTGTACCGCTACTCATCAACGGCGAGGAGATTGTCTCCTCCAACGTCATCCCCATCGTCTCGCCTGGATCCCACATGCCCCTCTGGTTTTACTCGTCTGCCTCCTCTGCCGACGCTGACGCTGCCGTCGCATTCCCCGCGTGGTCGAAGACGAAGCCCGCCGTGCGCCGCGACATATTGATCAGGGCGGCGGACCTGCTGCAGGCGCGCGCTAAGGAGTTCCAGACGCACATGATCGAGGAGACGGGCTCGGGAGCGCCTTCGCGCAATTCGACGTCTTTACAGCGGCGGACCACATCCGGGACGCGGCGGGCAGAATTAGTTCTATCGCGGGCAGCATCCCGATCTGCCAGGACGAGGGAACGAGTCCCCGCTGACATCCAACCGGCGGGAGCAGAGGCGAGGGAAAGGGCGGAGGCAGTGCTGGAGACGTTGGCGGATGCGGCGCGCGTTGGTGCTCAAAGAGCCCTACGGCGTCATCCTCTCCATCGCGCCGTGGTGAGTCTTGTATCTTCCTCACCAGAGAGTGCTACTCAATGTGCGATGCAGGAATGCGGCCCACATCCTCGGCGTGCGCTCCGTCCTCTTCACGATCGCCACGGGGAACACCTGCGTCCTCAAAGGTTCAGAGCTCAGCCCCCGCTGCGTCCACAACATCGGCCGCGCTTTCACGGACGCGGGCCTCCCCCCGGGCGTGCTCAACATCATCTACACCACGCGCGCCGACTCCCCCGCCATCACCGCGCAGCTCATCGCCGCCCCCGCCATCCGCAAAATTAACTTCACCGGCAGCACCGCCGTCGGCGCGGTCATCGCCGCCGCAGCGGGCAAGGCGCTCAAGCCCTGTCTCCTCGAGCTCGGGGGCAAAGCCGCCGCGATCGTGCTGGAGGACGCGGACCTCGAGCGCGCGGCGATGCAGTGCGTCGTCGGCGCGTTCCTGCACGGGGGGCAGATCTGCCTGGCCACCGAGCGCATCTTGGTGTGCGCGAGCGTAATGGACGCGTTCCGCCCCTTGCTGAAACAGGCTATCGCGGGCTTCGCGCCAGCCGAGGGCCCGGCGGCCGTGCTCGTGCAGGGGCCGGCGGTGAAGCGCAATCGGGCGCTGGTGGCGGACGCATTGGGCAAGGGGGCGACGCTGTTGCATGGAGACCATATGGTAGTCGAGGGGCACCCCGAAATGGGAATGGCCAGTGAGACGCACATGCGCCCCGTCGCGGTGGAGGGGGTGACCGCCGAGATGGCATCGTACCGCGAGGAGAGCTTCGGGCCCAGCGTGAGCGTCATCGCCGTCAAAGACGAGGAGGAGGCTATCGCCATCTCGAACGCGAGCGAGTACGGGCTGAATGGGGCGGTGTTTACGAGGGATCTGGCGCGGGGTATACGGGTGGCGAAGCGGCTGGAGTGTGGGTGAGTTGTTTTATCTCCTCATTCGTGTGGGACACGATATTTACGCTGCCGCAGGTCGGTCCACATTAACAGTATGACTGTACACGACGAGGCGGTTCTTTCCTACGGCGGTGTCAAGAGCAGCGGGTGGGGGCGCTTCAACGCGCAGGCGGGCTTTGACGAGTTTTTGCGAAGCAAGACGATCACGTTCCAGGAGTAGCTGCCTCTACTCATGATCAATGCTCGGAAATGTACTTGTATCGGACATAAACACAGTCATATAGCGCGCGCACGCTGTACTTAGGTATGTGTAACGAGAATGTACAGTGCGCTGTACATATCGATATCTTCCGCCTGGACTGCTGGGGCTTAGACGATCAAAGTGGTTGGATAAAAGTGGGGGTGAATTCGTGGCTAATCAGCAACATAGTGGAATCGGAAGGAGAAACCTGGCCTTAAAGACGTTGCGAAAGCTCAGAGAATCTCTGGTCGTATGTCGGGTTATGGCTCTCAAAATGAACACAAAAAGATCAATACCACCACCATCAAAAAGATCAATACAATATTATGAATTCCCGCTAGCCGATTTGAACGACTGACCTCGTCATGTCATAACACTATACTAGTGACGCGCTCTACCAACTGAGCTAAGAGGGAGGTAGGAATGTTGCTCAAATAATGGACAGGGCCATACTTCTCTCCAAACCCGATGCACGAACCCATGAAATCATGAAATACTATAATTGGCGGAGAAAGGAGAAAGAAGACAGCTGAAAGAGTTGAGTCCACGCATACATTGCTAGTTAATATCTCGACTTCACCACCGCCAACAGACTTTGGAGCGCAGGGAAGTCTTGTTCTTTCCCGACAATTGGCTCCTTCCAAGTCTCGTAGTCATACTCTTCGTAAACGAGTCTCGTGTAACCAAACTCCAGACTCTGCGACGGGTTCCCGTCCCGGTTCTCAAACACGAAGCTGCGCAAAGAGCGTAACTCTTCCTCGAACCGCGTGAAGATGGTGTGCCATTGCCCCGGAAACTCAGGGACCTCCCCGCCATCGATGGTACAACCGTGCAGCTCCAGATGTGTAAGGGTAGCCTTGTGGCGGAGGATGAATGCAAAGATCCCAGAGCCTACTGGGAGTATCGGGTCAAGCATGAACTGGTGAAGCACCAGTGATGTGAGGTGAGGGAGGGTCGCACCCTGGAAAGAGAGTGGGGGATTGACGCCGACGGGTTGGTCGCCTCGGAGTGTGAGGGAGGTGAGGGAGGTGGCAGCCCGAACCATGAGAGCGACACTTTGCCTCCAGAATACGGTGAGAAACCGTTTCTCAAACCATACTTCATCATCCGGCTCGGAGAGGACCCGAATCTCCAGGTTCTGCACCGGTTCCAAGACGCGGTGGAAATTCTTCTCTTTATAAATCTCGTTGGAAAGGGCGATCACGTTGTGCAGGAGCAGCGAAACCAGGGATCGCGGTGGGTTTTCCGCCAGGCCAGCAAATATCGCAGTTTGTAAATGGTAAAAACGGCTGAGTTTTTCGGGTACGAGTCTTGTCCACTGTTGCCGCACGGATTCTTCCCAAAGAACGTGAAAGTCAAGCCGCAGAGTGTGGAGGTTAGGAAACTTGTTTAGCCTGGAGAATGTGGCCCTGAGGGTATCCCTCGGTTCCTCTTTCGGCCGGTTGCCTACCGTCCCTCTGTGAATCACGAACGGCTCAAACGCATCAGAATATACTTGCCTGGGGAATATCCTCGAAACATAACCTCGCGCACATGCGACGTAACAGAGCCGTCGCAATCCTGAAGGAATGATACAGCCGAGGCACTCTCAATGCTGTCTCGCACAACAACGACGCGAAGCGCCAGCGGTGTCACAGCAGAATTAACACTTTTCGACACCAAGCGGAGGTTGAAGATACTTGGATCGTCTCCAATTTCCTTCGCGATGAGTTCGACCAAGTCGAACGGGAGCTCTGTCATGGAGGTTGGAGACAAGGACATGACGAATCACGATAGGATTGACGTGATTGCCGATGTTTCGTTCCCCGTCGGAAATGGTAGATAGAGATCTATATATGGCTCTGGACGCAAACGAGACCGAAAACAACAAGAAAACAACGTGAATAAAATTTTTGGAGCAATTCTTGTAAGTGATGTTTTGAAAGCTGCTTGTGCATTGAACTGAGAGTTAGTGGGTCATACAAATATTGCTCAAGTTGAAACTTCCAGGCGCTGCTCTGGTTTTATTGGGACAGGCTGAACAAGAATGTGATTACTTCATAACCGTAAAACCTTTCAATTCATACACTGGTGGTCTCTGATGGTCAAGTTCAACCGTGGGAACTTTCGATCAACTACTTTTACATTTCCGTGCACGACAAAGAAAACTGGCACGGTATTGGTTCTTCTGGCTTCACAATTGACGGGTAAGGGTATGTGTACCACCCTCGAGTTCCACCGAGTTGCTCGACGCAGGCTGCACCTCCGCGTTCACTGTCACCGGACCACTCCCGGGCAGAGTCACCACGCCGGAGGTCCCCGCCGGGGCCTCTAAAACAAGAGTTAGAGTCTGGTCAGTGACCGTCCAGTTTACGCCGAAGAATCCAAGCCCAGTCTCGAGTCCGCCTTCAGCTGACGATAAGCCGCTGAGGACTGGTGCAATACTCCACGTTGCCCCTTGCGCGGTTGTTAACTTGATTCCCAGCAGATAGAATGTGAGCGCTGAAGTCGGACCTATGAACAGCGTAAGAAAATATCCAAGGAGCTAATCATTGCTCTTACCCGTTGACCAACCATGTGCGTGGCTTGTGTAAGAATAATCAAAGTTATAACCTGCGGCGGCACGGTATCTAGACAATTACATCTTTAGAGGCAAGCCTAACGCTTTGTTTAAAACGCACCCGAGCGAGCCATTCGCCGTGAAACCCTCAAGGAGCGTAGACTGCACACTCAAATTGGTATACAGCATATAGCCCCACTCCGCTTCGAGCAGATCAATCGCGCGCTCACCCTCACCCGCAATGAAATGGGCTTGCACCTAGAGTGCCGCTCGTCAATCCCCCGAAAATCACGTAAATGGATCACGGACCTCAAACCCACCGACGAACGGAATAATGGTATCCGCGAGCTCGGGACTCAACGGTCCGATGGGCGTCCAGAACTGGGTCAATCCTTGGCTGATGGCTTGATTTTGCGCTGCAGAGGTGGTCAGATTGAACACAACGGCAAGCGAGTTGCCGTCTTGTGGGTGAATGCTGTTCGGTAAATCGTTGTCGCGGAACATTCCAGCACTGGCGTCCCACAGAAGCTGATTGTACGCCGCCTTCACGAGCGTCGAGTTGGTGAGGTAGGCAGCAGCAAGGGCCGAATCTCCGATTTGGGTCGCGAGATCGGAAGCAGTGACGAGGGTCTGGAAAGAAATAAGCAGGTATAGAGCTGAGTAAAGAAGACTGACGGACCTGGTAGAGAAGGGCGTTGAAGGCGGAGTTGTGCCCCGCTGCGTCGTCTCTGCCCCAGTCATTGGCCATCGAATCGGGTACGTTTGCGAGGCCAGTTTCGTCAACCTGATCTACAAGGAAAGCCACGGCCTTCGTGTAGTTCGTCCACACCGAGTGGACGAAGGCTAGATCGCCCGTGTACAAGTAATAGTTGTGCGTTCCGATGAGAGACCAAGCAATGTAGGTGTCGCTTCCCTTAAACGAATGGTTAACAATCTTGTCTAGTAGGATAGGATATAGGAATTAGAATGTGTCGCTTACCTGTGCGTTGATTGGCGGCCCAGAGTACGCAAGCGCGCCGGTAGTGGGATCTTGGGTTGTATACATCACCGTGAGGGAGTTCTTTGTCGGCAAAAGATCGTTGAGCGCCACCAATTCCGTGTGCGTTGAGATACCGCAATCCCCTGACGACCGAGTTATTTTTCCCGCAATAAATAAAGGTTCAAGATTACCTGGCCAAATATTTCTGGAGAAGGCACTTAGTCGACGGGGAAAATGCACACTCAACAAAAAAAAAGCCCACCGGTCCCGCTTAGCACCATCAACCAGGATTGGTCCCTGGACGGGACCACCGGATGCGTCGTTGGACCACCCACCTGCGACCGAGCTCAGAGCTATAGACACGAGCCTTTAGCTTTCAACGTACCGGACGACGGACACGGCTGCTGTCTGGCTTGATGAGCATCGATAGTGTTCGTTTGAACCGTATAAGCCCCTGGAAACAAATGTTCAAAGAGCTCAACTGCGCTTGAAAATTGCTACAAACCAGCGTACCAAAGCTTTGTCAAGAAATCGGTGTCGTGAAACCCAGGGTCTGACGCGTAGAAGTATCCAGGATATGCTGTCAGGTCGTCCCAGTGAGGCATGAACGTGATGGCCAGGGTGATGTTAGAAATGGTAAGTGCATCGGCGCTGTTTGATACGACGGTGAGGTAGCGAAACCCGCCTCGTTGTTGGCCAATAGTTTGGGTCAACAGTCCTGTTGCGAGCGGCGCGTTAAAAGACTGGACGCCATCCCAGTTTTGCGTCGAAACCACGGTGCAAGAGTCATCAGATAGCTTCGGATTAATAAATTGCGGGGATTCTGTAAATGAGAAGGAAAATTGGGAGGATGGTGTTGCTTCGTTTATGGTCACGGACAAAATTCCGCCGACCTACAACGAAAACAGTTAGCCGCCATGACTGTTTGTTATCCAGGAATCACACACCTCTTTGCCCCAATCGAGCACGACGTACGAACCGTCTCCCACGAACGTTGCTTGAGATGCCGAGTCTTGAACGAGCCCTTGCGCTCCGTCCACAGTCCCGTTTACAGTCCGGACGGAGATAGGTTTCACGATTTTGGACGCTGGTGCATAGTTAAACGCGTCCCAAGGCCCTTTTGGCGCGAGCCCAGCACAAAGAGTGGCGGAAAACAAGAGAGAGTAGAGATGTAACATCGTCCTCGAGCGCGCGGGTGTTTCTGCTGCTGCTCTTTTATAAGGAGGGCAACGTCATAATAACGCCGAATCAATCTTCCTGAGCATGAGGAACGTTGAAGCAGCATGTGATGAAATTCGGTGGTCGCCTTGATGGCGCGCACGAAGACTTTGGTGTACACCAACCTGGCCACCCGACATAGTGGATTCTAGGAAGGTAAAGAAATACCTTGCAATGATCTTCAAGAGTCAAAGTTTTCTACAGAGGGCTCTGTTGGCTCTCTGCGATTTTGGGAGAGCGATCACGAGAATATCACGAGGTGAGACACAGATCTGGTCGAGATGTTTCATTGTCGGTTTGATCCTTGACTTTATGCCCCAGTGTGGGGTAGGTGTGGGGTGGCGGGGTTAACTTGTAGATCAAGGGCAACTGAGGTTCGGATATAGTCATTCTCAGGGGGGAAAGACTCACAAATTTACGACACGCTTTTGAATTGGAATCTCAAAGCTCAGGCGTTTATCGATATCCCCGCTCGTGAACGGTTGTCGAGATATCGGAATGTTGGCGCATTAGTTCCCATTTTCAACTCATGTTATTTGGATGGTAAACTTGAAAGCGAGCCAACCACTTCGCACTGGGCGAGCTAAAACAATACGAGCTCAGATAATTGCTAACCGTGCACAAACGTACGACACACCTGATAGGATATGGGCGGACCTATCTGCAACCAATCTGCAACCCGCTGAACCTTGAACTTGAAGCAACACGCCGACAGTCTTGAGATGGATCCGGTCAGGCGAAATGGATAAAGGGGATCAATGATCATCACACAACGATACAAGTACACGAAGGGGGACATCTTCAGGATTCCACTGAATACCTTTCCACTACGCAGCTTGGGAGACCTGGTTCGGTTGGCTGTCACGGTAGAGCGGATTCGATTCTGGACGGCCAGAGTAGGCCCCTCGTCTAGATCGTGAAACAAAGCCAGATGCATGTCTTCTCGGGCGTGAGTTCCCACCCCACTACTCAGCGGAACTGAGGTACGAACCTCTATACCAGACTGACAGAATCACGGGATCCTGAGGTGTTGAACCGAGGTAATCATTGGCCAGGAGATTAACGGGGTCCTCAGGATCATACGGCGTCGCGGTAGCCGTATTCTTGAATAGGGTTGTCCCATACGCGTCGTCGCCACCGTCCCACCCTACCTTTTGATTCTCCTGTTCACATATACGTTGGATGAGCACTGCGGCCGTGTGGGGGCCCGGGATCTCAGCCACATCAATCCGTCCAATAGTGGGGTCGCTCGAAAAGTCACCCGTATGACGGGACTTGACTGTCTGTTTGGCGTTGAGGTCGTATATCTGATAATGGACTTTCGCGAGGGTCAGGTAAGCTAGGGAGTTCGAGCGACTAGTGACGTACCGAAAACCGCGCTTGGCTGCGACCTATAAAGCGGATTTCGGTTTTGCATCTCGACACTAGGCGCGGTGCAAGCCCATTCCGGCCATCCGAACGGTCCCGGTAAAACCTCTCTGATATCTGTAACATGGTGTGAGGCGATGAATGTCGCAAACTAATCAAGACGGGGTTTAACTGTTGCACTGACCTGCATACCAAACAGACAAAATCACAGGATTCTCAGGCGTCAATCCAGGACGGTCATTCTCGAGGAGGCCGATTGAGTCCTCAAGCTCATAGGATTTAGCGGTGGTAATGCCCTTGAACAGCACCGTGCCAAATGCATCGTCGTGATCGAAATCGAGGCCCATCCTTCGCTTCTCCCGCTTGCAGATGCGTTCGACGAGCGCATTCACGGTGTGCGGAGCGCGGATCTGGGATACGTCAACGCGCCCGATGCAAGGATCGTTCGCATAGGGGGCGGGATGGAGAGAGGGGATGGTCTTCTTCTTGTCAAGATCATAGATCGTATAGTGAACTGTCGAAGTCATCAATCCTCAACATAGAGGGAGGCGGGAAAGGAGACCTACTGAAGACTGGACGTTGGTACGACATGATTGACGGTCTTGAAGGGAGCGGATGACTGGGTGTAGATGGCTGAAAGGCACTGCGTGGCACGCGTGGCTTGCGGTGCTTAGAAGGAGACAACATCGGCATCGTTCGGCTGAAGGCAGTTTCTCCAAGTCGGGGTTTCTGCGGCATCTCGTATATTAGCAACGCACCAGTTTCTGTGGTAAATCAGGACGTGAAAATGAAGGAGCTGAGAAAGAAGTGAACAAAGGAGGAAATGGATTGTCGAATACCCTTTCACAACCCGACTTTGAAAGCAGAATGAGCGGATATATACACAAACGTGTTAGTAATTGACAAGAAGCATCGATAAGAACTTGAGCATCTATTCCGAATCTGAAGCAAGGACCTGTTTCGCCTTCCCTTTCCCCTTGCCTGATTCAATTAATTTAGTTCCAGCGATCTTCAAGGAGAGGGATTCAACATACCTTTAGGTGTGGCAGCGACCGCGCGTTTCGCCCTAGGTTTAGCCGGGGCTCGCCTGGGGGGTGGAACAGGTGGAGCGACCATGGCAGGCGGTGCGATACCAGCGGCTGCGTAATAAGCGCCTAACCAGTTTGCGGCAGGTGCGGGTGCGAGCGCCAAACCAATCGCTGCCGGCCTCATCGCTCCGAGTCTACCATAGTATTGTACCCCAACCGTCTCGAATTCCACCACCTGCGACGCAACGAGAAAATCACCCTCATACCCAACAAGGTATGAATGCTGTCTACTCACATATCGCGGAACGACGAGGTCGACGTACTTAACGACGTATACGCCGCCTGCTGAATAGGACTCGAAAGAGTCCTGGCCGAGTGGCAACGGGATGTGGTGCGTGGCTGCTCGGTATCTGGATGAGCTGCCAGTGGGACAGAAAGAGTTGAGTATGCTTACCTATCGGCGTGCTGCGACCGGCTAAGACTGGAAGCCTTGTGAGCTAAGTTGGGATAGGGATGTTCAAGTACGAACCGCGACACATAAACATCCGTGATGCGCCTTGCGTGTACCCCAGTGAGGTGGCGGGGCTTGTTGCGAGGTATATACCGATACCACAGGCTGCACCATTGACCATCTGAACGCCAGGGGAGACACCGGGGATGAGGAAACCGCTCTAAAATGCAAAATCAATATGGGCGGATGCACTGCGGCAGCACACACCTTGAGTATCGGCTGGATGTTGGTGTCCGCCGTCCCATGGAATAGATTTCGCTCGGTGCTATCGATACCGAGAGCCATGAGAGTTGCTTTGGCAGCTTCGAAACGCGCCTCCAGTTTTGCGTTCACGAACCAGTGCACTTGCAAGAATACAAGTTACAGACGTCGATTCAGATGCTATAGGCTCTACTCACCTGTTTTAATTTTCATGCACGCCAAGGCCTGCTGAAAGTCGCGCTTGACTTCCTCCAAACTGCGGAAGCT
The DNA here is from genome assembly GCA_029378385.1 of Mycena metata. Lineage (NCBI taxonomy): Eukaryota > Fungi > Basidiomycota > Agaricomycetes > Agaricales > Mycenaceae > Mycena > Mycena metata. Next base: position 167,716 of record JARKIB010000223.1, read on the forward strand.
CAGAGCAATGGTCGTCCTTCAAAGAAAAAAAACTAACTGCGCAGCATTATCCGGGTCGTCGTCGCCCTCAATCGTCTTCCCTTCAGCATCCATGACAACGTGGAACACGATGCCATCGTCGGGGACGTCCCTGCTTTGTGCGAGCTGCTGACGCTTCTCAGCCATCTTCTGGTCCATCTCTTGTAGGCGCGCAATCAGGCTCAGGTCCGCATCCTCGATCTCTTTAGCGCGCTTTTGTGCCAGCGCGTCCTCTTCGTCCCACCGCTTCTGCAGCGCCAATGCGACCGCCCGATCCTCGTCCGCGTCTGCATCTTCGTCCCGAGGTGGCACCGGTGCCGATTTCTGTATCTTCGCTCCCTTGGGCGTCGCCTGTATTATCTCGATTTCCGAGTCGGAAGACTGGACCAAAGGACGTTTCTTCTTTGTTTTGTCGGCCCTCGGGGTATTGACTATCGAGGATGGCCCTGCGAGCGGTCCCTTGCGTCTCTGTGGAGTTGGAGGCTCTACGAATTCGATCTCAGACCCATCCGCATCGCTGTCGATCCAGATAACGGACTGCATAGCAGGCGGAAGAAAAGGGGTCGAGTGCGGAAGCGAGAAAGCTGTGTCAACACGTGGTTGTTGTTGACGCGTTGTTTGCGCGATCAAACCACGTCAACAAATGTAAATGACGCGTGCGGTGGAGGGAATTCGAAGAGCCACGCAAAGCTAATGTCCCATTTCTGCAACAGTTATGAGTATACACACGATTTTCTGAGTTCTGAGTTTAACTCGTGGGGGGGAGGGTTTCGTGACCGTCAAGAAGGATTCTGGTGTTCAACTCACCTTGAGCGTCTTCGGTCCGTGTGCATTAGGAATATCAGCATCAAGCGAAGACCCAATTTGTCGGCGATAAACCGACAAGATTCTTGCGAAAGGTCTGTTCTGTCTGATTTTCGACGTTGGACGTTCATTTGAATCTGAGGCTAAGTATCGAGTGAGCGTCTGCGTCCCAGCAAAGGGAAAAACGACTTGTTCCGCAAAGATACAGGTCGCGGTCTGACCTCCTCGGCCTTAATAACCGTCCCCTTGGCTCGACGTTTTCCCTCCGAGCTCATACTCCAGCGCAACATGATTTCTACGCTGTCCGTGAAAAACGCTCGAAACTTGATCCCGTGCCATTTATCCTGTTGGCCGGTAGACGCCCAGTGTATCAATATGCTGGTAGAATTCCAGTGATTTAAGTTTCTGGGCATACCGATCTTCGTCCATCTCTGCGTCCGTTTCGTCAGAGCTTTGTTGCGGCGAGTCATGAACGACTTTCTGAATCTTCGAACAGAGAAAGTCGAAGACGATGTAAACTTCGGTTGAAGAGCCTTCACGCCCTGCTGGTCATGGGTGTAAAATGCTAACAGGGCGCTGGCATGAGGTCTGATTGGATCCAATTCAGCCACCGACGGAAAGACAGAGATTGATCACAAGCCTCACCAACGTATTTTCCCTTAGAGGAAAGTCGAACCGGAAGTCTTGAAAGGCAAATACAATTGGCACTCGATGATTTTTAGTAACGAGGAGTGCCGGCCTGACAACGTCACAACGAGGACTCGGTTGGAAAGGAAAGAGGGGAAATTCAACTATACCTGAATTGTTTCCACGAATTCTGCCGCAAATTCATCGTTCGGACCTTCTGTAGACTCAGCACTGCCAGTGTGGACCCTTGGCACGATATCATTATCACCGTCTTCAAGTTCAGCGGTCAGCCAGTGCTTGAGAAATGCCACCCCGAAGAGGTTTCGGCCATCGACATGTTCTGAACCGGACTCTTCTTGGACTGCTTTAAATTGGACCGAGTGAGCGATGGTGCAGTAAAAGTTGCTGTTTAAGAGCTGTCGACCGTCGCCGTCGGCACTCTTCGGCATGATATCAGGGTTTGATGGCTCTCACGTTTCGCGTCTTGACCTCTCTCTCCCACGGCGGACAAACCTTTGTGCGTGAGGACGCGCTGCCCAAAATTGAAAAGGACAAAGGTTTGTCCGTGTCCCCACGGTTGCGCTGGCTTCCCGAGGTTCAGACAGATTCCCGACGGCGTGGTGGGCCTTCAGCGGCTCGACGTTTATATTTCTTCGAATGCCAACATACCATCCCTTCGAATCCAGGCCGACACACATGCACTAGTCACCGGTTCTGATCATTGTCTCGGCTTCCCTGTCTCAGGTTTGGTTTGTGGGTCTCTATGTGACCACTCATTAAACTGGAGATCTTATTCGCGACTGAAGTCTGGTTCCGCGGTGACTGACGCCTCAGTTTGAAAAGTGCGGTTTTTCGTCAATTCTATTCCCACAATAAATGCTATACCGGTTTGCATGATCTGACCTTTGAAGTCGGCAATAGGGTCAAGAAACTTGCGTTTGGTCACACTGCTGCCACCGACTCCAAAGCCCTCTCATTTCATTGGTGTTCTGGCCGCCGTTTCAAACCTGGTGACCAGCAACAACATAACTTCGTCGGCGCATGATGCGATGGTGCCCTACGAAACTTCTGTTTCCCACCACATATCACTCATATAAAGCACCGGCAGCTCTCATGCTGTTCACATCCACGAAATGCTGATGTATCTGCATTCGCTTGTACTCGCAGCGCCTCTCTGTGCAGCCCTTGCACCAAAAGGACCATGGGACGCCTTCAACTACGCGCCGGCATCAAAAACCGTTAGACCCGTCTCAGTTCGCACCATCAATGGGGACGTCCGCGGAGCACAGGGCCTCGTTCAAAACTCCAACGCGCAGGCAACATTCTCCGGAAATAGTTCTTTTGTCGTTTTGGACTGGGGGAAAGAGGTGCGTTGATCGAGCTAAATTAGTGCTTGTGAATCCTCACCGTCCACCTTCTAGGTCGGCGGTATCCTGTCGATGAACATCAATAAAGCGACGGCCTCCTCGCAATTTTCTTTCTCGTTCACAGAGTCCGCCGAATTCATTAGCCCGATCCACTCTGACGATTCCTGCCATGTGTCACCGACAGAGGACTCGGATGGCGTCCAGTCTTTCCGTGCCCCGCTCGCGACGGGACTGTTGACCCAAACCATTGGCCAACAGCGAGGCGGATTTCGTTTCCTCACCATCGTCTCGAACAGCGCTGATCCGCTCACCATTTCGAACATCTCGCTGGCCCTCACGTTCATGCCGCACTGGGATGATTTGCGAGCGTACCCGGGATATTTCTTCGCGCCCGATCCAGGCTTCCACGACGTTAATTTCTTAACCAAGCTGTGGTACGCTGGTGGGTATCGCATTCCCGGTATAGTTGTTCTTTGAATAAAGTTATTATTAGGAGCGTACACGGTTCAGATGAACACAATTGATTCTCATCAGGCCAGACAGCAGCCGTGTCCCCCTCTTGGTGAGTGGAGACTTCAGGTACGGGTACAACTCTGATTTTGACAGGTGGATGGGCTAATAATGCATCTGGCGGTCCTGTTGAAGGACCGATTTTGGTTGACGGTGCGAAGCGGGATCGGTGAGATTCTATAACATCTTTCTTCTTCCTAAACGACTTGAATTCGCTGTGTAGCAACATTTGGCCAGGTATTCTAGTTTAACTTCCCACGGGAAATAACTACATTCGTACCAGGGGATTGCGGTATTTCAACCCACACGGAATTGGTCTCTCTGAATGATTTGCTGCCCACCAAGAACGCCCTCACCGTGATGTTCACCACGCAAGACCCTACAACTGGCGCCCTTCAGTATTCTGGCCCGCCGATCAACGCTCACGGCAGCGACACCTACATCGCCTGGTCCCTCATCGGAACACACAACTACTACTTATACACCGGCGATCTCGCATTCGTTGAGTTGGTGTGGGCGAACTACACCAAGGCGCTCAGTTTCCTGGAGAGTCAGGTGGACGAAACAGGTTTGGCGGACGTGCCCACAGCCTTTGAGAACGACTGGGGCAGAGATGGAGGGGCGGGTCATAATTCCGCGTTCAACGCGCTCCTCTATCGCGTAAGTAAATATCGTCTAATGAAAATTTCCCGCGTCCATCGAATTATCTTTCTTCAGACGCTAGTTACCGCTGCAGATCTAGCGACCCACCTCGGAAATCCAACCCTCGCCGCAGCGTATCTCGCCAACTCAACGCTCATCAAGGCGGCGTACAATGCGCTCCTCTGGGACGCAAGTGCTGGTCTGTTCCGCGACAACGATTTACCGAACAGCATTCATCCGCAAGACGGCAACTCGCTCGCGGTCTTGTTCAACCTCACCACCTCCGATGCTCAGAATAAGGCTATTAGCCAAGGATTGACCCAGTTCTGGACTCCCATCGGGCCTTTGAGTCCTGAGCTCAACGACACGATCATTCCGTTTGTTGGTGGGTTCGAGGTGCGCACTATTCGACCACATGTGAAATTCTGCGCCATTGAATTGACAGTGTTCAACTTTAGATTCAGGCGCATTTCATCGCGGGAGAGGGTGAGCGGGCGATCGATCTATTGGAACGAGAGTGGGGCTATATGCTGTACACCAACTTGAGCGTACAGTCCACCCTTCTTGAAGGATTCACAGCGAATGGCTCCCTTGGGTAAGTCACGAAACGGAAGGATCATTCTTCTCCGATAAATTCATCGAATTAGGTACCGCGCCGCCGCAGGTTATGACTTTGATCACACCTACACAAGCCATGCACATGGATGGGCAACGGGTGGGTGCCCATTGACACTCGTTTCATTTATATTTACACCCGTGGCAGGTCCGACCCCGGCGTTATCATTCTACGTCCTCGGGATCCAACTCACCACGGTCCAAGGCGCTACCTGGAGTATTGCACCAGTCCTTAGTGGCTTACCTTCAGCTGAGGGTGGTTTGGAGACTGGGCTCGGATTTTTCGGTGTAAAATGGCAAGTTGAAGGCCAGACGCTGAGTCTGACATTGCAGACCCCAGCTGGAACGGAGGGCGTGGTAACGCTCCCAGGAACAGGACCACTGACGGTGGATAGACATGTTCAATCGACGTCGAGCAGTTCCGTTGAACTCAAAGGTGGAAATCACACTATCACCCGCCAACTCTAGTTGGTGGAAATTCTCGGCTCAATGTTGTAATTTTTCTTTCAAAAATTGAATCAAAACTGAACCAAGGCTTGAATTCTATTGTTCCTTGTTTGGTTTCTTTCGGGTAAATCCGGGCCGACATTCCTTGGTCTTTCCCGCGACGCTTTGGCCTTCGAATCCGGAGTAGACCGTCGTACTCGGTTCGTGCTCCTCTGAAGCCTCGAAACCGTGAGCCTGCAAACCAAAGCAAGTTAATATCACCATCTCCTGACGCAATATTTCGACGCCGGCCTGCTGACCACGCCCGGCTTCTGCTGACGCATACCCTGCTTGCTGACTGTGAGAGATGCTACAGCGAAGTCTATTAAAGACTGGACGAACCCTTTTCCTCCAAAGAGCCATGGTGTCGTCTGTAGCTATCGTTGCTGGTATTTATCTCCTCCCTTGCCCGGTTTTGCGATCATTAAACACGGTTTTCAGGGCTTGGGAACGGATCGGGGACTGGCGGAGCTGCAGCGTATGTTTTCCTCCCATTCATGGTCTGGTAGCGCTCAGTCGTTGCAGTCGTCTGTTTGCGAAGGAGGGATATGCTGTTGCACTCATCTCGCGGGGAGCGGAGTCTGTAAATGCACTGGCAAGTTCCATCAAGGAATCCGGCGGAAAGGTGCGACATAGTTCGTGTGCTCGGAATTTCCCCCCTCTGATCTTGTTCAGGCGAACGCTTTCCCTGTGCCAGCCTACGGCCCCGACGAAATCGCCGCTGCCTTTTCAGCGATCCACGAGCAGTATCCGTCGTCCGAATACGCCATTAAAGTTGCGATTTTCAACATCGGACAGGGCACGTGGAAGCCCTTCCTCCAACTGACGGCCGAGGATATCCGCGAATCGAACAAGGTGAACATAGAGTCGTCTTTCGCGTTCGCGCGTGGGGCGATTTTGGCCTTCCAGCAGAACGAAGCCGCAACGTCGACGGGGAAGGGAACGCTGGTGTTCACAGGGGCGACAGCGAGTGTGAGGGGCAATGTCATCACGAGCGGGTTTGCATCCGGCAAGTTCGCTGTCCGCGCGCTCGCGCAGAGCCTTGCAAAGGAGTTCGGAAAGCAAGATATCCATGTGCGTGCGGTCTTGGCTTTTCTTTCCAATGTGATTCCTGACACAACGCGTACAGGTTGCCCATGTTAGCCGCTGTCCTGTACTCTCTTCCTCGTAATGATATATTTAACCTTCCCCGACGTTCAGGCTATCATCGATGGAGGTACACAATTGACTTTCTCCTGGACCTTTCTAACATCCTGGCCTACTTAGGTATTGCGACCGGAAATGTCCCCGGGGACAGAAATGCTCCCCCGAGTGGGCCAGTTGAAAATCCAACTCCGGAGTCGAAACTGAGTCCAGAAAGTATCGCGGCGGTTGGTGTATTTTTTGCCGGCCTTCCAACTAGTTGACTTATTTTTGTGCAGGCCTATCTTTATCTCGTGAATCAGGACAGGTCCGCATGGACCTGGGAGCTCGACCGTCAGTGTTTTTCCTTCTAACTTGAGTTCTAAAACTGAACCCACGCAGTTCGTCCAGCGCATGAGAAGTGGTAAACATTTGCTTTGTGTAAGCGTAGAGTTGTGTGCAGATACGTGTATAAATGAACCGTCCTTATTAGCAGGCGAGAATTTGCTCAGAAATTTTAATTTAAGGAAGTCATGGGTTCATCGGTCCATCATTAGTTCGGGCCCGTTCGAGCCCGGTACCCAGTCATGTCACTCTTCTTGAACTATATTTATACGGCTTGCAATTGCGAGTACTTCTGTCCCACAGAAGCACCTCGAGTCTGTCCCATCTCGCATCGCAATGCCTGGAATTAAAGTAATCATCGTTGGGTGTGGTATAGCTGGCCCAGTTCTTGCTCTCCTGCTCAAGCAAAAGGGCTATGAGCCTGTCATATATGAGCGAGGAAAGCGTTCGCCTGACGCCGGTCTTAGTCTGATGTAATTGCAATGTTTTATTGCTTCGAAGTTGACGGCTGAATATCCTTCAGGCTCCAGCTTAACGGACTTCGCATTCTATCGCTAATTCCTGGACTGGTCGAACAGCTCCCCGGGATGATCGTTGACCAGGCTACAACCTATTCCATCGTCCCCTCCGATGAGCGTGTCTTGGGCCAGTCTACCTATCCCGCAGACCTCCGCCGGAAACACGGCTACGGCTTGGTTGGAGTCAATCGTCCAAAATTCTTGGCGTTTCTCTCGGACACGGTACTTGCTCAGGGAATTGAGATACACTTTGAGCGTCAGGTTGTCGCCGTGGAGCAAACAGAGGAATATGCTCGTGTGCGCTTGAACACTGGCGAGACCGACACTGCAAGCTTCGTTGTAGGGTGCGACGGTCTGCACAGCAACGTGCGGATAGCACTCTTTGGCAAGGAGGAGGCGGTGTTCACGGGTCTCACACAGGTTGGTATTTCATCTAGACGAGGATTTTGTTCACTTACCCTTTTCGGAAGACTGGAGGCATCGCACCGGTCGCCTTTGCAGGCCAAAAACCCACCATGTTCAATTTCTACGGAGACGGCGTCCACATGATCACGTACCCCATTTCGCAGACCGCTTACTCCTGGGCGTCCGTACCACATCATTTCACCACTTTTACAGTCGTCTGATCTTTTTTGTGCGTTAGTATAACCCAACGCGAGGCAGAAAGAAAAGAAACGTGGCGAGCGATGGATACAGATGCGCAGGAAGCTGTTCGAACGGGACCCTTTTCACAACTTCCATTTGGCGTAGGTGATCTCGTCCGCACCTCGGAGAAAATTACAAAGGTTTGAAGTTCATCCATGTTGTGGTGCCAAATCTAACCGTTTATAAAGTACGGGTTGTACGACCGTCCTGAATTAAAATCGTGGCATGACGGCCGTGTCGTGCTCGTTGGCGACGCTGCACACCCCACCAGTCCGGTGCGTTCAATATCCTTTTTGTCTCAGGCCACTGATTTGCTTCACTTTCAGCACCTGGGTCAAGGCGCGAACCAAGCCTTCGAAGACGCATATCACTTCGTCCGACTCCTCCTGCAACACCACCCTACGGCTACCACTGAGCCCTCATCGACAACGTTATCCGTTATTTTCAAGGAGTTTGAGGCGAGGCGCATGGAGCGAACGGCGATGTTAGTCAAAGGGGCGCGCAAGACAGGCGAGTTGCGCGTCGTGGAGGGTGCGGAGAAGTCGCGCGAGCGAAACGACATTGTGTACGAGCAGTGGGCTGACCCTGAGGCTGCCTTGCGTAAGGCAGAAGAGATGCTCGGGGCGGAGTGGGAAGGATGGGGTGCGGAGCAGTAGAACACCGTATTGTCTAGCCACCATCGTCTAATAGTGATCTATCATTTCTCCTCATGCGCGGTGATGAACTGCTCTGGGTTCAATTTTTGAACTCTTGTTAAGAGAGAAAAGTATTCGCGATCGCTCCCAGCTTGCAAGAAAGCGATTGCAGAGCTGAGTGGAGCACTAATTATATGAAGTACCTACTCATTTTCCAGGCTACTGACAATTAACAAGCAATGGACTAGAAACGAGACTCGGTTGGTATATGCCGAAGCAGGGCCGTACGCAGCCGGAGAGCTAGCGGTGATGATCGTGCTGGCGGAATCGTGATGCCGAAGCGGCCGGCGGGTGAATACCTTTCGACTTCGTCCGCGACGCTGGCAGCTTTCAAGACTCGACGCCCTTACTAAGTTCCTTAGTGGACTCTAATTAGCAATTTCCGACGCTGACATTGCCTGGAAAATTAAGAGTCAAGTGCAAGAAATTTGATCAAGAAAACGATCGATATGTACTGGGATAGGTAGATAGAGGTAGATAGAGGTATATAGCAGATTATACTGTACTTAGTCGGTAAGTATACAATGAACAAGAGGATGATATGTACTGTAGATATTTGCATTCATGATCGTTCAGCCTAGATACGCGGCTTCTTTGAGACTGGGATACCAGGATGGACGTCGGCGGCCGTCCGCTTCGGCGCATTCACGTGGTTCGCGTTCGTGAGCGGCAAGGGCGCAGGATGGGCACCGTGTATCCGCGCATAGACCCATTGATAGTCGGCGCCCAAAATGCGCATCTGCATCGCTGGATCGCCGAGCGCCTTGAGGAGCGTTTTCCCAGCCTGGCTATTTGCGGTCCACAGACCAAGGGCTGTCATTGACGCAGGTTTCGTGATCTGCAAAAGCGTCAATACATATTAGGATTCAGTCAGAAACGCAGCGAACCTTGAGTGTGTGGGGACTTCCCAATCTGATAGTTTCGAATACGACGCCCAATGTTCTAAGGGGATAAAGCTGACCCTCCAGATGCGTGCGGATGCCCTGCGCTCGAGAAAAGGAGATGGTAAGTTGGTCGCTGAGGAAGAACGCTCGCAGCTGCGGACATTCCGCACAAGCCCGGCACCCGATAGCTTGAAGCTGCGCGGGGATTGCTTCACTCGGTTTCTGCGGCATAACCTTTTCGGCGAACGACTTGACCACCGCGACTGCGAATTTCTTGTACGGCTCCGCCTGGAAGTCGAGGCGCCGTGACACCAGATATCTTTGCAGAACCGGCAAGAACGGCGCAAGGACCTTGGATACGTGCTGCGGCACGGTCGAATTCGCGGGAGGGGGTACCAGGCGAAGGAGAAGACGCTGGCACTGGCTCTGTGCGCCGAGCTCGAAGCAAAACTGCACCATGCGAATCATTTGGTCGGACGGAGACGTCTGGTAATAGGGGGCTGGTGTCGCAGTATTGAAGGTGTCGATAGCGAGCTGTACAAGGGCAATGACGACCTGAGAATAGGCTTGAAGTAAACCAGCGTCGTTCATCTGTTGCCGCGGGAATTCTTTGACAACGGATCGAACGAGGGCCTGCAGAGTACCAGTGTCGTGGCCTTTCAGCGTTGTCGCAGTCAGCCTGCCAGGAATTTCGTCATCAGCAGGACTTGAAGCAAAAGGAATATAGGCATACCGTTGCTGGAGAGCGGAAATGCCACCCGCCTTGCGAGCGGCGGACATCATAATCAATTTGTGGGGGTCGTTGAGCGGACAGGGGGTAATGGGACTCCCAGTCGGGCTAACGCGCGCGGTGGACGCCAACGAGGTGATGACATCCAAGAAAAACGGCCGAAAGATAGCGTCAAGTGTGTTTGGGGTCGCGACCGACTGTATATAGGTGATCAACGCCGGTGAAAGCTCCGCGTAATATAGCCAGGGCGGGAATTGCAGAGAGTATGTTCCTCGACTAGCCGCGTCCCGCATCTTTGTGGAAATCTCGCCACATAGACCCTCGTTCTTTGTGGTGATGCAAAGCTTTATAACTTGCAAAATTGCCTCGGAATTCTTTTCTTCCCGCTTCGCGCCCATGGGATAGGTGCTTTTGACGGTCTTCGTGGGGAAGGCGGGGAGAGTTCGCACTGTCTCCGTGACGCATTGGACGATTAGCCCTTGCACGACCGTGGGTGAAGTGGTAGGAATGTCCGCCATTCGCAGCCGAAGTTGTTGGATGAAGGGAATCCAGAAGGACCTGTGGAGTTTTTGCGCGTGGAGCTGAGGGAAGATGCTGAGGACGAAGATTAGTACGAGCAAACGCTGGTGAAGGAGGAAGACATACACGTCCCGCAGGAATTCGCCTCCGCGAGCGAGTCCGAGGTCGGTTAGCCAGGGGATCTGAGCCGCGTCGATCTTGCTGAGGGATCGAAGGATGCGGTCCTCTTGGTCCTTGCACCACGCGGAGACCTCCGCGTCCTCTTCGTCGACGGCCATCTGCGTCAGGCGGGCAAGCAGAGCGTGTCGGCGTGCATTCGATTCGTCGTTCGTCATCGCCTCGGTATAACTGCAAACAGGGGGTCAGCAGCGTACATGTAGCCAGTAAAATCAGAGCTCACAAATCCTTGAGCGCGTCCCATCCAAACGCCTGATAGGCGGAGACGAAACCCTCCAAGCCCATGAATTCGGAATTCTTATCGACGCCGCAGGCCTTGACAGCGCGCAGGAGCATCCGCACGTCGTTCCACCGATCGGCAGACTCTCTGAGCACCTGCACGACCTGCCGCAGCTTCGGTTCCTGGCGGCGCATCCGACAGCACTCGAGGAGTTGGTCGACCAGCTTCTTCTCCTTCTTCGTCGGAGACACCGTGAGCGAGTTCTTCAAGGCGTTGCAAGCGTAGTCGTACACGTCCCCGACGCTCACGCCTAGATCCGCATCGCCCTCCTTGGGCCAGATGAGAAGAACGGTGCGATTGTAAACTAGAGAGCGAGCGGTCGTCAGCGCTGGGAACATTCCCGGAGAAACCCCACATACCCTTGGTTCTCGTTGCAGTCTAGGAGGAGATTCGGTCAATATCGAGCGAGATCTTGAAAACGACCGAAATGCTCACTGTCCGCTCGTCCCTGTCAAACGATTGCTTGTCCGGCGCCTCGTCAGTAACGACCCCGTTGAGTAGGTCATCAACTTCGAGGTCCAGATCGACGGCGACGGGCATGCCCTGCAGGTCGACAACCTGGGTGACCACGAGGCTTTCTTCGGTCTCCTCGTCGTTCTCCTCGAATTCCACCTCGTCGATCTCCCTGTCCTCGTCATCTTCATCCTCGTCGTCATATGGGTCGTACCCATACCGTCTATATCGTCCATGCCGCCCCCAACCGCCGCCGTAGCCTCTGCCATAGCCCCCATAACCGCATCTCTCTTCATGATCATACCCATCGTCCTCGGCCTCGCACGGGATGTCAATCGTGACGGTGATATGGGCCAAGTAGATGCGGAACTTGAGCTCCCGAGCGAGAGGGTAGAGATGCGAGACGAGGAGCGCATCCGCCCCTGTCAGAGACTTGGCGCGAAAATTGGGCGTCTTCGCGTACTTGTGCTGCAATAAGCAGGCGAGGAACTCCGGGGCCTCGCCCGAGGTGTCCTGCTTCCAGGAGAGCATGATGTTGTGGAGCTTCTGCGTGGCGCCCTGCATCTCAGGGAGGACCGGGCGGTATCCAGCCTGGGTTATCGGCTGGACGATATCGTATACGAGCGAGAGGCGGTAGCCGGAGGACACGCCGCACAAAGTGTGCTCTACGCCAGAGTACGCGGCGATGACTGAGGTCGAGAGCCCGCTTTGGTGGGCGAAATTGAGAGACTTGGTTTGGCCTGCATGGCGGAGCTGCAGCTGGGCGCCTTCAAAAGCACCTGGAAGTATTACAATGAAGTCTCCGATCTTGGGGTTTGATTCGTCGTCGTCGATTGGCCTATGAAGCAGAGGTGTGAGCCGCAGTATCTCAAGGCAATTTAAATGACGTACTCTTTATAGTGGGTGGTACTAATGTCGCTAGCATGAGTAAACAAATACTAGGTGAATGGCGGAAGGCGACCCACTGGGAACTAGGTTCATGAACCACTAGTTTTTTCAGCGCGAACGACGGGCTGGTCTTATAAGCCGTGAGCGCAGTAGACGCTGCTACCCCGGTCGTCTTCTGAATCCAAATATCCCAGCCGGGGTTGGCGAAATGTATCTGGCACGAGTTAGTGCGGCAAATCGACCGAATGAGGGGTCACAAACCTTCTCTGCCGGAATCTCCCAAGTTCCAGTCGTGTTCGTGCCACCATCATTGGGGGAGGCCGCGATTATAGCCCGCGCATCTCTTTCGCTGAGAGGTATTCCGACGGTTCCCAGTCCGTCGATGTTTAAACACGGGTTTGGCGCGACGCTTATCGCGTATCGTTGAGAAAACGCGAATACACCGTCGAAATCAAAGCCCTCTTCTAAAGCGGCCCCGAAATCCTCCTGTACCAAGTGAGAAGTTGCTGGCGAATGGACGCGGTGAACAATACCTTTATATCAGTGGATGGAGCAATGAGAGGCTTCTGTTCGACCTCGTTCTCGTTCTCGTCGTCTTCGTCCGACTCGAAGTCGGAGAATGAGTTTTCTGGACCCAGTTGGGGTGATGATTTCTGGACCGGTGTCGCGCCTTCACCGTCCGAGTCGTCCGCAATATCGATAACCTCTGTCGGGCGTGCAACGAACTCCATTTCTGGGAACGTTGTGGTGGAGGGAGACAGGAGGCGCGTGTTACTGTCACACTCACGTGTCTCTGTTTATTGGGCTCGTCGGCGCGCTTTTTGACGCGTTTCCTCGCGTTCTGGCGCCTCAAAATGCGAGGATGTCATCATATAAGCTTTCCAGATTATTTGCCGGACTTCACAACGGAATATACAACCTTGATGCAACCACGCGACGCGATGGACAGAGGGACAGAGCAAAAGATAAATAGTTAATGGGTTCAAGTTTTCTGTCGTCGGCCGTTCATGTTCATGTTGGCGGAATGACAAGGAAATTTATGTTCATGTAGACAAGAAAAAGAGTTGGGCGTTGTTTCTACGCCGGGTTCACTGAAAACAGCCTCGTCTTCACTGCCTCCCTTTGCATGTCTTGCGGTGGACCGCCCAGTGTTCCTTTTGACAATTTGGGTTGCAGTACCTGGGCGAAAATTATTAGCTCAAACAGAAGAAACTTGCTTAGCGCCAACCTACCTCGCCTCTTGGCAGCCTCCACATCGCCTCAAGACTGCACTCGCACCTCTACACATGGAACAACACGGCAACCGGACTCCGTCGTATGTCTGGGCGGTGGTGTCCACGCCTCGGATCGCAAAGTAGCTAGAGCGAGAATCACTGATATCGAGTTTTTCTAGCCAGGCGGCAAGGTCGACGTTTGGATTGAGATTTGGATATTCTTTGCCGGGAAGGCGAGAAAGAAGGGGTTTCCAGGCTCGGGATGCAATACCCATCCGAGCGAAGATTTTGTCGACCGCAAGGCACTGTGGATTAAGGGAAAATCCGTTCGGGTTGCATCGCGCAATGTCGCATGAGAGCGAAAGCTCGTCGCGAGCAGTCTATCAAACGATGAGTAAAAAACTTTGGGCATATCGGAACGGGAAGGCGACCTGGAGCTGACTGCACTCATCGTCGAAGGTGTGTCCTCGCGTAAGGAAGGCGAGAAGGATGCTGAACGCAATCATTTCCGGCATCCTCTCACAATCCGGCGGCGCGGAGTCAATAAAGGATATTGTGTTTGATGCTGCCTTTTCCGTCAAGGCGAGGGCCTCTTGGACGTGAATTTCGGAAGGGTTTCCTGTCAGCATATCGGCAACAAGCAATTCCGAGGAAGACACGGTGTAATAGAGGAGAGCTCCTCCCGCAGAAAATCAGTCAGATCGGGGCACTGAAGACCCTTTTCTGCAGAACGCACGGAAGTAACGGTGCTTGTGCTCAAACACACCGCCACGGCATAGTAGAAGAATGGGACGGAAGGATGCCGGTCAATGCATGACCGAGCGAATGTGAATGCCTCCTTAGACTTCTGGCTCGCGAGAAGGAACTCCAACTCCAAGATGTCGCCCTTGATCTGCGCCTGCGCTCCAGATTTAGATCGCACGGCGTCCGCAGACAAACGAAGTATATCAGTGGGGATGCGCCTCATACTCTTGATACCGATGTCGCCCACGTCCAGTCCATCTTCGCCGGGCCGCAAGAAGTAAAAGCGAACTTTCGTTTCGTCGATTAAAATCAGATCCACCAGTTCGTGCCCGAAAGCGGCAAGGTATAATGGGTGGGGATTGTCGGCGAAGGAATCGGTTAAATGGAATAACTTTTGGACTGCCTCCATCTCCTTGGTTCGACGGATTTTGGCAATACCGTACCGAGTCAGAGCCTGATGGACACGCATTGATCGAGGCACAGGCGGCTGCTGCCTCGGCTTTTGACGGAACAACCTTGTGAGAGCGCGGAGCGCGTCATTTCGAGTAACAAGATCTTCTGCGCGAGTGCAAGCCACAAGGAAATCGACGATATCGGGGATGGAGGAGAAAACCGTGGGGTAGTATCCCGCCGCCCGCGCGCAAAAGGCTATGATGTGGTCGAAAATGCGAGCGGTAGAGTTCGGAAGGCGGACAACCCTCAGGAGAAAGTGAAGAACACGGGGGAAAGGGACAAGCTGCGCTAGCTTGGGATCGACATTGTCCACCAATACGGCGGTGATGCTGTGTGTGAGAACGCAGACAGTGTCCTCCACGTAGGGGAGGATGTGTAGACACTTTTCAGCCGTGTCAATGATAGCGGATGTGAGGGGCACAATGCTCTGTCGTATCCCAGCGTCGACCGACTCGATATGGGTCATATCACTGAGGGCGGACATTGCTATCGCCGCACCAGCATTTGTGTTCAAAAGAGAGATTGCCTTGTTGACGAAATCTGACAGGGAGGGAAGTATGAAAAAATAGTTTGCTGAATACGAGGACGGAGCGCACCAGTTTCAGCAATGATACGGATTCTGAGGAGTTGATCGCGGCTCATGTGGCGATAAATCGAGATAACAGCGGCGGCAAGCTTGTCAGCGGAGCAGCTGCCCCCGTTTTCTCGACTTTGAGTGAAGACCTGTTCAAGGTTCGAAGAGATGGTGCCAAAATCCTGGTAACACTGCTTCAAACCGCGCGCTGTGTTGTAGTCTGCAGAACTCAGGGCAAGATTGGACCGAAACAAACTAGGCGCACCAGGAATACGAAGCAGACGTGAGACATCTTCGACGAGAGATTTTTCTCCATATGAAAGGTGTGCTAGGACGAGTAGTTTTTGAATTGAAACATCGGGCTCAGTCCGCGAGTGGGAGTCCGCCTGAGGTGCCTGAGTGTTCTTGGACTTGTTTTTCTTGCCCATGGAAGGATCTGGAGTGGGAGGACGGAAGGAAATGGCCTGGAGTCATCTGTTCGCGTCGCACGTAAGAAATGTTGTCGAAGGAAGCAACTGTTTGGCTCAGTTTGAACGGGAAGCTATAGCCGTCCCTTCTTCCTTCCTGCTCCCATCAAGGGGCTCCCATGATAAGAAATTTCCATATATAGGGGGGGGGGGGGGGTCCCCACCCCGGCTGAAAAAAAAAAATTGGGGGGTTTTATATATTTCAATCTGG
This sequence comes from Mycena metata, assembly GCA_029378385.1. Classification (NCBI taxonomy): domain Eukaryota; kingdom Fungi; phylum Basidiomycota; class Agaricomycetes; order Agaricales; family Mycenaceae; genus Mycena; species Mycena metata. The sequence continues at coordinate 183,704 of JARKIB010000223.1, forward strand.
GAGCTTTAAAACGCCGTAGGGCCTTCTTGGGTACTTGTTTCTGACTTCTGCGCCATTTTTAAGGTGTTCTGCACCCACAGTGACTGTTAACAACTGAGAGTGATCGCAATTTCCCTTTTGGTCCACGGCATCATCTTTGTTCGAGTTTGCGATCAAGGATGATTTGGAGATCATCTCATCTTTTTCCTTCCCTACGACCGACTTACGACGCAATGGCAGAGGTAAAACTTCCAGGCGTTCATATAACGGCCATTTACTTCTCCATAGGTCCCCACCGTTGATTTAGGATTTGAATTAGGGGGCACGCGAGAATAGATGAATACCTATTTTCATCTACATAGACCAGACATACAAAATGACGGGCATGGATATTTTACTGAGCTGCAGAATAAGGCCTACCCCTCCAAAACATTCTCAGGTGCACTGGAAACGGTTAATTTATGGCCGGCTGACGCTCAGAAGCGCTCAGGAGGGCAGGGGCTTCCTAAAAAGGAAATTTCCCACGGGGGGGGGGGGGGGGTAGAGGCCCAGATGGCTTGAAAAAAAAATATCGAGTGCGGGTATATATTTCGGCAATTGGGATCCCCTTGGCTCCCATGTCGTATTTCCTGCCCCATCTACCCTCTGGCTGGCACGTCGACGAGGCCATTAAATCCGAGGAGGATCGCCTCGTGGTCATTCGGTTCGGACACGATTGGGACAGCCAATGCATGACATTGGACGAGACCCTTTATTCCGTCGCGGAGAAGGTTCAGAATTTCGCGGTCATATACCTCGTCGATATCACCGAGCTTCCGGATTTCAACAAAGTGAGGTGTGCCACCTTTCCTCGCCAGCTGAGATGCATCTTCGTCTGTCAAATGTACGTCCGAGTCGTCCGCAATGTCGATAACCTCTGTCGGGCGTGGAACGCATTTCTTGGAACGTTGTGGAGGAAAAGACAGGAGGTGACACACTCACCTGTCTCTGTTTATTGGACGCGTTGATGCGCTTTTTGACGCGTTTCCTCGGGTTCCGGCGCCTCAAAATGCGAGGATGTTATCATATAAGCCTCCCCAGATTATTTGGTGGACTTCAGAACGGAATATACCTTGATGCAGCGACGCGACGACGAACAAGCACAAGGTGAATATTAAAAACCTTCAATCTCTCGATTATCGGCGGCCGTTCATGTTGGGATAACAAAGTTAATCTATGTTCACGTAGACAAAAAAAGAGTCGGGCGTTGTTACGCTGGGTTGAATCAAAACACTCTCGTCTTCACTTCCTCCCTTTGCACATCTTACGGTGGACCGCCCAGTGGCTCTTTTGACAATTGGAGTTGCAGTATCTAGAGACGAGGAGTTTGTTAGCGTGTTCACAACATAGATTCCAAAGCCATACCTCGCCTCCTGGCAACCAGAACATTTCTTCAGGACCGCGCTCGGCGAGCCACACGCAGAGCAGCATCGTAATTGTGCCGTGCCATATCGCTCGGTGCTAGGATCCACTGTTCCCCGCATCGCGAAGCGTTTCGACATGGGATCGCTGGTGTCAAGCTTCTCGAGCCAGGCGGTAAGGTCATCGTTTGGATTGACATCATTTCTATACTTGTTGCTGTGATTGCGAGCGAGGACGGATTTCCAGACTCGGCATGCAACAGACATACGGGCGAGAATTGTATCGATCGCGAGGCATTCTCGAGGAGGAGAAAATCCGCGTACGGTACTTCGTGCAATGTCGTATGTGAGGTTGAGTCTGCTTTGCAATGCCTATCGATTCCAGGGTTAGGAAGAGAGGAGAACATAGGATTGAGGAATGACCTGGAGCTCGCTGCATCCATCAATGAGAGTGTGCCCTCTCATAAGGAAGGTGAGGTAGATTCTGAGCGCAATCATGTCGGGCACCAGGTCGCCATCAGGTGGTGCCGCGTCGACGAAAGAGGTTGCATACAACAAGGCCTTCTGTGCCAACTGAATAGCCTCCTGGAGACGAATCTCCGATGGCTTGCCGTGGAGCATATACCCAGCTAGGATGCTCGCCGAAGACGCGGCGGAGTAGAGGAGTTCCTCTCGCATGTAATCCGTCAAACCGGCACATTCAAGGCCCTTTTCCGCAGCGCGTACAGGGCTGGCGATGCTTTTGTCATCACTGGTTGTCAAAACGAGGTAGAAGAAGGCGACGGAAGGGTCGCGCTCGATACAAGTCCGAGCCAATGTGCATGCCTCGGTGTGCTTCCCACTTGCCAGAAGGAATTCCAGCTGTAAGATATTGGCGTTAATCTCAGCCTGTGGTCCGGACGCTCCGCGTACGGCTTCCACGCACAGGGGGAGCACATCGATGAATCGTCGGCACCCGAGATTATGTTGAAGACGATGTACCTCTCCACTATCCATTTCATAGTCATCCCGGTGCTGGAAGTAGCGACGCACGCCCCGTTCATGTGTCATGATCAAAGCCACAAGTTTGTTGCCGAAGTCGGACAAGGAGCGGCGAGGGTTTTTTATGAAGGTTTCAATGAGCTGGAAGCACTCCCTGGACTGGAGGAGCTCCCGCTGGCGGTGGCTCGTTTTCCCGTATTGTTTCAACGCCGCATCCACATGTTCTAAACGGACCTCGGTCCATTGAGTAACACCCTGCCAGGGAAATAACGCTGTGAGAGAGCGAAGTGCGTCGTTTCTGGCACAAATGTCTTCTGCGCGGGTGCACGCCACGAGAAAATCGACAGAGTCGGGAAGGGAGTGGAAGATGGCAGCGTGATATTCCGCTATTCGAGCGCAAAAATCGAGGAAGTGATGGAAGCTGAGGAAGGTGGAAGTCGGAAGGCGGACAACGCTCAAAAAGAATTGTATAACGCGAGGGAGGGGAATTAAATGGGCGAGGTCGGAGTCGATTTCGACCAACCCGACGGCCGTGCAATGTGAGAGGACACAAAGGGTGCTCTCCGCGTACTGGATGTCATCCAAACGGCCCTCTACACAATCGAGAATTGCCGATGTGAAGCGTGCGATGCTCCTCATTACCTCGTTGTCGTTGAGGTGAGTTACGGCACTCAGGACGGATATGACTTCGAACCGAGCCACTTCACTGCGTAACAAGGATATCGCCTGCTGAACGAAAGCTGGCAATACAATCAGTCAAATCTTCATGAGCATCGGTCGACGGCGCATACCGGTTTCAGCAACGACACGCTTCCTCAGGAGGCTGTCCTGGCTCATAAGGCCATAGATGGCGATAACTGCGGCAGCAAGCTTGTCAGCGGAGCAACTGCTCGCATTTTCTCGACTTTGGTCGAACACCTGCTCAAGCTTCGAAGAGATCTTGCCAAAATCCTGATGGCATTGCTTTAAACCGCGCGCAGTGTTGTAGTCTAGAAGGTGTTCAGCGTTCACTTTACTGAAAGAAAATTCAAACATACCAGGAATGCAGAGTAGACGCGATATTTCTCGGGCTAGACATTCTGCGCTGTGTGAGAGATGTGCTACGACGAGTACTGTACTATTTCGTTCAATTCGAATGTCACGCGTCACACCCGATTTCTGGGAACCCCGGCAATAATTTTTTCTCGATTTTAGCGGAATTTGGAGAATTGTCGGAAAAACTTTTGGTCACGTGCATATTCGAATTGAACGAAATAGTACAGTAGTCTTTGGATTGAAACATTCGGGCCAGTCCGCGAGTTGGAGTCCGTCTGAGTGTTCTTGGACTTGTTTTTCTTGCCCATGGGTGGAGAAGGAAGGAAGGAAAGGGCCTCGAGTCATCTGTTCGCGTCGCACGTAAAATGTTCAATGATGGTCAAAAGGAAGCAACCTGTTTGGCTCTGCTTGAACGGAAAGCTATAGCCGTTACTAGTACTCGAAGGGTTCAACTTCTCCCATGTCGTCTGGCTGGCCCCTCGAAGAGACTATCCAATCCGAGGAAGACCGCTTTGTCGTTATTCCGGCATGATTCAAATTGGGCAGCCAGTGCATGACAATGGACACCTTACTTTCACACTCCCGTGTCTCGGTTGATTGGATTCGTCGGGCGCGCTTTTTGACGCGTCTACTCCGTTTCCGGTATTTCGACATGCGAGGATATTATGAGAGAGGCCTCACCAGATTATTTGTGGACTTCAGAACCGAATGTACGACGTTGATACCAAGTTGACTGTTGATGCAGCGACGGAGCAATTCAAGACAATTACTTTAAACGCGTACGGTTGGCATCGACACCTCTCAGTTACAGCTTACGGATTACTCAAATTTTCCCTACCTTGAAACTCACGTTGATACAGTACGTTGGAGGCCGCCGGGTTGATTATACCGCCAGGAGCAGTCGAGTAGTTCGTCGTGGTCACTGAGAGGACGGAGTAGACCGAGCTGTTTGCTGCTCGTTGACCTTTTGTTGTAACTGAGGAAATACTTACACGGAGAACAGCGCGAGAGAGATTTTGCACAGGTTTATTGGTCCTCGAGGTCTGCTTTGCGTTCTGCAACAGCAGGACTCGGACCGGTGACTGTACAACTATGGTTCAATCTCACCTACTTGGCTGTCGTTCCCTGCCCTCGCCATAGAATAAGTGTGAGCAAGGAGACCAAATTCGCCACATTGTCAAGAGCGACCAATGACTTGGACGTGCGGAAGTGCCGCCCTAGCAGCATCCAAAACCTTCGCCAGCCTCTGTGCGCGCGACTCCGAGTCACGGGGGAAATTGAGTCCACTGTAGACAGTAAGTCTCTTTTCTAAACAGACCCTACAACAAAACTCGTACTTACTACAAGTCGAAGTAAATTATGAAGTTGAGGGTAATGAGAGCAGGCAGAATTGCCAGCCAGGGGAGTGCGCGAACGCCAGCATCGATGGAGCAGCAGCCGACAGTGACTTTTCGGACGCAATGAAGTCCTCGCGCGACATCCAACATTGCTTCTGTAGTCCAGAAGTCACCCGGATTGTCATCGCATTCCTGGAAGCTCAAGGACAGAGTTGTGTCAATGGTGCGTAACGATATTCGCCTTAAGGCAAACAGGAGTCCCGCAAGCTCCACGGGGCCAGGACAGGTTGCGACACGGAACCTGAATTCATTCAACCGCGGGGAAGTGTTCAACCCCGCGATGGCTCGTCCCGCAGAACCGCATTCCGAGAAGTCGATCATTTTGAGATTGGGATGCGAGATCGGAGGGTCGACCAAAGCAGGCGACATCCCTTCCGTGCCGGAACCGGAATAGAACACCTCGGTGAGGCCGGGGTGGTTAATGAAAAACTGTCCCAGGGCCCCAGGATCGATGGTGTCTGCATGTATGTAGATACGGGAAAGAGAAGGTAGGGAAACGTGCGCAATGGCCGCACTCAGTGCTTGAGACGAAAGTTTTTGGCTGCCTAGTGAGAGAGAGACTACAGAGGCGGCGTCAATGGTAAGCATGGTGAAGGATTGCAGCGGTCCACTGATGGATTGGATTGTCGACGTGTGCAGTTCGGTGAATGCCTGGACGTAGCATTTTTCTCCTTTGTGGCTCCGAATGGTGGCCCAGCGACCCAAATCCGACTTTGAAGGTCGTGGTTTTTCTTCCAGTTTCAGGACATGTGGCGCGCGAGCGATCAGTCGCTTTGAGGGACTGAAGCGGAATATATGCAGTTGCCAACCAGGAATGTCCTCCGGGGGGCAACTGAATATCCTACCCCGGTACAGGACGATGACCGGGCCCGACACACGGTTCGCCATATCAGCCAGAATACCGCAAAAGGTACCCAGCAGGATCCTGTGCGAGCGAAGGGAGCTCTTGTCTGCAGCGGCGGGGGCCCGCACAAGGTTCACCTCCCCAAAGTCGAGGTGCAGTTGACGGAGATCCTTCGAACGCGTCGTGATCTCTTTGATAAGTCTGAGATTTCGGGAGAGTCCCGAGGATGGAACGTGGCATGTTATCTGTTGGAAGGGGAAGGACGGAGGACGGAGGGCGAGATGCAATGCAGACAGGCACCGGTGTGGGATGTTGACGGAAACGGGAAACTCTGGGGGAAAGCAATTCCGCGCAAGGAAAATGCGAATGCAGAGAGCATTAAATGCTATGCAAACGGTGGCAATTTGGAGCAGATCCTTGTTCGAAGTGACCTCGTGAAATATGGCAGTCCACAGCTCTATCGGAGCCAGATTTTGTGGCAGGACTGCATGAGGGATCCCGGTCATTGGCCCAGGGGGCCGTTTCGAAATCCGGGAGAGGAGGTTGGGCATCATGAGGGTTAGGAAGGTCATTTTTTTTTGTGTTCACCGTCATTGAATACCCCTCGTTATTGAACCCGAATTTGGTTCGGCGCAAGGAAGCGAATGTTTGGTTTTGTTTAATCGCAAGGCGATAGCCATTACTCACTTCCCGCCGTCATGTCGTATTTCCTGCCCCATCTACCCTCTGGCTGGCACGTCGACGAGGCCATTAAATCTGAGGAGGACCGTGTCGTGGTCATCCGGTTCGGACACGATTGGGACAGCCAGTGCATGACAATGGACGAAACCCTTTATTCCATCGCGGAAAAGGTCCAGAATTTCGCAGTCATATATCTCGCTGATATCACCGAGGTTCCGGATTTCAACAAGGTGAGCTGTGCTGCCTTTCCTCGCTAGCTGAGATGCATATTTGTCTTTCAGATGTACGAATTGTACGATCCTTGTACCGTCATGTTTTTCTATCGGTGAGACCCATTCGACCGCTAATAGAGGCTTCTACTGACGTGCTTTACTCGCAGAAACAAGCATATCATGATCGATCTGGGCACTGGTAACAATAACAAGATGCGAGTACCCTTCCTATAATTTCGACCGCCGTAGCATCTTGACTGGGACACAGAAACTGGGCCATGGACAACAAGCAGGAGGTTTGCGCGTCACTTGTTCAGCACACAATCTTCACTAATACCTCCCAGATGATTGATATCGTTGAGACTGTTTACCGAGGCGCATCCAAAGGACGTGGTCTCGTCGTTTCCCCGAAAGGTCGGTGCAGTTTTGTTCTCAGGAACTCCTCACTGACGGTACTGCAGATTATTCAACGCGTTACCGATACTAGCTTGTTCTCACCATATTTTCTCTTCGTGTAGGCTAGTTGATGCAGATACACTGTACACAAAGTCAATTGACAGATTTCTTTCTTTCGTTACTTTATCGAACACCGTCGTACCAAGCAATTTCTACTTCAAGTCCCAACAGTCGTCAGCGTCGGCACAAACTGTCTAATATGCTCCGGCACCAAATCGACGGGCAACCGCGCAATCGTATCCAGCGGCGCGCGCTTCACCAGAGCGAGCAGATTCAGCCTCAGATTCCGCAGCACCGCGCTCTCGGCCTCATCCCCAACAGCAGCAGACTCCGCCTTGGGCTCGAGCTTGATATGACCCAATTCCGACGAGTCGCGCTCCGCCTGCAGACGGGCAATCACCCCCGCGACGTAGTCGAGCACGACATTCATCTCTGCGGGCCCGTTCCCGTTATGCGGCAGCCCCTTGCCCGCCCACTCCTCCTCGCTCTGCGTGAGCTCCGTGGGCGTGCGGATGAGCGCGGCCATGTCGATCTTGTGGGCGTGGATCTGCAGGAGCGCGCCGAGCGCGGCGGCGGCACGGGGGTGGACGTGCAGCGCGGCGGAGACGAGCGCGGGGAGCTTGTCGTCGGGATCCGCGGCGTCGTCGTCTTGCTTCATCGACTTTGAGTCTGCGGAGGGCGAGATGAGCTCGAGGGCGGTGCGCTGGAGGAGGGCGTGGCGGCCTTCGGTGAGGGGGCCCACGACGTTGTGCGCGACCCAGGAAGAGAGCGTCGAGCCGAGGGGTAGCGTGGGAATAGAGTCCTGATTATGAGTGATGAGATGAGCGTGCTGAAAGTACTCAGGAAAACAGACACACCATATCGACATCCTCTTCATACTCCTCGCGCGGACCCACATCGAGCGGCGGCGTCGCGACGAACTCCGCCAGACTCCTCACATATGCCAGACCATCCACCCCGCCATACACTACGTCGCGGACATAGCCCTCCGCATCCAGCGCATTCTTGGTGCTCCAATAGTCCTTGGGGTCGCTTGGTAGCACACTCTCAGCCTCCTCTTCCTCGGGGGGAACCTCCACACTCGCGCGCACAGTGCGCTTGATCAGCGCGTCCGCGTCCTCGAGCCCCTCGGGGAGGACCGCCGGCAGCCCCGACCCCCGCCGCCGCATCTCCTCCGCGAGCTCGCCCGCCAACACCGCGAGTGACCCGAAATCAAGGGCGTGCGGCTCACGCGCGTGGTCCTCGGGGTCGTCGGCCGCAACTGGCGCTAACGATTCGTCCTTGGCGCGGCGGGGGCCGCCGTTGCGCTGGATCGTCCAGTGCTTTGTCAAGGGCGGAAGGGGCGGCGGCGCGGCGTGCGGTGAGTGGAGGAGCGTGGGGAAGGGGTACGGCTGGCCGGGCGGGGCGGGTGTGCTCGGGGTGTCGCGCGGTGTTGGCGGGGGGAAGGCTTGCGGTGGCATTGGATAGATGGGGATGAGCTGTGGGCGGACCAGGGGATCGGGAGCGAGCGCGGAGAGGTAGGAGAAGGGATCCTCGACTGCAATTGATTAGGAAGGCTCAATATTGTAGAGAGAGAGAGTACTTTCGCCGTAAGCAAGACTGCCGTCGGGGAGGTACGGCGGACCATGTTGCTCGACGCGCATACGCTCTTTCTTCGTCTTGTAGCGTTTCCCTGGGAGGACACATGAGCGGGAACAAAGCAGAGATGGGCAGCCTGAGGAACCTTTGAGCTTGAGGGCGAGCATCGTTCGTGCCCAATCTGAGCCGGCTGGGAACGCGCCAAGACCGTCTTTCGAGCCAGGAAGGCGCCCCTCAGCATCAATACTCTCAGAGACTGCTGGGCCGGGATTATCCTTCGATGACTTGTTGTATGGACCACGAGGCCCGCGCCGTAGCAGCGCAGGATGGCCTCCGCCGTGAATAGAGACTGACGGCGACCTGCTGCGCTCCTCCGCGTCTGCAGCAGTATCCACAGCCATGGCGTAGTCCTCTGCGTCATCCTCCACGTCGTCTTTCTCGATCTCGATATTCCAGTCCGTCTCGTACTGGATGACTGTCGAAGACGCCTTTGATATTTGGTCAAGTCCCCAGACCTCGAGCCGATCAGCCTCGGTATAATAGATGCTCCCTGGGGGGTTGAAGCTCTTTGCATTAGAGGTGACCAGTCGAAAGTCGTTCTACATGTGTGCTTAATTAATATAGTACGTTGTGGGAAATTTAATTTTGACGCACCGCAAAGTCCTCCAAAGAGCGATATCGGCCTCGCTGCACCTTCGCGGTCATCGTTCCCAGGTCCATTGGTCGTTTGACGACATCAGCGTAGCCGGTCACCTTCGTGGGGTCTACCGGTTTCAAGAAAAACGCGTAGTCATCTTTCCTAAGGTGAATAGGGATTCAGGAGTCGTCTACCAATGTGAGACGACAGACGCACTTTTTCAGCTGCACGATAAGTCGACCGAGCACCTCCTTCAGCGGCTTCAGCTTGACTGGCCGCGGTATTTTCTGAGATGTAGACCCCGAGGCATCCGGGTACTCGGAGTATGCAAACGGTTGCTTGGATTTGGATTTGGACTTCGACTTTGATTTTTTCGCTGACTTTTTGACGTCCCTGAGGGGAGGCAGAACCAGAGTGAGCCTTGGGAGTGGTGGCTGGGACGGCGGTGGGGATTCAGATTGACTGTCCGAATCAAAGGAATCATCCATCCGAGAATATTTGACGAAAAACTAAAGTTCCAAGTGCGCCGTTCGTTTGCAGGGAATTCTGAGTGGCGAAAGATGCCAGACCAGTAATGATTCGTTCCAAGGCTTGGTTGACATTGTGAGGCGGCATGGAGGCGGAATACAAGCCAGAACTTACTGTAAGCGTGAATGCGTGCTGGTAGTTCGGGATGATCCGATGTGACGTGTCACGGTATTGCCTTTGCCTTCAACTTGATTAAGTTCAATTACCACCCGCATACTCTGCGCTGGTCTCATTAGTACAGTCTGGCCAAGCCGTTCGGTCGATGTGGATAAAGCCGGAGTTTTCAAGCGCCGGGATACCTTCGACTCTCTCGAGCTCCTCATGGAATCCGAGTCTAAACCTCGGTCTCGCCGCTCAGGTCTTCGTATTTCGATCCTTCAGCTCTATTCTACCGATTCATCTGTTGGTTTTTTCTCGATGACATCTTACTCTCAAAGATGGGAAGAACCCGAATATAGAAATTGAGCGACTGTCGCCCGCACTATTTTCTCGAGGAAAATTGTCTTGTTTGATCTGCGCTGCAAAACCGACTTGAAACGACTCTAGGCAACTCGAAACTTTTGGCGATCTCCAGATTTTCGGACTCGAAATGACGATCATCTTACCACGTTGACGGCGTTTAGTAGGACTTGCCCGAAAGGATAGGATTCTCGGAGCACATGGTTCGCCGTGACGTACTGGATCGACACGAAAACGTCCGTTGCTGCTCCGTCCTCTTCCGTCCCGATGCAATATAATGATCGCGTCGCAACCGCTAGTGCGCCTAGATTTTTCTGTTCTCCGTTATCATTCACCCTTCCCGACTTCTTTCGCCACTATTCCGGCGACGTCGGTGCACTGAATGGCAACGGTAGCCCTACCGAGTGACACGCCCAAAAAGACTTCCTCTCCGCATGGCGGCCTGTTTCTATCCTTGGATTTATTGCTGCTGTAAACCAGCGGCAGCACTGCGGAAGGCGGTCCTCAATTATTGCACTGTTTCGAAACTCGATTGCCATGCACTGGCCATGCCGGCTTTCATAACGTGGAATCTTCAATTGCCAGAATAACGGATGCGGAATGCAAAGTGTTCAATTCCGCGAACCTCACACGATCTGGGATTTGCAGGAGATTCTCACCGGAGAATACAAACGGAGAATGCCGATCGTCGGTTAGAATGATCTTCGTACAGCTTCACCCAAACGATCCTTGGGATGCCTTCCTGGCCTGTTCTCTCGCGCTTATTGCGCGCCCATGCGATAGCAGATAATTCGTTAATTTGTGATTAATCTTCTCAGACTTCTGCATCCATTCGGATAATAGTTTTCTGCGTAATTCATCCCGCGGCCACGCACAAGCGCGTTTCACGGCCTAGCTGAACCTAGGGGTCACTATTCCTGGGAAGGGACAATTAAAACCTCGGGGGCCCGATGATCAAGACCATTGAATCCAATATTAATGCGCAACCCGCTCCGTGTACACGAGAAAATCTCCGTTCCGGCGCCGAGGCCTTTGCTCCGCGCTGCATCGTTATAAAAGCACCGAACTACGCGAAAGTTGGTCTGTATAAGGATATGTTTGTCACGTCACGCCTAGTGTTCGTTGCCACAATCCGGCCTACCGATGCTGAACTGTGCCGCAACGGTCGCTACGATGTTCACCATTCTCTGCTGGCAGCTGGATTCTCGTCGGGCCTCTCGGTGGAACAGTCCTTGCTTGGGTGCTCGAATCTGCTCGAACCTACGTCTATCGGTTGCACAATGGCTAAACTGGGCCGTGGCTTTCCAAACTCGATCGAAAACTAGCAAAAATGCTTCCGATTGCGTTACGGAATCTCAGAGATCTCGAGCGGTTAATTAACCTGACTTGGCGGTTGCGATTCATAAAGTCGACATTACGTGGGGTTATCGGTTGCTTCCCATGAATTTGACTCCACACAAAGCCAATTGGTGCCTGGTGTACAGTTAGTTACAGCTCTCTCTTCAACCACCACAACCTCTTCTTCCCGTTCCCCCTTCTGTGCATGCGTTCGGGTCCTTCAATGCGTTGAAACTGTGCGTCGGCGTCCCATCGTCTGCACTGCCTGTTACGTGCCCCCCACCGCTGCATGTCTAAATCCCGTTCAGTTACTCCGACACCTAATCTCTACGCCCCGATTAATCCATCCTCCTCCTCTGGCCCGACATCCTCACGAACTCCCACCGACGACACTACAACTACTACTACTACTGCTACCACTACCTCGGCGACTTCCGGAGAAATATTACACTCTCCGTCGCAGTACACCCACTTTCATTCCTTTGTATCTGCCCAAGCATCTCCCGACGACTTAATACATCGACGTCCATCCCCCGACAGTCCACCAATGGCTAAACGAATGCGCCGTCAATCCCCAGAAGACACCTCCCGCTCTCAATCCTCTGACTCTCAGAGTGGGATGGCCGACAACGAGGAGGCTGAGGGCATGAGCCCATACTCAGAGACCTCTCCTCCACTTGTTGCTCCGTTGAAGAAAAAGCGCACGCGCACGCTTACTACGCCCCACCAATCAGCCGTGCTCCATGCGCTTTTGGCTCAGGTCCGTTACGCGTCCCATTTTATCCTGCGCTCATCATTTACATCGCATCTAGTCCCGATTCCCCACCACAGCTATGCGTGAGGAGGTTGGACGGTCCATCGGTCTGAGTGCCCGGAAAGTCCAAGTGAGTTCATGTCTCTGTTAGTCATTTCGCACGCGCTGACACGCTTGTTAAAGATTTGGTTTCAAGTAAGCTCTCCGCTATAACGGATGCGAAACACTGACTTATACACCTTTCTCTAATCATAGAATCAGCGCCAAAAGGCTCGCCGTCCAGGGAGCCAGAGTGATACTTCACAGCCGGGGCCGCTCCCCTACAGCTCGTTCTCGAATGCTCCGTCCTCGTACCACATTTCGGAGCAGTCGATGCTGCATGGAGAGCGCGAGGGACGGGCCGTTCCCCACGCATATAGCGGATACCCTCCCTCCGACCGATTCCTCGGATCTGTGGAGGCACCGCCCCAGCTGCTGGGTCCTGGTATGCCCGGACGGTCCCCGCAGAGAGGCCGCCCTCTGCTTCAGATCGCCTCCGCTGGTGCTCCCTCGGAGTACACACGAGAGCACCCGGCGCCGCCCTTCACGAGCCGGTCGCTCCCTGGCCCCCGTACACTTGACCCTGAAAATTCCGAAGGGACTTTCCCCTTTCATCGCACCCATGCCGACCCATCGCGGACACTCCCGCCCCTCATCTTCAACCAGCCTTCTAGACGTCCCGATATGCATTCGTCTTCCTTCATGCTCGCGCATTCCGCGCCCACGACCCCGTCGCAGTCCTCCTCCTTCCTGACGTCCCCTTCACCGTCGCCGACTTTCGCTCACAACGTCCCCGAGTACCAGACTTATTCTAGAACTGCGCTGGGCCTTCCACCTCCGTTCACCCTTCAGCCCCAGCCGCAGTGGGACAGTTCTTCTCAGCGACCGCAATCTTCTTCGTGGTCTCGCTCCGACTCGCATTCCACCCGCGACAGCTCGTCCCCGCCGACCAGCTTTCTCAAGGAGCCTTCGCCCACTGATGACGGAAACACGCCCCGCCTAGAGCCCGCGCAACCCTCGCGCTCCGGCCGCTACGACCCAGTTCGGGCAGTTTTCGTGCCCTACTCCCCATCCACGAGCCCCGCACCCTCCGGCTCCTCCGCCGGGCATTCTCCACCCTCGTAATCGAATGCGGCGCACTTAATATTTGGTGCCATGCCTTTCACGACCTCCGATACGTCGACCCTACGACGACCTCTCTCTTTTGCCAGCATATTCTCTCTCTTTACCGTCACACCACGATCGCTCACCCATACTCTAACGACTAATGTAATCCCACTCCACTCGCCATCCGTCGCTACATTTGCGCGCGCCGTCCCCTAATTTACAGACCAGAAGAATTTGTATTAACACAAAATTAGTCAACACTCCTTGTAGTACTTGTTTGGATCCAGAATAGTAGCGTACATAGTATCAGTAGTATTTAGTTTGTTTTCCAATTGCTGTTGTTGTTGTCAGGCCATCGAGCTGTAGAGAATATTATTTCGACGGCTGTAACCTCGATACAACAACGACATTAAATAGTGAAACTCTATTGAGCAGCGTGCTCTGAATGCTCCCGCTTTTCAGCGGCGAGACGGACTCGCAGTTGTGCTTGCCGACGCAGTCGTGCTTCCGCAGCGTCCACCGAGGTGACAGAGCTGTCAACTGGAAACGCGATCGACCGCTCCACTTGAGAGATTCTGTCTAAACCCACGTTGCGCGCCACCGCCGCATCGACGGGCGCGGCAGTACCATGCGTGGGCGATCCCGCCACACCGCGAGCTTTCTGCTTCTCCTCTTCGAGACGACCCAACAGCTTCGCACGGCGCGACGATTCCCCGATATGTCCGGATGAAGATGTCGAGATGTTACTGTTGCCATCTTGTCGAGAACCTTGTTTATTGGATGAATTACTGCTTTCGGCGACACAGCGACAACGACATACCTAAAGATACCGCAGCAGCAGCGGAGGAGGACGCTGGTACAACGCCACCATCTAGAGATGTAGGTTTTGTGGCTAATTTTGCCAAGCGCGCGCGCGTTCGCGCCATTATTTCGGGTGCAGAAAAGGAGGGCTTCGTATGCGACGGAGACGGTAAGACCTGTTCGCCAGGAACTGAACTTGCGTGCTCGGGAACCTTCGTGGTAACGCTATCGTCAGGCGTCAGAAAAGGACCGCTGTCTTCTGGAGCTTCAGGGAAAGAAAGACGCGTTAACAAGGACGGGACGGAATCAGTCTCTTCAGCATCGAGGGAAGATGGAAATTTCGAAGAGCCTGGCGTCGTTTGCAGGGTCCTGGTGTCACGTTCCTTTCGGGATGGGCCTCCAAGATGAGCGTGGACGCTCTCGAACAAGCTCCGATTGCGAATTCGCGCAGGCTTGCGCGGAGCCTGTGCGAATGGTACCTCGGCCAATGGAGAGGGAGAAAACTCCACAGCGATCTCTTCGCGAGAAACAGGAGGTATTGAGCTTTCCTCTTTCGCAGAAAGCGCCCCAGGAATGCTGCGTGCTTTCCCCTTTGGATCTAAAGTTTCCGCGGGCTCCGTGACATCGCCAGGAGTCGGAGGCGGAGATCTGGGCTGGTTATGCTGGATCCGTGCTATTGTCCTCTCGGCGCCTGTGTCGAAATAACCACTGGTGTTGAGCTGCCATTCATTGCTCTCGCGGTGCCGACGCGCATTATGCAACTGCCGCTTATCGCTCCCGCGTGAGGTGTGTTCATTTAGCAGTCTATCTCTGGAACTCGCGTGCCGTCGCGGTGAGCGCGAACTCGATAATGAGCGAGAGCGGACTCGGCGATTTCCGTCCAAGCGAGCGTCACGCGGTAAGATGGCTGGGGATGGTGAACGCGAAGGCTCACGCCATCTCCGTCGGGGTTCCTCGTCGAGAGCGGGGACCTCCGCGGTGACCTCATACTATTAGAGTTCAATGAGCATTTGACGATAGTAGCACGGAAGATAGAAATACCTGGACCACGCTGTCATAAACGAATAAATCTTTGTACGGGGATCTAACGTACGAGTACACCTCTAAACATCCTTTCAATTTACCACTCTAGGAAGAGGAAAGCACCCGACTCACCGTGAGCAAAATGCTCGGCGTTCACGTGCCGACCGCCTTCGACGTACGGCGCGTCTAGATCCAGGAACTCTGAAAGCAGCTTCACGGCCGATTCAGAGCGTATATCTATCGCCTTCATAATTGATATAATAAACTGGGTCAAAAACTAAGGATATAGCAGCGGTTATAAGCAAGATACGGAGGCTAGAAAGACGTGAACTGTCACCTCTACGTCCAAATTTACCCATACCTGCAGCTCCCTGCGCAGGAACATAGTCGTTCGTGAAATAAGATCCGGAGAGGCAGCAAATTGCGCCGGGGTAGGATAAGGCCGGTAACGAGTGTACGCATTAGAGGCAACGTGCTGAGAGGGAATTAATGAAAAAGTGGAGCTAAGGGGCGCCAGAGCTAACCTTGGCATATAAGTCGTGCTCGTATATCCACCTTCTTTTAGATATAGAGCGATCTAGCTTGTCGGCCTCGTCACTGTCCGTTCTTTCCCTCCTGCCCCATTCACTCTCGCGCGGGCGACGTCGAGGAGCCCGATTTTGACGCGGAGGTAGAGGTCGTGGAGCACCCGGCGAAGTGGGGAGTGGATTCAAGTAGTGCTTTTGATAATCGTAGCGTGAACGAATTTTGTGAATTAGGAAAGGCCCAATTCCTTGTGAGCAAAGTGGGCAGCGGCGTGACTGGTCTGCACGCAAAGAGCTGAGTGATTAAATGTAGTTACTGCGAGTCAGAAGCTTGAGAGTCTTACCCGTCCAGATGATTAAACAGTCGAAACAAAATTCATGGGCGCAGAGGGGAATAACCGTTCGATCGAGGATTTCCGACTGTAAGCATATGGCGCATCTGTCTTCATCTACTTCTTCATCCTCTGGTTCAAGCTGTGGTTCCTCAGGCGCCTCGGACTTGACGAAGGATCTGTCTTCACCTACTTCTTCATCCTCTCGTTCAAGTTGTGGTTCGTCAGGCGTCTCGGACTTGACGAAGGTGGGTGTAAGAGGCAATTCAAGCTTGACACGTTTCGCCGGAGGGCTACCGCGGGGTGACATTCGAGTGTTTCTAGTCTTGGCCAATAATTTCTACCCAGCAAGATAGAAAAACCTCCGGAAAGACTTAAAGGGAGGAGAATATTTGGTTCGGACCGCTTCGACGGCGGAACCAAGCAGCGCGCATCGCCACTGATTTGCACGATCGACTTCCGTCGACTTTTCTCCTCACTCCAGGCACGAGAAATCATAGCCTTTTTCACCTTGAACTCACCCTGCTTCATCCCCAATATCTTGTAGCCGTTAAACATGTCCAATCTCCCAACGGAGCTTCTGCTCGCAATCTTCGACTGGGTGGAGGACAAGTCCACACTCTTCAATCTACGTCTTGTGTCGAAAAACTTCGACGCCGTCGCGACACCGTTCGCATTCCGTGTACTTACGGTCAACGAGAAAATGTCTAATTTGGAGGCGCTTGTTTACCTCCAAAACTGCGGCAGAGCGATCGCAGAAGCTGTCAAGGAACTCACCTTCAAAGGAAGCGGCAAAGAGATGGATGACCAGGCTAATGAGCTGGTTCTCGCATTTTCCGGGTTGCCCAAATTCTGCAACCTCGCGAGTTTACGCTTGGAACTCTACAGCTTCCCCGGCGAATCCGCATCTACCACCGAGAATCTATTCCCTTTTTTGTTTCTGCAAATGGGATTATTCTCCCAGCTCGCAGTCCGTCCCCCTCCGCCACTGGTTTCTCTGACGCTGGACAACCTCGTCCCCTTTGATTCCCACATCTACGGCGCGGAGAGCTTCCAGCACATATTTCGCACGCTGAAGACCCTCCGCATCTCCGTCCTTTCCAGGGTGTACACCAACGTCGAATCCAACCGCCTCTTCTGGGCCGCCAGCATCCCCCACATGCTCCGAAGCGCGCGTGAATGCCTCACCTCCCTCACGCTCCTCAGCGACCAGCCCGTCGGCGTCAGCCCCATTGCGCACCTCGCAGACATCCACTTCCCCTCGCTCGTCTCGCTCACCCTCCGCCACTTCGTCTTGGATCCCCCGTCAGTCGGCGTCGCGGACGAACACCCCGATCACGACGTGCTCGCCTTCATCCTGCGGCACGGCGCGACGCTCACCCACCTCGCGCTGGACCAGTGCGCCGTGTACGGCGGCTTCGCTGGGACGGCGGTATACCCGCGCCCGTGGCACGTCGTCCTGAAGCGCATGGAGGCGGAGCTCCCCGTTTTGCGTTCCTTGGATCTGACGGCGGATGAGCATGTTGGGCGCGTCGCGCGGCCTCTGGGCTACCTCGACCTCAATGCCTGGAACATTTACCGACGAGTGGGATTTGAAGTAGGACACGAGGCTGAGGATGCCGTTGCGCTGCAGAGCTTGATGTCCGTTGTGGAGTCTCGTCGCAAAGGCGGCGTCCACCACAGACTTGGCCCGCTCTAATACATAAATCTAACTTGGGGTGCCGCCGACATTTTCGTGCCAAAAAATTAATTCGATATACAGTGCTAGTCTCTGACTCTGAGAATTGGAGCACCGTACGCGTAACCATTTAGACCAGCAAAAGCAAATAGAGTACATCGCCACTGATCGTCCCGTTTTAGAAATCGTGATATCGCACTTTCAACAGTTTTCAGCTATGTCCAAGAAGAAGAGCAAATCTCAACAGACCCGGACTCTAATTGGCAGAACTGACCTTGCGGCGGAGTTAATTACTGTGGCACGCATTTCAACGAGCCCAGAAGCCCTGATCACAGAGATATCTCGCCTACTCGATGTTCCTGGTATGTAGGCGTGTCTCTCGTTCCAGGGAACTTCATGAAAACCTTCCAGACTACGATACGAAGGGCGGTTTAAAACAGTGTCACCAGGACTTCGACAAGATCTCTTCGAAGCTAGAAATTGCCCAAACTCGTGAAAGTCAGTCGGATATGGTGTCTGCTGACAGGCTCGCCGCCGGTATTATCGCTATCTATGGCCGTATGAGTCAGGATAACCTCATGAGGAAGCGTATTGTCGCTGAAACCAGTATGTACCACTGACCGATACTGAGAAAGTTTGCGTTGACATCGATGATCGTTCCCAGATTTTCTGCAAAAGGCGATCTCCCTTTTACGCAGTCCGGTGGCTCAGTCGATAGTAATGGCTGCTCTGAGCGGCGTAACTCACCTCGCGGACACCGAGATAATGAAGAGCATCGCACGCTTCACATCGACAATCCTCGACTGCGTAGAGGGTCATTTAGATGATATCCAATATGCGGAGAAGGCGCTTTGTGTCCTCTCGCACTGCACCGTTGTCGATACCGATACCGAGCTCGCCCGCCTGATCCCTCTCCCTCGTGTTCTACAATTCTTCTTGAGCGTCGTCCGTCTTCCGACTTCCACCTCCCTCAGTTTCGATCACTTTCTCATCTTCTGCTCTCGGACGACGGGATATTACTCCGCCATTTTCCACTCCCTTCCCGACTCTGTCGACTTCCTCGTGGCCTGCACCCGCGCCAAAGATATCTGTGCTCGAAACGACGCACTGCGCTCCCTCATCCAGTTATTTCCTAGAAATGGTATCACTCAGTCCACCGCCGCATTGCCGCACGTGAATGCGGCCTTAAGGCAATACGGCGCGAATAGCGACTTCGAGAGGGGTTTTCTCGAGATGGAGGCACGCTCTGAGCTCGTTGATGACTTCGTCCAAGACCCCCATCGTTCACTGTCTGATTTCGGCAACAAACTTGTTGGTTCGATTATGGCCCAGGAGCTGGGGGTTCGTCGCCACTTTCAAAACCCGGGGGACGACGAACTGGATGATGACGGGATACGGCGCCTTCAGGAGGACCTCGGGTGTAGCCGGTTCGTCGACGTCCTTCGTTTATGCGCAGAGGCCGTGCGCAGCGGGTCCGGCCCACAAGCTGAAATCAACGGCGATATTTTGCAGCTGGAATTTCTTCTGGCGAGTGAGAAGGAGGACGAAGCGTGCACATTGGCTCGGACCTGTATCCAGCACCACCCTTCCGTCGCTTTCTTCCACTACGTCTTGGCAACCATGAACGAACACACCATCCTGTCCATACGCTCCGCAGAAAGGGGCCTCCGGTGCTCTGATTTAACCGACTTCATGCAAGAGGAACTTCTATACGTTGGCGCGTGCTCTGCGGATTCCATGGTAGCGGACATGCTCAACAGCCGTTCATCGGAGATTCGCTTCCAACAGGTCGTTGGCTTAGCGCAAAGGGCTATGGACTACGTGACTTCTTTCTTGAACTCGGCACCTCCAGATTGCGAAATAACACCAGAGATGAACGCACTGAGCATTTATCTCACGTTTCTTGTGGGTGGCCATAGTCTCAGTGATGGGTGCCCAGAGATTCAGGTTTTTCCCCCTTCTTGTCTGCCGTCCTATTGCTGATATGAATGCCCTAAGGCTGCCCAAGACAAACTCGCCCTCTCGTACGACATTGCACGATGCAGTATCCGCGGCTTTTCGCCGGATCGGCGATGCCTTATGGTCGATAAAATCCTCGCTCGCATGCCCATTGCCTATCCAGTTTGGAAACCCGTCATATCTCGACATTCGAGTAAATCATATTCCGACGTCGATTCTGATCTCGACCTTTCCGCATGGTTGGAGACAGTCGATGCCGACTCCAGCTCGCCATCCCTCGATCTCCGTGGCTTAGACCCGAGTGCTAACCGATATGGTACCGCCTCGACTACATTGTTGCGCTGCATGTGGGTTGGCAAGCGCGGTCCTGAAGAAATGCAAGGGTTGCCTGGAGGCAAGGTATGAATATGCGGGCTAGGTTGTGAACCAACTCATATCACCGCACGTCTCTTAGATATTGCAACTCTAAATGCCAGGTAAATCATTGGAAGACTCACCGCAAGACATGCAAAAAGACCAAGTCAATTTGAAAAGCCGCGATTTGAGTGCCGAGACCGAGCGTCTGCGGGACGATGTCGTCGACATTTTCTGGCCAAGAAATTACTCGGAATACATACAATGAAAAGAGGGGTAATCAGTACAGTACTTGTTCGTTAAGAGTCCTTGTGGTAGTATAGTATATACAGTATCATACACATTTACTGGCGCGGCCTTCTTTGAAACCGCCATGAAGCGGGCTGGACGTCGGGGGCCTCCCGCTTCTGTGCAGTCAGATTCTGGTTTGCGTTCGCGAGCGGGAGGGGCACAGCGGGCGTGCCATGTATCCGTACGTGGACCCCACGAATGATCCGCGCCCAATACGCGCATCTGCGTCGCAGGATCACCGAGCGCACCGAGCAGCGTCTTCCCCCGTCTGGCTAATTCGCATTCCACAGACCAAGGGCCGTCATCGACGCGGGCTTCGTAATCTGCGGAAAGGTATCATCAACGCAATTCACAGACGATAGAATGAGAAGAGCGCCGAACCTTGAGTGTGTGCGGGCTTCCGTGTCTGATGGTCTCGCAAGTGACCCCCAACCATCTAATAGCGTTGAGCTGCGCTCCAGATGCGTACGGATGCCCTGCACGCGAGAGAAGGAGATGGTAGGTTTGTCGCTGAGCAAGAACGCCCGCAGCTGCGGACACTCCGCACAACCCTGGCACCCGATTGCTTGAAGCGCGCGGCGGGGATCACCTCACTCGGTTTTTGAGCCATGACCTTTTCGGCGAACGACTTGATTACTGCGGCCGCGAATTTCTTGTACGGCTCCGTCTGGAGGTCAAGGCGCTGCGACACCAGGTATCTTTGCAAAACCGGCAAGAACGGCGCGAGAACCTTGGATACGTGGTCCACCACAGTCGAGCTCGCAGGAGGGGGGACAAACCGGAGAAGGAGCCGTTGGCATTGGCTCTGTGCGCCGACCTCGAAACAAAACTGGATCAAGCGGATCATGTGGTCGGATGGCGAGAGTCTGCTCCCGGTGTAGTAATAGGCGGTGTGGGTGGTGGGAGCGGGGGGGATGAGGGACGACGTGTCAAAAGTATCGATGGCGGTGCGGACGAGGGTGATGACGAGGTCGTCGTACGCCTGGGTGGCTCCCGGCGCGAGCTGCTGCGCGGGAATTCCTTACAATGGATCGGACGAGGGCCTGTAGGGCGGTGGAGTCGTGACCCTTCAACGTAGTCGCATTCAATCTGTGCGAAAGATGTCGTGAGATAAATTCCCATAGGAAATGACAATATAGGCATACCGTTGCTGGAGAGCGGAGATACCGCCTGCTTTGCGAGCGGCAGACATCATAATCAATTTGTGAGAGTCGTTGAGTGGACAGGGGGTAATGGGATTCCCAGTCGGGCTAACGCGCGCGGTGGACGCCAACGAGGTGATGACATCCAAGAAAAAGGGGCCTGAAGATAATGTCGAGTGTGTTTGGGGTCGCGACCGATTGCATATAGAGGATTAAAGCCGGCGAAAGCTCCGTGTAATATAGCCAGGGCGGGAACTGGGAAGAGTATGTTCCTCGACTAGCCGCGTCCCGCATCTTTGTGGAAATCTCGCCACATAGAGCCTCGTTCTTCGTGTCAATGCAAAGCTTGATAACCTCCAAAGTTGCCCCAGAGTCCTTTTCCTCCCGGTCAGCGGCCAGACCGGGGTAGGGGTAGGGACTTTTGACGACCTTCGTCGGGAACGCGGGGAGAGTCCGCACAGTCTCCGTGACGCATTGGACGATTAGCCCCTGTACGACTGTGGCGGAAGTGCTGGGAATGTCCGCCATACGGAGCTGGATTTGCCGGATGAAGGGAATCCAGAAGGTCTTATCGAGTTTTGTGCATGGAGCTGAGGGAAGATGCTGACGATGAAAATCAGCCCGAGTCGATGCTGGTGGAGGGAAGACATACACATCCCGCAGGAATTCGCCTCCGCGAGCGAGTCCGAGGTCGGTTAACCAGGGGATCTGAGCCGCGTCGATCTTGCTGAGGGAGCGAAGGATGCAGTCCCCTTGGTCTTTGCACCACGCCGAGACCTCTGCGTCTTCTTCGTCGACGGCCATCTGCGTCAAGCGGGCAAGCAGAGCGTGTCGCCGTGCATTCGATTCGTCGTTCGTCATAGCGTCGGTATAAACTGCAAAGGAGTCAGCAGCGCCGACGTAGCTAGCGAAAATGGAGCTCACAAATCCTTGAGCGCGTCCCATCCAAACGCCTGGTAGGCGGAGACGAAACCCTCCAAGCCCATGAGTTCGGAATTCTTATCGACGCCGCAGGCCTTGACAGCGCGCAGGAGCATCTGCACGTCGTTCCACCGATCGGCAGACTCTCTGAGCACCTGCACGACCTGCCGCAGCTTCGGTTCCTGGCGGCGCGTCCGACAGCACTCCACGAGTTGGTCGACCAGCTTCTTCTCCTTCTTCGTCGGCGACACCGTGAGCGAGTTCTTCAAGGCGTTGCAAGCGTAGTCGTACACGTCCCCGACACTCACGCCCAAATCCTTGGCACTGCCTTTCGGCCAGATAACGAGGACGGTGCGATTGTAAGCTAGAGGGATATCGGGAATGTTAGACACCAAATTGTGCGCAGGAAAACAACAACATACCTTGATCCGCGTCGCAGTCTGGGCGGAAAAACGATTAGAAAAGGTCAGTCTA
>JARKIB010000224.1:0-206250 GCA_029378385.1 Mycena metata
ACCCTAGCTTGTTTTTTCCTGCATGAGGAGATTATTGTGCCCGCGCAAGCTGCAATTCTGCACCGATTTTTCTGCCAACATGGCACACGCCTTGCCGTGCTCCCCAGGGACCCTTCAGTGTCCTTCATTGCAATATTTGACCGGCAATAGAAGATCCGCGGCCAAATGACCAAAACTGGGCACATAAGCTTGTTTTTTTCCTGCATGAGGAGATTATTGTGCCTGCGCAAGCTGCAATTCTGCACCGATTTTTCTGCCAACATGGCACACACCTTGCCGCGCTCCCCAGGGACCCTTCAGTGGCCTTCATTGCAATATCTGACCGGCGGTAGGAAATCCGCGGGCCAAATGACCAAAACTGGGCACCCTAGCTTGTTTTTTCCTGCATGAGGAGGTTATTGTGCCCGCACAAGCTGCAATTCTGCACCGATTTTTCTTCGCCAACACGGTACATGCCTTACCGCGCTCCACAGGGACTCTTCAGTGTCCTTCATTGCGATATTTGACCGGCAGTAGAAAAACGCTTCCTAGGAACCCCTCAGTGTCCTTCATTTTGATATCTGACCGGCGGTAGACAATCCGCGGGCCAGACACAGAAAGTGAGCGGGCGCAAGCTGCAATTCTGCACCAATTTTCTGCCACAATTACACATGCATTGCTACGCTCCCCAGGGACCCCAGTGTCGCTCACCGCAATATCTGACCAGCGGTAGAAAATCCGCAGCCAGACACCCGAAGTGGGCACTTCAGATTATTTTGCCCACGAGAGAGGCAGTTGCACCTCAATTTCTCTGCCAACGTGGCAGGCGCATTGCTACGCTCCCCATGAACCCCGCACTGTCTTTCATTGCAATATCTGATCAGCGGTAGAAAACCCACGGGTCAGACACCCAAAAGTCACTGCGGATTGGTTTGCCCGTGCAAGCTGCGATTCTGCAACGATTTTTCTGCCAAGATGGGATGCAGATTGCTATCCACCCCAGGGACCCTTCAGTGTCTTTCTTTGCAATATCTGCCCGGCGGTGGAGAATCCGCGGGCCAGACGCGCGCAAGTGGGCACTTCAGGTGGGTTTGCCCGTGCAAGCTTTCTGCCAAGATGGGAACTGCAAAATAATCTGAAGTGCCCACTTTCGGGTGTCTGGCCGCTGGTCAGATATCGCAATGAAGGTCACTGAAGGGTCTCTGGGGAGCATAGTAATGTGCATGCCATGTTGGCAGAAAGTTCGGTGCAGAATCGTAGCTTGCGGGGGCAAACCTACCTGAAGTGCCCACTTTCAGGTGTCTGATCCGCGGATTTTCCACCGCTGGTCAGATATTGCAATGAACAACACTGAGGGGTCCCTGGGAAGCACAGCAATGTGTTTGCTATGTTGGCAGAAAAATCGGTGCAGAATTGCAGCTTGCGCGGGCAAACCCGCCTGAAGTGCCCACTTTTGAGTGTCTGGCCCGCGGATTTAATACCACTGGTCAGATATCGCGGTGAGCGACACTGAGGGGTCCCTGGGGAGCGTAGCAATGCATGTGTAATGTTGGCAGAAAAATTGGTGCAGAATTGCAGCTTGCGCCCGCTCACTTTCTGGTGTCTGGCCTGCGGATTGTCTACTGCCGGTCAGATATCAAAATGAAGGACACTGAGGGGTTCCTAGGAAGCGTGGCAAGGTGTGTGCTGTGTTGGCAGGAAAATCGGTGCAGAATTGCAGCTTGCGCGGGCAAAATAATCTCCTCATGCAGGAAAAACAAGCTAAAGTGCCCAGTTTTGTTTATTTGGCCCGCGGATTTTCTACCGCTGGTCAAATGTTGCAATGAAAAACACTGAGGGGTCGCTAGGGAGCGTGGTAATGTGCCTGCCACGTTGGCAGAAAATTCGGTGCGGAACTGCCCCTCACGCGGGCAAAATAATCTGAAGTGCCCACTTTCGGGTGTCTGGTCCACGGATTTTCCACCAGTGGTCAGATATCGCAATGAAAGGCACTGAGGGGTCCCTTGGAGGGGTAGCAATACGCGTCCCATGTTAGCAGAGAAATCCAGGCGCAACTGCCTCTCACGTGGGCAAAATGATCTCTTCATGCAGGAAAAACAAGCTAAAGTGCCCAGTTTTGTTTATTTGGCCCGCGGATTTTCTACCGCTGGTCAAATGTTGCAATAAAAAACACTGAGGGGTCGCTAGGGAGGGTGGCAATGTGCCTGCCACGTTGGCAGAAAATTTGGTGCGGAACTGCCCCTCACGCGGGCAAAATAATCTGAAGGGCCCACTTTCGGGTGTCTGGCCCGCGGATTTTCCACCACTGGTCAGATATCGCAATGAAAGACACTGAGGGGTCCCTGGGGAGCATAGCAATGCACGTGCAATGTTGGCAGAAAATTTGGTGCAGAACTGCCACTGACGCGGGCAAAATAATCTGAACTGCCCACTTTTGGGTGTTTGGCCCGCGGATTTCCTACCACCGGTCAGATATCGCAACGAAGGACACTAAAGAGTCCCTGGGGAGCGTGGCAGGGCGTGTGCCATGTCAGCAGAAAAATCGGTGCAGAATTGCAGCTTGCACGGGCAAAATAATTTCCTCATGCAGGAAAAACAAGCTAAAGTGCCCAGTTTTGTTCATTTGGCCCGCGGATTTTCTACCGCTGGTCAATTATTACAATAAAACACCCTGAGGGGTCTCCGGGGAGCATAGCAATGCACGTGCAATGTTGGCAGAAAATTTGGTGCAGAACTGCCACTGACGCGGGCAAAATAATCTGAACTGCCCACTTTTGGGTGTTTGGCCCGCGGATTTCCTACCACCGGTCAGATATCGCAACGAAGGACACTGAAGAGTCCCTGGGGAGCGTGGCAGGGCGTGTGCCATGTCAGCAGAAAAATCGGTGCAGAATTGCAGCTTGCACGGGCAAAATAATTTCCTCATGCAGGAAAAACAAGCTAAAGTGCCCAGTTTTGTTCATTTGGCCCGCGGATTTTCTACCGCTGGTCAATTATTACAATAAAACACCCTGAGGGGTCTCCGGGGAGCATAGCAATGCACGTGCAATGTTGGCAGAAAATTTGGTGCGGAACTGCCCCTCACGTGGGCAAAATAATCTGAAGTGCCCACTTTTGGGTGTCTGGCCCGCGGGTTTTCTACCACCGGTCAGATATCGCAATGAAGAACACTGAAGGGTCCCTGGGGAGTGTGGCAAGATGTGTGCCATGTTGGCAGAAAACTCCGTGCAGAATTGCAGCTTGCGCGGGTAAAATCATCTTCTCATGCAGGAAAAACAAGCTAAAGTGCCCGATTTCCGCCATTTGGCCCGCGGATTTTCTACCGCTGGTCAGATATCGCAATAAAGGACACTGAGGGGTCCCTCTGGGTTGTAGCAATGCACGTGCAATGTTGGCAGAAAATTCGATGCGGAACTGCCCCTCACGCGGGCAAAATAATCTGATGTGCCCACTTTCGGGTGTCTGACTCGCGGATTTTCTACCGCTCGTCAGATATTGCAATGAAAAACACTGGGGGGTTCCTGGGGAGTGTAGCAATGCGCCTGCCGCGTTAGCAGGAAATTCGGTGCGGAACTGCCCCTCCCACGGGCAAAATAATCTGAAGTGCCCACTTGCGCGCGTCTGGCCCGCGGCTTCTCTACCGCCGGGCAGATATCGCAAAGAAAGACACTGAAGGGTCTCTGGGGTGAATAGCAATGTGCATCCCCTCTTGGCAGAAAATCGCTGCAGAATTGCAGCTTGCGCGGGCAAACCAATCCACAGTGCCCTTCGGGTGTCTGACTCGCAATGAACAACACTGAGGGGTCCCTGGGAAGCACAGCAATGTGTTTGCTATGTTGGCAGAAAAATCGGTGCAGAATTGCAGCTTGCGCGGGCAAACCCGCCTGAAGTGCCCACTTTCGGGTGTCTGGCTTGCGGATTTTCTACCGCTGATCAGATATTGCAATAGGAGACACTGACGGGTCCCTGGGGAGCGTAGCAATGCGCGTGCCATGTTTCCAGGCAAATCGGTGTAGAATTGCAGCCTGTGCGGGCAACATAAGCTCCTCATGCGGGAAAACAAGCTAAAGTGCCCAGTTTTGGTCATTTGGCCCGCGAATTCTTTACCGCTGGTCAGATATCGCAACAAAGGACACTGAGGGGTCCCTGAAGAGATCATTTTGCCCACATGAGAGGCAGTTGCGCCTCAATGTCTCTGCTCACATGGCACACGCCTTGCCACGCTCCCCAGGAACCCTTTAGTGTCCTTCATTGGGATATCAGACCTGCGATAGAAAATCCGCGGGCCAGACATCCGAAAGTGGGCACTTCAGAGTATTGTGTCCGCGTGAGGGGCAGTTCCACACCGAATTTTCTGCCAACAGTTCACGTGCATTTCTACACTCCCCAGGGACCCCTGAGTGTCTTTCATTGCGATACCTGACCAGCGGTAAAAAATCCGCGGGTCAAACACTCGAAAGTGGGCACTTCAGATTGGTTTGCCCGCCCAAGCTGCAGTTCCGCCCCGATTTTTCTGCCAAGATGGGACCCGCATTGCTATGCTCCCCAGGGACCCATCAGGGCCTCCCTTTGCAATATCTGACCCGCAGTAGCAAATCCGCGGGCCATGCACCCGAAAGTGGGTGCTTCAGATTATTTTGCCCACGTGATGGGCAGTACTGCACCGAATTTTCTGCTAATATGGCACGTGCATCGCTACGATCCCCAGGGATCCCTCAGTGTCTCTCATTGCAATATCTGACCAGCGGTAGAAAATCCGCGCGGGTCAGACACCCGAAAGTGGGCACTTCAGGTGGGTTTGCCCGCACAAGCTGCAATTCTGCACCGATCTTTCTGCCAACATGGCACACATTGCTGTGCTCCCCAGGGACCCCTCAGTGGCCTTCATTGTGATACCTGACCAGCGGTAGAAAATCCGCGGGTCAGACACCTGAAAGTGGGCACTTCACGTGGATTTGCCCATGCAAGCTGCAATCCTGCAGCGATTTTTCTGCCAAGATGGGACGCGCATTGCTATGCTCCCCGGGGACCCATCAGGGCCTTTTTGCAATATCTGACCTATGGCAGAAAATCCGCGGTCCAAACTACAAAAACTGGGCACTTTAGTGTGTTTTCTCCGCATGAGGAGATTATCTTACCCGCGTGAGGGGCAGTTCGGCACCGAATTTTCTGCCAGCATGGCAGGCGCATTGCTACGCTCCCCAGGGACCCCTCAGTCTCTTTCATTGCGATATCTGACCAGCGGTTCAAAATCCGCAGGTCCGACACCCGAAAGTGGGCACTTCAGGTTGGTTTGCCTGCGCAAGCTGCAATTCCACAGTAATTTATCTGCCAGGATGGGACCCGCATTGCTATGCTCCCTAGGGACCTATCG
This sequence comes from Mycena metata, assembly GCA_029378385.1. Classification (NCBI taxonomy): domain Eukaryota; kingdom Fungi; phylum Basidiomycota; class Agaricomycetes; order Agaricales; family Mycenaceae; genus Mycena; species Mycena metata. The sequence goes on from JARKIB010000224.1 coordinate 5,354, forward strand.
GGGCCTCCCTTTGCAATATTTGACCAGCGGTAGGAAATCCGCGGGTCAGACACCTGAAAGTGGGCACTTCAGGTGGGTTTGCCCGCACAAGCTGCAATTCTGCACCGATTCTTCTGCCAACATGACACACATTGCTGTGCTCCCCCGGGAACCCTCAGTGTTTTTCATTGCGATATCTGACCAGCGGTAGTAAATCCGCAGGTCAGACACCCGAAAGTGGGCACTTCCGATTGGTTTGCCCATGCAAGCTGCAATTCCGCAGCGATTTCTTTGCCAAGATGGGACGCGCATTGCCATGCTCCCTGGGTACCCTTTGGGGCCGCTCTCTGCGATATCTGACCCGCAGTACAAAATCCGCGGTCCAAACCACAAAAACTGGGGGCTTTAGCTTGCTTTCTCCGTATGAGGAGATTATTTCGCCCTCGTGAGAAGCAGTTCAGCCTCGATTTTTCTGCCAACATAGCACGCGCATTACTACGCTCCCCAGGGACCCTTCAGTGATCTTCATTGCGATATCTGACTGGCGGTAGAAAATTCGCGGGTCAGACACCCGAAAGTAAGCACTTCAGGTTATTTTGCCCGCGTGAGGGGGAGTTCTGCACCAATTTGTCTGCCAACATGGCACACACATTGCTATGCTCCCCAGGAACCCCTCAGTGTTGTTCATTGCGATATCTGACCAGTGGTGGAATCTCCGTGGGTCAGACACCTGAAAGTGGGCACTTCAGGTGGGCTTGCCCCTGCAAGCTGCAATTCTGCCCCCATTGTTCTGCTAAGATGGGATGTGCATTGCTATGCTCCCCAGGGACCCCTCAGTGTCTTTCATTGTGATATCTGACCAGCGGTAGAATATCTGCGGGTCAGACACCCGAAAGTGGGCACTTCAGATTGGTTTGCCCGCCCAGGCTGCAGTTCTGCCCCGATTTTTCTGCCAAAATGGGACGCACATTCCTGTGCTTCCCAGGGACCTATCACGGCCTCCCTTTGCGATATCTGACCCGCCGTAGAAAATCTGCGGGCCAAATGACCAAAACTGGGCACTTTAGCTTGTTTCTCCTGCATGAGGACATTATTTTGCCCGCGCAAGCTGCAATTCTGCACCGATTCTTCTGCCAACATGGCACACACTTTGCTATACTCCCCAGGGTCCCCTCAGTGTCACCCATTGCAATATCTGACCAGCGGTAGAAAATCCGCGGGTCAGACACCCGAAGGTAGGCACTTCAGATTATTTTGCCCGCGTGAGGGGCAGTTCCCCACCGAATTTTCTGCCAACATTGCACGCGCATTACCACGCTCCCCAGCGACCCTTCAGTGTCCTTCATTGCGATATCTGACCGGTGGTAGAAAATCCACGGGCCAAATGACCAAAACCGGGCTCTTTAGCTTGTTTTTCCAACATAAGGAGATTATTTTGCCCGCGCAAGCTGCAATTCTGCACCGAGCTTTCTGCCAACATGGCACACGCCTTGCCACGCTCCCCAGGGACCCATCAGGGCTTCTCTCTGCGATATCTGACCCGCCGTAGAAAATCCGCGGGCCAAAGGACCAAAACTGGGCACTTTAGCTTGTTTTTCCTGCATCAGGAGATTATTTTGCCTGCACAAGCTGCAATTCTGCACCGATTTTTCTGCCAACATGGCACACACATTGCTGTGCTCCCCAGAAACCCTTCAGTGTCCTTCATTGCGATATCCGACCGGCGGTAGAAAATCCACGGGTCATACAACCGAAAGTGGGCACTTCAGGTGGGTTTGCCCGCGCAAGCTGCACTCCTGCAGCGGTTTTCTGCCAGGATAGGACGTGAATTACTATGCTCCCCAGGGACCAATCAGGGCCTCCCTTTGCGATATCTGACCTGTGGTAGAAAATCCGCGGTCCAAACTACAAAAACTGGGCACTTTAGTGTGTTTTCTCCGCATGAGGAGATTATTTTGCCCATCTGGGGGGCAGTTCCGCACTGAATTCTCGGCCAACATGGTACGCGCATTGCTACGCTTCCCAGGGACCCCCCAGTGTTCTTCATTGCAATATCTGGCCAGCGGTAGAGAATCCGCAGGTCAGACACCTGAAAGTGGGCACTTCAGGTGGGTTTGCCTGTGCAAGCTGCAGATCTGCCCCGATTTTTCTGCCAAGATGGAACCCGCATTGCTATGCTCTCCAGGGACCCATCGGGGCCTCCCTTTGCAATATCTGACCCGCAGTAGAAAATCTGCGGTCCAAACTACGAAAACTGAGCACTTTAGCTTGTTTTCTCCGCATGAGGAGATTATTTTGCCCTCGTGAGAAGCAGTTCTGCCTCGAATTTTCTGCCAACAGGGCACCCACATTGTTACCCTCCCCAGGGGCCCTTCAGTGTCCTTCATTGCAATATCTGACCGGCGGTAGAAAATCTGCGGGCCAGACATCCGAAAGTGGGCACTTCAGATTATTGTGCCTGTGTGAGGGGCAGTTCCGCACCGAATTTTCTGCCAACATGGCACACGCATTCCTGTGCTCCCCAGGGACCCTGCAGTGTCCTTCATTGCGATGTCCGACCGGCGGTAGAAAATCCGCGGGTCAGACACCCGAAAGTGGGCACTTCAGATGGGTTTGCCCGCACAAGCTGCAATTCCGCAGTGATTTTTCTGCCACGATGTGATGTGCACTGCTATGCTCCCCAGGGACCGATCACGGCCTCCGTTTGCGATATCTGACCCATGGTAGAAAATCTGCGGGCCAAATGACCAAAACTGGGCACTTTAGCTTGTTTTTTTGGCTTGAGGAGATTATTTTGCCCGCGCAAGCTACAATTCTGCACCGATTTTTCTGCCAACATGGCACACACCCTGCCACGCTCCCCAGAGACCCCTCAGTGTTTTTCACCGTGATATCTGACCAGCGGTAGAAAATCCGCAGGCCAAATGACCAAAACTGGGCATTTTAGCTTGTTTTTCCTGCATGAGGAGATTATTGTGCCCGCACAAGCTGCAATTCTGCACCGAATTTTCTGCCAACATTGCACGCGCATTGCCACGCTCCCCAGGGACCCCTCAGTGTCTTTCATTGCGATCTCTGACCGACGGTAGAAAATCCGCGGGCCAGACACCCGAAAGTGGGCACTTCAGATTATTTTGCCCGCGTGAGGGGCAGTTCTGCACTGAATTTTCTGCCAACACTGCACGCGCATTACCACGCTCCCTAGGGACCCCGCAGTGTCTTTCATTGCGATATCTGACCGGTGGTAGAAAATCCCCGGGCCAAATGACCAAAACTGGGCACTTTAGCTTGTTTTTCCTGCATGAGGAGATTATTGTGCCCGCACAAGCTGCAATTCTGCACCGATTTTTCTGCCAACACGGTACATGCCTTGCCACGCTCCCCAGGGACCCTTCAGTGTCTTTCATTGGGCTATCTTCTGATGTGCCTACTTTCGGGAGTCTGGCCCGCGGATTGTCTACCGTCGGTCAGAGATCGCAATGAAAGACACTGAGGGGTCCCTGGGGACCGTGGCAAGGTGTGTGCCATGTTGGCAGAAAAATCGGTGCAGAATTGTGGCTTGCGCGGGCAAAATAATCTCCTCAAGCAGGAAAAACAAGCTAAGGTGCCCAGTTTTGGTCATTTGGCCCACGGATTTTCTACCGCCAGTCAGATATTGCAATGAAGGACACTGCAGGGTTCCTGGGGAGTGTGGCAATGCACGTGCAATGTTGGCAGAAAATTCGGTGCAGAATTGCAGCCTGTGCGGGCACAATAATCTCCTCATACAGGAAAAACAAGCTAAAGTGCCCAGTTTTGGTCATTTGGCCCGCGGATTTTCTACTGTGAGTCAGATATTGCAAAGGAAGGACCTGATGGGTCCCTGGGGAGCGTGGCACTGCCCATGCAATGTTGGCAGAAGATTCGGTGCGGAACTGCCCCTCACGCGGGCAAAATAATCTGAAGTGCCCACTTTCGGGTGTCTGACCCGCAGATTTTGTACTGCCACTCAGATATCGCAATGAAGGACACGGAAGGGTCCCTGGGGAGCGCGGCAATGCGTGTGCAGTGTCGCCAGAAAACTTGGTGTGGAACTGCCCCTCACGCGGGCAAAACAATCTGAAGTGCCCACTTTCGGGTGTCTGGCCCGCGGATTTTCTACCGCCGCTCAGATATCGCAATGAAGGATGCCGAGGAGTTCCTGGGGAGCGCGGCAATGCGCATGCAATGTTGGCAGAAAATTCGGTGCGGAACTGCCCCTCACGCGGGTAAAATAATCTGAACTGCCCACTTTTGGGTGTCTCGCCCGCGGATTTTCTACCGTCGGTCAGATATCCCAATGAAAGACACTGAGGGGTCCCTGGGGAGCGTGGCAAGGCATGTACCGTGTTGGCAGGAAAATCGGTGCAGAATTGCAGCTTGTGCAGGCACAATAATCTCCTGCTGCAGGAAAAACAAGCTAAAGTGCCCAGTTTTGGTCATTTGGCCCGCGGATTTCCTACCACCGGTCAGATATTGCAATGAAGGACACTGCAGGGTCCCTGGGGAGCGTGGCAAAGTGTGTGCTATGTTGGCAGAAAAATCGGTGCAGAATTGCAGCTTGTGCAGGCACAATAATCTCCTGCTGCAGGAAAAACAAGCTAAAGTGCCCAGTTTTGGTCATTTGGACCGCGGATTTCCTACCGCCGGTCAGATATTGCAATGAAGGACACTGCAGGGTCCCTGGGGAGCGTGGCAAAGTGTGTGCCATGTTGGCAGAAAAATCGGTGCGGAATTGCAGCTTGTGCGGGCACAATAATCTCCTCATGCAGGAAAAACAAGCTAAAGTGCCCAGTTTTGGTCATTTGGCTCGCGGATTTCCTACTGCCGCTCAGATATCGCAATGAAGGACACTGAAGGGTCCCTGGGGAGCGCGGCAAGGCGTGTGCCATGTTGGCAGAAAAATCGGTGCAGAATTGCAGCTTGCGCAGGCACAATAATCTCCTCATGCAGGAAAAAACAAGCTAAAGTGCCCAGTTTTGGTCATTTGGCCCGCCGATTTCCAACTGCTGCTCAGATATCGCAATGAAAGACACTGAGGGGTTCCTGAGGAGCGTGGCAATGCGTGTGCCATGTTGACAGAAAAATCGGTGCAGAATTGCAGCTTGCGTGGGCACAATAATCTCCTCATGCTGGAAAAAACAAGCTAAAGTGCCCAGTTTTGGTCAGTTGGCCCGCGGATTACCTACCGCCGGTCAGATATTGCAATGAAGGCCACTGAAGGGTCCCTGGGGAGCGTGGCCAGGCGTGTGCCATGTTGACAGAAAAGTCGGTGCAGAATTGCAGCTTGCGCGGGCACAATAATCTCCTCATGCAGGAAAAACAAACTAAAGTGCCCAGTTTTGGCCTGTTGGCCCGCGGACTTTGTACTGCTGGCCAGATATCACAATAAAGGACACTGAAGGGTCCCTGCTGAGCGTGGCAAGGCATGTACCGTGTTGGCAGAAAAATCGGTGCAGAATTGCAGCTTGTGCGGGCACAATAATCTCCTCATGCAGGAAAAACAAGCTAAAGTGCCCAGTTTTCGTCATTTGGCCCGCGGCTTTTCTACCGCTGGGCAGATATTGCAATCAAGGACACCGAGGGGTCCCTGGGGAGCGCGGCAATACACATGCAATGTTAGCAGAAAATTCAGTGCGGAACTGCCCCTCATGCGGGCAGGATAATCTGAAGTGCCTACTTTCGGGTGTCTGGCCCGCGGATTTTCTACCGCCGGTCAGATATCGCAATAAAGGACACTGAGGGGTCCCTGAGGAGCGCGGCAAGGCGTGTGCCATGTTGCTAGAAAAACCGGTGCAGAATTGCAGCTTGCGCAGGCAAAATAATCTCCTCATGCAGGAAAAACAAGCTAATGTGCTCAGTTTTGGTCATTTGGCCCGCGACTTTTCTACCGCTGGGCAAATATCGCAATGAAGGACACTGAGGGGTCCCTGGGGAGCACAGCAATGCGCATGCAATGTTAGCAAAAAAATCAGTGCGGAACTGCTCCTCACGCTGGCAAAATAATCTGAAGTGCCCACTTTTGGGTGTCTGGCCCACGGATTTTCTACTGCCGGTCAGATATTGCAATGAAGGACACTGAGGGGTCCCTGAGGAGCGCGGCAAGGCGTGTCCTATGTTGGTAGAAAAATCGGTGCAGAATTGCAGCTTGCGCGGGCACAATAATCTCCTCATGCAGGAAAAAACAAGCTAATGTGCCCAGTTTTGGTCATTTGGCCCGCGGATTTTCTACTCCCGGTCAAATATCGCAATGAAGGACACTGAAGGGTCCCTGTGGAGCGCGGTAAGGCATGTACCATGTTGGCAGAAAAATCGGTACAGAATTGCAGCTTGTGCGGGCACAATAGTCTCCTCATGCAGGAAAAACAAGCTAAAGTGCCCAGGTTTGGTCATTTGGCCTGCAGATTTCCTACTGCCGCTCAGATACCGCAATGAAGGACACTGAAGGGTCCCTGGGGAGCGCGGCAAGGCGTGTGCCATGTTGGCAGAAAAATCGGTGCAGAATTGCAGCTTGCGCAGGCACAATAATCTCCTCATGCAGGAAAAAACAAGCTAATGTGCCCAGTTTTGGTCATTTGGCCCGCGGATCTTCTATTGCCGGTCAAATATTGCAATGAAGGACACTGAAGGGTCCCTGGGGAGCGCGGCAAGGCGTGTGCCATGTTGGCAGAAAAATCGGTGCAGAATTGCAGCTTGCGCGGGCACAATAATCTCCTCATGCAGGAAAAAACAAGCTAGGGTGCCCAGTTTTGGTCATTTGGCCCGCGGATTTCCTACCGCCGGTCAGATATTGCAATGAAGGCCACTGAAGGGTCCCTGGGGAGCGCGGCAAGGTGTGTGCCATGTTGGCAGAAAAATCGGTGCAGAATTGCAGCTTGCGCGGGCACAGTAATCTCCTCATGCAGGAAAAACAAGCTAGGGTGCCCAGTTTTGGTCATTTGGCCCGCGGATTTCCTACCGCCGGTCAGATATTGCAATGAAGGCCACTAAAGGGTCCCTGGGGAGCGTGGCAAGGCGTGTGCCATGTTGACAGAAAAATCGGTGCAGAATTGCAGCTTGCGTGGGCACAATAATCTCCTCATGCTGGAAAAAACAAGCTAAAGTGCCCAGTTTTGGTCAGTTGGCCCGCGGATTACCTACCGCCGGTCAGATATTGCAATGAAGGCCACTGAAGGGTCCCTGGGGAGCGTGGCCAGGCGTGTGCCATGTTGACAGAAAAGTCGGTGCAGAATTGCAGCTTGCGCGGGCACAATAATCTCCTCATGCAGGAAAAACAAACTAAAGTGCCCAGTTTTGGCCTGTTGGCCCGCGGACTTTGTACTGCTGGCCAGATATCACAATAAAGGACACTGAAGGGTCCCTGGGGAGCGTGGCAAGGTGTGTGCCATGTTGGCAGAAAAATCGGTGCAGAATTGCAGCTTGTGCGGGCATAATAATCTCCTTATGCAGGAAAAACAAGCTAAAGTGCCCAGTTTGGGTCATTTGGACCGCGGATTTCCTACCGCCGCTCAGATATCGCAATGAAAGACACTGAAGGGCCCCTGGGGAGCGCAGCAATGCACGTGCAATGTTGACAAAAAATTCGGCGAGGAACTGGCCCTCACGCGGGCAAAATAATCTGAAGTGCCCACTTTCGGGTGTCTGGCCCGCGGATTTTCTACCGCTGCTCAGATATTGCAATGAAGGACACTGAAGGGTCCCTGGGGAGCGTGGCAAGGCATGTAACGTGTTGGCAGAAAAATCGGTGCAGAATTGCAGCTTGCGCAGGCACAGTAATCTCCTCATGCAGGAAAAACAAGCTAGGGTGCCCAGTTTTGATCATTTGGCCCGCGGATTTCCTACCGCCGGTCAGATATTGCAATGAAGGCCACTAAAAGGTCTCTGGGGAGCATGGCAAGGCGTGTGCCATGTTGGCAGAAAAATCGGTGCAGAATTGCAGCTTGTGCGGGCACAATAATCTCCTTATGCACGAAAAACAAGCTAAAGTGCCCAGTTTTCGTCATTTGGACCGCGGATTTCCTACCGCCGCTCGAGAGTGGCAAAGTGTGTGCCATGTTGGCAGAAAAATCGGTGCAGAATGTGCAGCTTGCACGGGCAAAATGATCTCTTCATGTGGGGAAAACAAGCCAAAGTGCCCAGTTTTGGTCATTTGGACCGCAGATTTTCTACTGCGGGTCAGATATCGCAAAGGGAGGCCCTGATGGGTCTCTGAGGAGCATAGCAATGCGCGTCCCATCTTGGCAGAAAAATCGCTGCAGAATTGCAGCTTGCACGGGCAAACCCACCTGAAGTGCCCTCTTTTGAGTGTCTGGCCCCCGGATTTTCTACCGCTGGTCAGATATCGCAATGAACAACACTGAGGGGTCCCTGGGGAGCGTAGCAATACACGTGCAATGTTGGTAGAAAATTCGGTGCGGAACTGCCCCTCACGCGGGTAAAATAATCTGAAGTGCCCACTTTCAGGCGTCTGGCCCGCGGATTTCCTACCGCTGCTCAGATATCGCAATAAACGACACTGAGGGGTCCTTGGGGAGCGTAGCAATGCATGTGCAATGTTGGCAAAAAAATCGGTGTGGAACTGCCGAAATGCCTCTCCCGCAGGCAAAACAGTCTGAAGTGCCCAGTTTTGGTTATTTGGCTGGCAGATTTTCAACGACAGGTCAGTTATTGCAGACAGAGGTCCCACTGGGTCCGTGGGGGGCGTAGATGCAGGCCAAACAATCCAAAGTGGCCGGATCTTGTTATCGTCCTTACACATTTTCTGCTGCAGATACACAGTAGTATGGCGGTCACATTGCATATTTACTATTCTGACCTTTTCTTTTCACCTTTTCACCCTTTTTCCCGATTTTCAACTTTCTTTACTAATCAGTAAAGACATGACCTACCATAGAAAATCTGCCACCTGAATGCCCAAAACTGGGCACTTCAGATTGTTTTGCCTGGGCAAGAGGCAATTCCGCACTGAATTTTCCGCCAACATACCACCCGCATTGGCATCTGTCCCGCAGACTCGCACATACCTTCCCCCATGACATATGACCTGCTGCGGATCTGCAGCAGAAAATCTGCCAGCTAAATACCTGAAACTGGGCACTTCAGACTGTTTTGCCTGCCAATTCCGTACCGAACTTTTTGCCAACATACCACCCGCATTGCTACGCTGCCCATGGACCCAGCAGTGCCTCTGTCTGCAATATCTGACCTGCCGTAGAAAATCTGCCAGCCAAATGACCAAAACTGTGCACTTTACCTTGTTTTGCCTGCACAAGAGGCAATTCCGCACCAAATTTTCTCCCATTGTTATGCTCCCCCAGACCCAGCAGTGCCTCTCTTTGCAATCTCTGACCTGCCGTAGAAAATTTCCCAGCCAAATGACCAAACTGGGCACTTCAGATTGTTTTGCCTGCGCAAGAGGCAATTCCGCACCGGATTTTCTGCCACCATGCCTACCGAATTTTCTTCCAATATCCCATTGTTGTTCTTATGTTCCTACATATGGCGGTCACATTGCACATTTATTATGCAACCGACCGCAATCACCTTTGGCCATCAAGAGTGTTTAACCCTAATGTAGGGCAGTGTTCAAAACCACTGTCCTCCCTAGGTCTTGTTCATAAAGTTGTCATGTTCCAGCACATTGAATGAATACTAATCTGTGTCCATGGGAAGAAAAGAATAGCAGAATGAAAACACCCAAAAAAAAAGTATGGAAAGTTAAAGACCCGAAAAAAAGGTGGAAAAGTGGGAAAAAACCCCGGAATAATAAATGTGCGAAGTGACCGCCATACCTACAAACCCAGGGACACTTTCACCAACGTATTTGACCTGTCACAGATCTCCAGCAGAAAGCTTGCTCACCGAATAACAAACTTCAATTAGTTCCAAAACATGTGCACTCCCATCATATCTACAAGTTTGTCTCCTTATATCTTGTACTTTTGAAACAGTTTAAAACCATTTCTATTCAGAAGAGCTAAAGCCACTGGAAGAGGTAGTCACAAGGAACATACAGTCGCTGACCACCAACATACATGTGCTGCTCTACCCCAATTCTTCGGCTGCAACCTCCCAAACTATGTGACACACTTAAGGGAAAACTGGAGAAGAGAAAAGCAAGTGACATTTTCAGCCAACCAGGTTTCAAGTTTTTCACCAATATTTTCACCTGAAAAACTGGTGAATTTTGAGGTGGAAAATTCGAAATAAAAAAATTCACATTTTTCACCGAAAAACTTGAATTCAAATATTTCAAGTTTTTCACCTCAGTTCCAAGTGAAAAATCTCTGAAAAATGTTTTAACTTTTTCAGTCATATTCTTGGTGTAAAATGGGGTGAAAAAAAACATGTATATTTCATTACATTTTTCACCAAAAATTACAGTAGAAAACAATGTGAAAAATATGTGAAAAATATGTGAAAAATGTGAACCCCAGTTTCAAATTTTTCACCGCTTTTTTTATCACTTTTTTCACGAATTTTTCAGCACTTTTTCCGCTGAATATTGTTGTGAATAAAGTTTTACATTTTCCACCCCAATTTCCGGGTGGCAATAGAGGTGAATCTTGAGGTGTAAAACTCATAAATTTTGTTTCAAGTTTTTCACCTCAAATTCCACTGGAAATAGTGGTGAAAAAAGTTTTAAATTTTTCACCTCGTTTCTCACTGAAAAATGTGTAAAACTCCGCTGAATTTTGGGTGAATAGTTGGTGTAAAACTTATAAATTTTGTTTCAAGTTTTTCACCCTGAATTCCACTTGAAATAGTGGTGAAAAAAGTTTTAAATTTTTCACCTCGTTTCTCAGTGAAAAATGCGTAAAAATCCGCTGAATTTTGGGTGAATAGTTGGTGTAAAACTCATAAATTTTGTTTCAAGTTTTTCACCTTGAATTCCACCTGAAATAGTGGTGAAAAAAGTTTAAATTTTTCACCTCTTTTCTCAGTGAAAAATGTGTAAAAATCCCGCTGAAGTTTAGGTGAATAGTTGGTGTAAAACATTATGAGTTTTGTTTCAAGTTTTTCACCTTGAATTCCACTTGAAATAGTGGTGAAAAAGTTTTAAATTTTTCACCTCTTTTTTCGGTGAAAAATGTCTGAAAAACCCGCTGAATTTTGGGTGAATAGTTGGTGTAAAACATTATGAGTTTTGTTTCAAGTTTTTCACCTTGAATTCCACTTGAAATAGTGGTGAAAAAGTTTTAAATTTTTCACCTCTTTTTTCGGTGAAAAATGTCTGAAAAACAAACAACATTTTTCACCGTAAATTGAGGTGAAAAATTTGAATCTCCCAACCAGTGTTAGTGGTACTTCCAATCCATAGGACAAGTTACATATAATAGATGGTCTGCCTCGCCATATGGACCGTATAGTCAGACTTCTGCGAGGTACAGAATCCGCTCTGCTGGTATTTGCAGTTGACAGCTGAAATCGAATAAATTGTGATTTTTCATGTGTGGCATCCTCCAGGCTTATCAGTGCCAGCAATGGGCCTCAAACACAATGTTAAGATGCAATCATGAAACAACCTGAAGCACCTGTGCAGAAACCGAGGATATTGAGCACAGATCTGCAACGGATATAGGGGGAATAAACCTGGAACCTAATCGGTACCAAGAATGACCCCCCGAGACCCTCATGATATCACAACGCAGGCCGGGAAAAGGAAACTCAGTACGAATTTTTACCGGGCAGCACCACGGCCCACCACCCAGGTAATTGACACACTATAAGTAGGTCAGTAAGAGGTGTTATAGACCAGACACTGGTCTGTCTATGGAGGCAGGCCTGTTGATAGACAGACCAGTCGATCTGAGTTTGAAATGGCGGATCAAAGTTTTTACCCAAAAAGGTTATTCATCGGCGCACTTGTATGTCCGAAATTCCAGACAGAAATTACATGGCTGTGTTTACTTGAGGTTGAGTAGCCCATCTGAGCAATCCAGGGAAAAAAAAATACGCAGATTTGAGTGTGCTAGAGGCATTTGATTCACCTGACCCCTATTTATTTTTAGACTCCCCTCACGGAAACTCCGGTCCGGAATAACCTTTTTAGGCAAGAAATATGACAAGCGATTTCAAACTCAGATCGACCAGCCTGTCTATCGACAAGCTTGCTTTCATAGACAGGCTGGTTTCGAGCCTAGAGGTGTTAGAGGAAACTTCATCTTGTTTATGGCTAGCAAGACAGAGCTCCATCAAGATTCAACGGGAAAAAAGTAAGGTAGAAGAGTAAAACAATCTCAATCAATCAACGCGGGGAGGAACATGAAATGTATACAGTTTACATAACGGCTGAAGGAATCGGAGGAGTGTATAGTTCAATTGATTATCCGTGAAAACATTTATGCCACTCGGTTCCATGCACAAACCGACGAAGATCAAGTTTTGTTGTACCTTGAGCACAGATGACAAGGGTATTGCGGGGAAGGTAGAGCCCGTTGCGGCGCGACGGGGGCAGCCAAAACATGCGCTCACCGGCCGTGTTCAGTACCCACTCATCTTTGAACCTGGGGTTGAACCCGGGAAGACGTCCAATTGGAGGTAAAGTGGTGCTCTGCGGGAGAAGGTCAGGCTACTGGGGATGAAGGACATTTTCTCTTACAAAGTTAAGTGACATCAATGTGGTATTAGGCACATCGGTGTCTCCTGTGGGAGGCTGAGCAGCAGGCTGAGGCTCAATATCCCTATGCAGTGCGTTATTGTACGATCCGGACACAATTTGCGTGCCATCCGGGGAGAACTTGACCGAAGAAACCATGCTGGTGTGTCCTTCCAACACCCCCCCAATTTGTGAGCCAGTTCCGGCATCCCAGATACGCAGTGTGTTATCGTACGATCCAGACACAATTCGCCTGCCATCCGGGGAGAACTTGACCGAAGAAACCATGCTGGCGTGTCCTTCCAATGGCCCCCCAATTTGTGAGCCAGTTTCTGCATCCCAGATACACAGTGTGTTGTCGTACGATCCAGACACAATTCGCCTGCCATCCGGGGAAAAATTGACCGAAGTGACCTTGTGGGTGTGTCCTTCCAATGCCCCCCCAATTTGTGAGCCAGTTTCTGCATCCCAGATACGCAGTGTGTTGTCCCACGATCCAGACACAATTCTCCTGCCATCCGGGGAGAAGTTGACAGAAGTGAGCAAGTCTCTGTGTCCTTTCAATGGCCCCCCAATTTGTGAGCCAGTTTCTGCATCCCAGATGCGCAGTGAGCTGTCGTCCGATCCAGACACAATTCGCCGGCCATCTGGGGAGAAGTTGACTGACCTGACACAGCCGGTTTGTCCTTGCAATGGCCCCCCAATTTGTAAACTAGTTTCTGCATCCCAGATACGCAGTGTCTGGTCCGTCGATCCAGACACAATTCGCCTGCCATCCAGGGAGAAGTTGACCGAAAAGACCGCGCTGGTGTGTCCTTTCAGCGGCTCCCCAATTTGTGAGCCAGTTTCTGCATCCCAGATACGCAGTGTGTTGTCGTGCGATCCAGACACAATTCGCCTGCCATCTGGGGAGAAGTTGACCGAATAGACCCAGTTGGTGTGTCCTTTCAATGCCCCCCCGATTTGTGAGCCAGTTTCTGCATCCCAGATACGTACTGTCTTGTCCTCCGATCCAGACACAATTTGCCTGCCATCCGGGGAGAAGTTGACCGAAGAGACCGAGGAGGTGTGTCCTTCCAATGGCCCCCCAATTTGTGAGTCAGTTTCTGCATTCCAGATACGCAGTGTGCTGTCGCCCGATCCAGACACAATTCGCCTGCCATCCGGGGAGAAGTTGACCGAAGTGACCACGCTGGTGTGTCCTTCCAATGGCCCCCCAATTTGTGAGCCAGTTTCTGTATCCCAGATACGCAGTGTGTTGTCGTACGATCCAGACACAATTCGCCTGCCATCTGGGGAGAAGTTGACCGACTCGACTTGACCAATGTGTCCTTCCAATGGCCCCCCAATTTGTGAGCCAGTTTCTGCATCCCAGATACACAGTGTGTTGTCGTACGATCCAGACACAATTCGCCTGCCATCTGGGGAAAAATTGACCGAAGAGACCTCACTGGTGTGTCCTTCCAATGGCCCCCCAATTTGTGAGCCAGTTTCTGCATCCCAGATACACAGTGTGTTGTCGTACGATCCAGACACAATTCGCCTGCCATCCGGGGAAAAATTGACCGAAGTGACCTTGTCGGTGTGTCCTTCCAATGCCCCCCCAATTTGTGAGCCAGTTTCTGCATCCCAGATACGCAGTGTGTTGTCCCACGATCCAGACACAATTCTCCTGCCATCCGGGGAGAAGTTGACCGAAGTGACCACGCTGGTGTGTCCTTCCAATGGCCCCCCAATTTGTGAGCCAGTTTCTGCATCCCAGATACGCAGTGTACTGTCGCCCGATCCAGACACAATTTGCCTGCCATTGGGGGAGAAGTTGACCGAAGAGACCGAGTTGTTGTGTCCTTCCAAGGGCCCCACGACCCAGTTGTCTTCCAAGGGCCCCCTGATTTGTGAACCAGTTTCTGCATCCCAGATACGCAGTGAGAGGTCATTTGATCCAGACACAATTCGCCTGCCATCCAGAGAGAAGTTGACTGAAGAAACCATGTACCTGTGCCCCCGTAATACCTTCTGCAACACGGGCCAGTTCTCCAAGCTACCCTCAGTTTGCAAAGTATTGGGTAACAACAAGCCAAAATGCACTCTTGTCCTCGACCTCCTGGGAGCAAATGGCAAGGCAGACAAATAGATATGGGGTGCACTCTGTGCCATGACCGGCGCAAAGGTGTCAATGAACTTCATACAGTCTGTCAAGAATTTCTCCAAATCTTCATCTTGGCCCTGCTGCAGTTGAATATCAGAGGGTACATGCATTGGAGTAAATTACCTTCACGTATTCGATCCCGGTGCGGAGTCCCTCTGTTGCAATTGGGATGTGTCCCAAAAGACTCAGGACCTCAAGCCAATACAGCAAGTTTTCATACAGAAACTGCCTCATCCTGTTGAGGACAGTTGTGTCGCTGGGTCCGTTCCTAACGTGATTGAACCAGAACCGACTTGAGTAGTCCAAGTGCGGTGGGATATTTGATGCCACCCGACGGTGGAGATCAGGAATATCTGCATTCAAACAATGTGAATCCTCGAGGGAGCAGATGTTGAATTTGAGTTGACTGTTGAGGATTTGCAAGCAACCTTGGGCCAAAAGATGATGGTCGGTTTCAGGGTCAATTGACCATGGCTCCGTTCCAGAGCGGGTGGTATCGATAAGGTAGTCTGCAAATGATGCATGAAGTGTCCGAGCTTCCCCACCCTGACTCCACTGCACCACGCAGCCCAGATGAGCGAGGATATTTGCTGAAGTTCCTTCTTCAAAGGATAGGATCATGTCAATTGTGGTGTCTGTCATCGGCACTCTCCCCAGGACAACACAAACCAACACAGAATGTGCATCCTGTGCAAAATCCTTATCCGTTTTCCAGGCTGCAGAGTCTCGTAAGGCCACGCTGTACAAGGTATCGAGATTGACATCAGATGATGAATCCTGTGTGAGCAGAACTCGGAGACGATCCTTTGGACGATAGCTCTTTAGGTATTTCATAGCTGTAGATGCCCAAATGAAAAGACCTCCAGATAATTCAACCAAGGCCTTGATATTTTTCTCCTCCGGCAATGGTAGCCCGGGAATACGAGTCAGCTCCTGGCGAACAAAGGCTTCTACATCTTCCGAGCTAGATGCACCTGTGTCCAGAAAGCGCTGTTCAAAACAAGTTCCAAAATGATTGGTGATGTCAGAGTCACGCCTGCTAGTGACAAAAACCCGAAGAAAATGAGGTAACTTTGGAAGCTCTTCTGAGAGCAGTGAAAGCAGGGGGAGTCGAGAATCTGGATCCCCACATTCATCAAGAGCATCCAGAATCACAATGAGTGGACCTTGTATATGCTGCTCAGCAAGTTGCAAGGGATTCAGCAGTAAACATTTGAATTGTGTCTGCAGGGGAGCATTGACAACTGCAGGGTCACGACGGATGGCGGCAGAGACAGCTGATCCGATATGTGGGTTTGAAAGGGCCAGCCAGTAAGCAATGGTGCGAATCACTGCATCTGGATGACTGCGTGCACGATCATTCCTGTCAAAGAAGAGGAAGGCCCCCAAGCGCTCTAAACCCCTGAGAGACTCAGAAATGGTAGTAGATATAGTACTCTTGCCTGAGCCGGCAACACCGGAGAGCCAGAGAACATTGCCAGAATCGGACGGGACAGTGGCCCATTCGATAATGTTGTCCAATATCTGGCGGCGGGTGCCCACCGAGCAGAGGGTGCGCGAAGTTGCATTCATGTCCACTGGATTGAGTTTTCTGAGCATGTCAGACTCATCTGAACCAGAACTCAGTCTCGCAAATGGACCTGGGCGAAACATGTACCTACCCAAATGCTTCACCACGTTCAACACCTTTGCAGACAAGAACAGACATTGCACTGTCAAGTCACCCTCAAATGACCTCTTCATGTCGCGCATGGTGGTGGAGAGCTTGTCAATATTCTTCTCTGCATCATTCCAGGTACTCCGGATAGCTCGACCTGGTTGAATTCAATACATTGCAAAGCACCAATTCACAGTCTAACACTCACTTGTGAATCCACGTGCAGTGTATTCCTGAATGAAAAGTGCACATTCAACCGTTTGTTTGACAATGGTGAGAGTCTTCTCCTCGACACTCCTGATCTTTTCTACCAGGAAGTCCACATCACCGACAAACGAATAAACCTCATTCATTGTGTCAATAAGCTCCAACAGTTTCTCATCGGTATCTTGTTGTTGTTTCACGGTCTGATGCAGGCAGGAATCAGTATGCTTCGAGTCATAGCAACAGCTTTCCTGCCTTGTACACTGCAGTCAGCACTTTCCATGCAATGTTTGCATAGGGGTGGATCTTGACTATGGTAAGCAGAGACAAAATACATTGGCTCGCAGACGTACCGTGGCAATTTGATCACCGATTTTCACGATGATTTCGAGTCTCGAGGTCACGGATTCCAGAGCAGATGCAATGGTACTGGAAATTGGAGTAACCTGCACGAGAATCCCACCACCCGCCTCGACAGCATCCCTGCCGGCACCAAACGCAGTGATTGACACACCTGGTCCAGTAGCTTCCGCGCCTGTCTGAATTTTATTGATTGCGAGGGCGGCCCCTTCGCGAGGCTTCATCAAGCGGACAGTGAGATTGCCGACGGACCTTTGGTGAAGCTTGGCCTGCACCCCAATGAGATCCAGGTTCACAACTGGTAAATATGTGTAAGAAGTGAAGCAAATGGTGACGAAACCTCACGACCTTTGGACTCATTCTCAGCGCCACAGAGATCAGCCAGTGTGGCCATATCGATGTTAGCAGCCCCGAGGAATGTATCG
Source organism: Mycena metata (assembly GCA_029378385.1). NCBI lineage: Eukaryota > Fungi > Basidiomycota > Agaricomycetes > Agaricales > Mycenaceae > Mycena > Mycena metata. The sequence continues at coordinate 22,744 of JARKIB010000224.1, forward strand.
CCAACGAGAGAGTCATGAAATAGCCGGAGTGAAATCGAGGCAGACGCGGAATCAGAGGAGCTGCGTTAATCAATGTAAATGATGGGGTGGATTAGGATATCAAGCTCACATCATGAATGTACGGTCCCACTTTGGGCCAGGGTCACCCTTTACGGAGTGAGTGCGATGAATTTGGGTCCCATCGACGCAGATCGCGACGTAGAACTTTGGGTTTTTGCGATGTAGCGGCCCGGGGTTCCAGGAGATTCCGTCGGCACTTTGCACTACAGGAAATGAGAAAGGTGCATTGCATTGTGGGCAGAGCGCTTGTCAACGCACCGAGCAGCGAGTAGTCGAAGGGCATCGATGGGTGTGGTGAGAGGAAGAAAGATGGGTACCAAACACGTGGCTCATGTACGTGACAAGACGGCAGAGACTTGACAGGTTGAATGACAGGCTGAATGGTGTGGCGTTCCACCTACGGCTTTCTCAATGTTTTATCACAAGGAGTGGACGCGCCAACCGCCACGGGTCTTCCCTCCTCTCCTTCTACCCGCTTCCTTGTTCAACACATTTTACTGCAGTTGTTCGCGGCTCACCGTTAAAATTGATATCCCCATATGAACACGTCAAATCAGCTCCAGGCGTAGACCCTGTGCAGTATGGTGGTCAAAATCACTCAGAATAATGTACTAATTGCATTTGAACTCCGGCACAGGTAGCAACGCTTTGAGCGGAGGATACAATAATAAATGAATCAAAAAGGCTTTTGGGTACGGTGATATTAACGTATGACCCGCACCCGAATCGAACGGGTTCCCACCGATACCTCTCACTATGTCTTACGGGGTGTGGGCGCGCCCCGCCACGGGTCTTCCCTCCCTTCCTCTTGTCCCTGTATTCACTCAACACATTTGAGCAGTTCAAACCCGCATCACCAATATTAATCTAGCTGCGGCTACCCGGCCGTCGAAATTCACGGTTCAACTCAACGAATGCACACTCAAAACCTCCATATTATATAGTGGCATACTATAGGTTGACCTCCCCTGGACCGGAGCAGCATTGACGACGGAGGATACTTACTAGTACAGTAAATGAATAGAAAAAGGATACTTATTCCATCCATGACCCGCACCCGAATCGAACGGATTCCCACCCAAATCCATTTCGCTTGATTCTCTCAGAGTGTGGACGCGCCCCCCGCCACGGGTCTTCCCTCCTCTCCTTCTACCCACTTACTTACTCGTTCAACACATTTTCTTGCAGTTGCGGCTCACCGTTAAAATTGATATTCCCATTTGAGCCCTTTGGCAAATCTGCTCCAAGCATAGAACAACCTGTCCAGTATGGGTCGGACCACTGGGAACTAACATACAAATTGAAGTTTCACCCTCGGCCAAATGTAGCCAGACTTTGAACGGGATACCGGTAAATGAATCAAAAAGGGTTAAGTGGCGGGCACGACCCGCACCCGATCGAACGCGGCCCACTGGAATTGGTTCGCTACCTTCACACGGCGTCATGGGCGCGTCCCTGCTACGGGTCTCCCTCCCTTACTCTTTGCGCTGTATCTATGCAACATTTTCCGTAGTGGTTCAACCAAAATTGAAGTTCAACTTGTCTTCACCGGGGTGCGAGGCTCAACTGTACCAATCCGAACGGACACCTCCACAACAGCAATCGGACTCGGGATCCCTCGAGTTTACTTACGGTTCACCGCTGAACCTAGGCTGTAAAAAGAGTTCCTGCAAACCAGAGAAAAAATGAGTTGAGAAAGTTGTCATATCCGCACCCGAATCGAACGGGCTCCACTGAATTGGTTTGGGACTATAAAGGAGTAGGGCGCGTCCCTGCTACGGTCTCCCTCCCTTATTTTGCGCTGCATCTAGCAACATTTCCGTAGTGGTTCAACCATGAAGTGTCACTGTCTTCAACGGTGCGTTGAGGTCACTGTACAACCAGGAATTCCACATAGCATCGACTCGGACAACTCGAGTTCGTCCGCTGGACCCCAGCTTAAAGTTAAATATTGCGTTGAGAAAGAACGCAGGCGACCAGAGATTAGAATCGAGGAATGACGGCACAACGTACCTAGTGCATAGCTATACAGCAGCTAACTTTGACGATGGCGGAACACGTACACGCTGGGCTCTGTCGGATTCGGAGATGAATCGTCTATATTGATTGCTATTACCATCGAACGAACGAACGGAATTGCGTCGGTCAGCGCGCCAGGACACGAGACCGATCCTCCTCGCGAAAATTGGAATCCGCATCCGCACCCGCATCCCAGGGCGCACGCAACCTCGCAGTCGCTCTGAATTCATGATTCCGATTCCGATTCGTGCGCCATGCGAGGGAGGGAGAACGCGAGGGCGTGGGATTGGCGGGCGGACGTTGTGAATACTGCTCTGCGGAGATAAATTGCAAGTTCGATGTACGCACCTGGTGCCAAGTGCCCAGTGCGGGGTTCGATCATCCGCGAGGGCGCGGGAAGGATCCTTCCGACAGACGAATACTAAGCTAGGTCAGCGTTAGTGTTAGCGTTGGCTCCGGCACTCGATCAGAGATTTTAATGAAGCCAGCGTACCTAGACTATGGCGGAACACGACGGGCCCGAGATGAATTCCTGTCGATATCAATTTATTGAAAGGAAGAGAGAAAGAAGATCAATTTATTTATTGAAAGAAAGAGAGGAAAGAAAGAGCGCACTTGCACTTTGGAACGGAGACGGCCGCACGGGACACCCGCGCATCCATGGCCAGCAGGAACGTGTTCTGTTTTGCGAAAGTACAGTACTTCAGCTATACACCAGAATTCGTCCGGGATTGGTTTGGACGGATTAGGATTGGGATTGGCTTGCGCGGCGGGGGCGGCGGCGCGGATGATGCCGGCGTAGATAGGCCGAAACATAAACAGTAGCCCGCGGTCGGAGATGAAGCCTAAATATTAAATTCACGTCAAGGGTAATCCTCAAAAAAGAGGAGGAAAAGTATACGAGTACGAACGCACCAATTCGAGTCGTTGTCTGGGATCAATGCAGATGATGACCCAGCGTCGGTAAATCCGCCGAGATTAAATGCACGTCGACCGATCTTCAAACAACTTGAAGAGATAGAGTAGAAATAGAATACGAGGCGGCTCGCGCATACGAACGCACCAAGTGTCAGGGATCGATGACGGTGTGAACGCAAGAAGGAACTTGGGATTTAGAGTATTCGTAGATGATGCACCCGGCGTCGGTAAATCCGCGCAGATTGAATTGGCTCGCGTCGGGTACGGGGCGGGATTGTGGACATGGCGGGAACGGTTGGACAGGGGTTGGAAGCGGTGAATAAATAACTTGAAAGGTGGGTTGACGATGGGCTCGGAGATGAATTGCAATTGTCATCTTTAATAATAATCTTGATGAAGGAAGCCGGGGCGGAACGGCCGCACCGTGCCGCAACGAGTCCACGAAATTCACGAGACTCGCGCATCGCAGGGCAAAGCATTAAGCAACCACGTAGACCTTGCCCATTGGCGACCCAGATTCTTCCGTTATGCACGAAGTTCGAACTCAGCTGAGCGCTCACGCGGGCGCGAATATCGAGGTTAATCCGAGGAAGGGGATTTGCCCGCCTTTACGGCTATTCGTTTGCTTCGTTTTGCTCCGATTCCGAGTGGATGGGAAGTAAGTAGATACTTAGTAGCGTGCACTGCGGGTCCGGCGAGAGTGGGCCTGTGAGATCGGAGAGATAGGTACCCAGCGGGAGAACGGCGGGCTTGAACGCCGTGCCGGTCGATTGCTTGCCAAGCTAGGCCCCAGGGTGTCGGAGTCCAGGGCCAGGAGGCGGCGCACAGGGTGCGGTGAGACATTGCACAGGAGATTGCGCTAGTTGAGGACGGCGTGCAGACCCCGGGCCGCAGTAATTGAAGATGGAAGCCCAAGATTGAAACCGCTAATGAAACGCCGTAAGGAAGGGTCGCACACGACACATGTCTTCGGCGTAATCTGTTGCGACGATCAGCCGGGTGTGCCGCGTCTGCCGCTTGCATTTATTTCTTGCAATTTTTCTCCAGTAAATTGAGGAGGACTAGGAGGAGTCTAGGAGGATTAGCAGGAGTGTGCCCCGCGGACCCTTCGTCGGGGGCTCCCTAATTAACTCAATGAAAGCCCCGAATTTAAATAAAATCGATACGGTCGCCTAGCCGATCACCCTCCCAACGAACGTGATCCCACGCTGCCTCCACGTCAGTACATAACTCCAGCCCCACCTTTCGAGTTGCTCACGCTCGTTGCCTTTGCCCGCTACTCGTCGTCTCCTGCTAGCCGCCCTCCACCCCCCGGTGTCGAGACTCCCCGCCGCACGCAGCCATGTTCATCCTCCCCGCCCACGCAGCCCCTTTCGCCGCCGTCGCCTCCCTCGACGCCGCAGCCCAACGCGCATGGTGGACGCTCCCCCTCACCCTCCTCGCCACCCTCCTCATCCTCGCACTCGTCCGCGCTGTGACCGTCACCGCCCTCTTCTACGGCCGCCGTGCACCGGCACTGCCCCTCGCCGTCCTCGAGAAGGGTGCCCTCGGCCTCAAGCCCGTCGTCACTGCCCCACCCGCGCCCCGCAGATGGCTCCACCTGCCCTTCCTCAGTTCTTCGCCCGCGACCCCTGCCACGTCCACGACACCCGCACCGGACGCCGCACAAATACCATCGTCGCCCTTATCGCAAGCACCACCAGCAGGCAGAGGCCGCCCCGCCGCCCGCGCGGGCGCCGTCCGCCGGCCTGAGCCTGCGCTGAGTGTAAGGGCACGGGTGGAGGCGCCGTGTGAGTCCCTTTACTCTCGTGCATTATCGACGTATACTGATACCCGCGCACAGTACCAGCCCTCTACGAATGCCAAACCCCCGCGTCGATGGCGAAGATGATCATGAGCCGGCATGTGCGTCCCCTCTTGCTTTCCTCCACTCTTCCCATTCCTCCGTATCTTTCTGTTTCCCTTTCCTTGCGGGTGCGCGTGCTCGTGCTCAGCCGTGCATACCAAGGGAGCAACCCCTGCCCCTGACCCTGGCCCTTGCGCGGAGGAGCCACGGTGGACGCCGGCGTTCCCGATTCGCACCCCTTGCCCGCGCCCGTGTTCTTGGCCCCTGCATGGACACGGGCCTTGTCGTGGGTAGTGGAGGCGCCGTCGGCGTCGGCCACGGCTTACCGTGTCCTGCGTTGTGTGGGTGTGGGCGTAGATCGCCGTATCAGCATCGGCGAACGGGCGGGCGCTCGGTCGGGGACGCCGTATGTCTTTGCGCATCGGCGTCTATGTCTTTATGCATGGGGTCTACGTCGGGCTGGTGTGGATGCGCGGGATGCGCGGGATGTCTATCGTGGAGCACGGCGTTGGCGTTATGCGTCCTTCTTTGCGGGATTGCGTTGCTCTCGCGACATGGCGGCGTCCATTTCCATCCGCATGCTTTCCTTATTCCCCGTCTTCCTTTGTTCTTCCCCACCGGTGCGCATACGCGGCGTTGGCGTTGTTCTTCCCCGGTGTCATGCGCGCCGTCGGCGTCCTGCACCCACCACATGCGCATGGTGCCACGTATCCACCGCCCTTCTATCAAAATTAATATCTTCCTCATTGGATTTTCTTTTCTTTTTTTTCGAGCGGCGCTTTCATTTCATTTGTGGTGGTGGCGCCAGCGTCGGCGCATGTGTGAGCACGGGCCGAGTTTCCTGCGCGCGCACTCGACTCGTTCCTGCGCGGCGGCATCGCGCACACTCGGCGCTGCCGGCTACCCACACCCACACCCCTTCCCTCCTCGTCTATCCGCCTTCCCTCCTTTCTACGAGTCCGTACCTTACTACCCACATACGCCGCGTGTTTCTATGTAAAACATTGAATATACACCCTTTGCCAAATCCACCTGTGGGAGTTTCGTTGGTCAAGATTGTGTGCGGGGTTGGATTGATTGAGGGAATTGGGGGAAAGGTTGGGTGGGGTCGGAGATTTGAGGTACTTGAAGGGTTCCGGGTGCTCGAAATGGCGCGGGAACGGCGCCGATTCAAATTAATACAAGCAACCTGCGGGGTAAATCAAGCTAGCGTTGGATTCAAACCAAGAGAACGAGTTAAAGCAAGGTGCATTACCTTCACCTCAGTTGATAACTCAATCTAACGTTTATCGTCGCAGGTCTTGTATTCGATGTATTCGACATGCACTGTAATGCGGCGGATCCAGAGATTGACTATAAAAATCCGAGGGTACTAAGTAATGGGCTTCAATTTAACTCGGGATCCGGAAGCAGCTGACTTGGTGCGAAGAAATTGGGCACGGGTAGTACTTGACTTCGAACTCCAAGGCAATGTTGGCTGTGAAGAAACCAAGGTGAGGAACGATGAACAGATTGATTAGGGGTCCTCAGAGTAGACGTTGCTTTTTCACTTATTCACTTATTGATGCTTTTTCACTTATTCGGCGCTTCGGATATCAACCCGGCGAAACTCGGCAACCAACTGATGTGATCGTCTTCCCCTCTGGGATGACCCCTATCATTTAAACAGACCGCATGATCTCTCATCGATAAAGGCGTATTCAGTCATCTTTTAAGCAGAGATGGATGGGAGATACAACAATATCTTCCACCCCCACCCCTTACCACAGGAATGACTCGCCAAACCGTTCATTCTGCTGTTACTCGCACATATCTTACGCATATGGTGATGCGGGATCTAATTATCCCCCCGGAGAGCCTGGATTTTGCGACACTGGTAGACAAGCTTGCCACGGATATCCAGGCCCTCAAGGCCATTCGAGAAACACGCTACCTTCGACCCCGTGGCGATGTTGCCAAGGCCGGGAATTTACATCTGGCATGGGTTTACGCTGGCAATCCCAACGACCACGATCGCTTCACGAATATGCTTCGTGTATCTCCCTACGTGTTCGGTGTCATTCTCGACCTCATAAAATACCATGAAGTCTTCACCAATAATTCCAATGTACCGCAGACTCCTGTTGATCAACAACTCGCTGTGGCGCTGTATCGCTTGGGACGGTATGGCAATGCCGCATCGGTGGAGGATGTCGCACGTGTGGCTGGTTGCAGTGAAGGCTCTGTCGTGAAATTTACCGACCGAGTGTTCACGGCCATCGAGTCCTTGCATGATACTTTTGTGCGGCCATTGACACCAGAAGAGAAGGAGGCCGAGAAAGTTTGGATGGACGAGCATCTCGGGTTCAAAGGGCTGTGGCGCGAGGGTTGGTTGATGTATGATGGGACAATTGTGGTCCTCTTTGCAAAGCCTGGTCTAAATGGGCAAGGCTATTACACTCGGAAAGCAAACTACGGCCTAAATGTCCAGGTAACGTATTTCATTCCAGTCAAATCTTTTTACTAATCTTATTTTAGATTGGAAATGTCCCGTCCACGCTGCGTATCGTCGATTACTGTCTTGAACCAACTGGTTCGGCCCACGACTCTGCAGCATTCGAGGGTACTGCTGCCTTCAAGCATCCAGAGTGGCTATTTGAGGGGGAGGAATTTGCTTGGGTGATTCTGCATACACGCTCAGCTCCCGTATGATTCCTGTCCACAAACGCCCTGCATCCCTCATCCCCGACAATGCGACCTTCGACGCCCAAGTTTCTCATATTCGAGTGCGATCTGAGCACTGCATGGGTGCACTGAAGGGGCGGTTCCAATCCCTTCGTGGACTTCGGGTTAATATCAATTCGAACGAAGACCATAGGGAAGCATTACGATGGATCACTGTGGCGATTATTCTCCACAATGTGATTATCGAGTTTGAAGGAGTTCGCTCTGGTGCAGCATTTGCGAACAGACACTCCCGACGGGACGAAGAAGAAGATAGGGGTGGGCGGGATGAAGCAGAGGGTGGGGATAATGAGGGCGAGGTGAAACGAAGGAGATTAACAGGGGAACTCTTAGCATATCGCGCCGGCGGGGTAAACAATTAATTCGGTTTATTAAAAGGTTGTAATAAAGTAAAGGTTATCTCATAAAGATAAAGGGGAATTAACAGTAGCAAAGAGGAACTAGCGGTAGCCAAGGCCCGGTTGAGAGCCAGGCACAGGGGAACTGCGCTTGGGAACCCATGTGCTGGAAGTCCGCACTTTCACAGAATCGTGATCATCCGATGAAGAAGAGCTGTTGGAATCCCGACGAGCACGCTTGCTTGGACCAGCAACAGGAGAATCTGCTCGGCGCTTTGGCGGATCAGTGTAGCTGGCATCAACTATGTCAAGTCGTTGGCGAAGAGCATCTTTGTCGAGGATGCCGGCGTTAAAGAGAGCGAGGAGCTGGTTCTTTTCGTCGAGCCGAAGGCGAGCACGGTCGTTCTCCAGCTTCAGGTCTTCACGTTTATTCGCGGATTTCATCATAGTACTGGTAAATATTCAGTGGTGCATCAGAAATAAACGGCGGAACTTTACGTCTGAATTTCGACAATACTTTCTTCGAAACTCCTCTTTGGTGGGCGCGACTTCGACGTTTTGACGTCCTTGCCAGCACGGTGAAAGGTGGAAGGCTTCGCGATAGTCTTGCCCCGGGAATTCTTGTTGACTGGAGCTAGTGGCGACGAATCTATTTCGATCGGCGAGGAGGGAACATCCCGACGCGACCGATGAGGAGTCCCCCGAAGCTCGGGGTCGATATTGGCATCAGGATCTGTCTTGGAAGGAGCCGGGGGCTGGAGATGGAGGACTTTACGACCCTCAGGGCCTACACCAGTAGCGATCATGGGTGGAACAATATTGGATCGGCCCGCAAGGAACTGGTGCAGACGAGGGAAAAACTCGACGGCTTCCTCAATTTCCTCTGAAAAGAACACATGAGAATCAAATACTACGTGAAATTATAACACAAACCCCAAAGGTTCCATGCCTTCTCAGTGGTATCATGGTGCGGGCCGTCGGCCGGGATGTAGCAGTCAAGATATTCGTGTACAGCGCCATCGTCGTTGTTATCGGCGTCGTTTTGAAGGCCTCCGCCCGTAACCTGGAGCTTCTTCGCATGCTTTTTATATTCAAGAACCAGGCTACACCTGTTAGAACCAAAATTCGGGGCTGCATTCGCGAAGGCACTTACTTATCCACTTTGCCTTTAACTCGCTTCCCCAAAGCATTGGGGCTTGTCGCGAATAGTTCCGGGAATATGACACTACCGATACGTTTATATACAGCGGTTTTGCTTTCTCCGGACGTGTTCTTGACGTCGAGGGTCAGAACAAGGAAACTTTCAGAAGACTGATTCAAACGCACCTCATTGCCCTCCTTCCCGAAGAGCACCAACCGATTTTCCTTAACGTCCATCTGGGTAATCAACTCATATGTCTTCGCAGACTCATCCGCGTCCCAATTAATTCGCCCAATCGCCGGCTCAGCGGCCTTTTTAGCCTTGTGCTTCCGCGGCGACCGGCGAACGGCAACACCGCTCCTTGTGTTGGCCATAGATTTGAAGAAATGTGTTAGGAAAGGACCGAAGGGTTTTAGTGTGACAATATATGGTCAATGGCAGAGAGTGTAGCAACGCAATGGTGGCCAAGAGCAAATTTTTTAGCCGACTCCGATTTGTTTCCGAATCACATCAGTTGGTTGCCGAGTTTCGCCGGGTTGATATCCGAAGCGCCGAATAAGTGAAAAAGCATCAATAAGTGAATAGGTGAAAAAGCAACGTCTACTCTGAGGACCCCTATTGAATGAGGCACCCTGACTTTAAACTTACCCAGCTAAAGTTGAAAAGCCGCGCGGCGCGGAATTAATTCTACACGACGTGGATAGCAGGGGAGTAGGCTGGTGGCTGGGTGAACGAGAGCGAAACCAAGGCCAGTAAGGCATTGAATATTGAATGGTTGAAAGAAGCTTACCTCGTCGGAACGGCTTCGAGTCCGCGCGGAGTTTTTTTTGATGTTGAGTTGAAATTGATGTTCCGGCGCGGCGCGGAAACTCAGTAAGTCAGTAAAACAGCAGTAAAAGGTAACGGAATTGAACGAAGGATGTGAGGCAAGTAGAGTAATTGGCCCCGGGTTGAGTCCAACCGGTGTTGGATTGAATTTGAACTTGAATCTGACAAGGAAGTCAGTGCCGAGGAACTTTGGGTGAACATTGAAGCAAAACTGACCAAGAGTATGTGGGTACTTGAATCCGTCGTGGAAAGCCTTCGAAACGAGGGCATGAAACTCAAGGGCTGTGAAGTACCAGGTCAGTGCAACGGGCAAGAAGAATTAAAACTTTGAAGACTCACCGAACAATTTTGAGACAAGATGGACGTGAGTACCGCTGAGAACTCGAAGCCAAGGACGAGGGACGAAGATCTGACGAATGAAGGGTCAGTTGAACGTTGCTTCGAGTCAAAATTGCAAGGTACTTACGTCGAGACAAGTTGAACCTTGAATTGTGTTCGACATTGACTACCTCCTACTCAACCACCTGAAACTCGAACCTACTCACCAAATCCCAGTCTGCCACACTCTATAACATGTGAAAGACAAATAAAGGCACCTCAAGGCGTAATCTGAGTTAAACTCGAGGGCTGAGCCCATCGCCGAGATGCCCGAGGTCGAGTTCTGCTCGATAAATTAGTGGATGTAAGAGCCTTGGATTTCAACTTGAGGTACGTATACGTCGTTGAGTTCCTCTGGGGTGGGGTCGAACGGATTTTGGGCAAAGTTTGAGTTTGAGAGTGGTTGAGTTGGCAGTGGTCAAGGGGGACTTGAGTCTCGGAGAACTCGAAGTTCGACTTGATTCAATGTACGTACTCTTCACTTTCGACTTGATTCAACGTTAAACTGACTTTTCATTCCTCTACTATTTGTCACCCTGTACTGGGCCACCTTAGCACTTTTGCCCTCTGGCCAGCAGGTCTAGGAGTTAATATGGTCAGATGTCAACCCTTGGGGGAGGACCGACATACCACCAGTGAGGTGGGTCATTTTTGCGCATTTTTACGTCGTGTTTTGAGCCGCCACCGAATTTATTTTCGGCCAGACCGCAAAATAGTAATAAACGGGGTAGTGGGCCACCGGCCTAATTCAGGCGTCGAGACTTCTACCAAGCAGCTTGGAGTCCTCAGAGTGACTCAAGAGGTTCTAATGCATGATTATATACCCTCAGAATGGGACCTAAAGGTGTACAAGGGTTATAACTAGTGGTACTTCGAGGAAGGGAGGATGGCGGAAACTGTGGTCTCGACGAAATCGCCTGCGCTACAAAGTAGAGAGACTAATATTGGCTAAAATTAAGTTCTGGAGGGATAGAGAGGAAGCAATGGGACATACCTAGGTACATTGTATGGTCCTTCCATAGCAGTAACCCTCCAAACAAAATCCATTTGTTTCCGACACCGAAATTGGCTAGTTCGATGGAATGGCTCACAGCGAATGCGAAGATGACCGGCGGAGGGCGAAATGGAGGAATGAAGGCATCTGGGTGCATGTAGCCAGTGTACATACCGAAATTTAGGGCGGCAGCAATGTCCGGTGCGTCGCCATAGGGCAATCTATCTTGGGAAGCTCACGAGAAGGGCGGCCCGTTTTTGGACAGTCTAACAGAGATTCCAACTCATTCTGGCGTCTAGTCTCCACAGGGAACATTGCCCTATGTAAAGGCAACAAAACGAGCCCGCAAACATGGGAATCGGAGGAGAATTGGTCGAGAACGAGGAGAAAGAAAAGGGCGAGTGGTGTTCGGAGATAAGGAATGATGAATTCTCACCCTACCATCGGAACCAAACGGACCACAGCTTCTGATCAATTACATCACGATGAACAACATCCTTATACATCGTATTTCATCCTCCAAGCACGAAACCACGCACTTCTGCAACACAAGAGCCTGTATTATCCAACCGGCCCAGTACCCCGACTGGCCCAGTACCCAGTCGCTAATAGTACATCGCCGTCCTTTGTCCCTTGGCTTCGAACTTCGGTGAGTTTAAATTTCCTTGCTACATTGGTCCGTTGAGCTGACCTTGAATTTCCAGCCATTCGAGTTCCTGCACTCGCATCGAGGGCCTTCGACGAGCGGTTGAAGAATCTATATAATCCGTGGTGAGTCCTCCTTCGTTCATATTCATTGACAATTCTGCGGTACTGGCTTACCTTTCAGACCCAACCACTAGTCCAACTCAACGTCCGTTGAACTTGCTCTGCCATGGTAAATACTCACTGCATCACGAGTCCTCTGATTCCTCCTCTAATTCCTCCATTCAATTTCGTTCACCTGTGCTTCCCCTTCAATGGGCTCAGTACTGGGATTAAATATTCCGCGCCGCAACATTACTGTACTATTTCACTCAATTCTCCGCGGCTGTGACCCATGACACAAATTTTCGAACTTCAGTGTTCGAAAATCCACCGAACCCACCGTGACCGGGAAAAAAGTTCGAAAATGTGGCAGAGACTGGCCTGTTGGCATGGGGTTGAAACACTGCTAGAAACACCAATTTCAGCCTGATCGAAGTCGCAGATAACCAGGAAACAAGCACCCTGAAGCAGCTATTTGATGTTACTGAGCTCCGGTTTAGCATTCGAGTATGCAGCACAGTTTTTTCAACTAAAAGGTATTGTGGGGAAGTAAATTCAACTCATTTTCAACGATTTCGTGACTTCTTTTGCACTTTTGAAAATGCCCTCGGTAACCTGTGACACGTTCGAAGATTTTCTGAAATTTTGAGGCCCGTGATGCATGACTTACGAATTGAGCGAAATAGTACAGTAATTTCAACTCCACTCAACTTCAACATTAAACTTGAACCCGGACTCGACGCGATGTTAACCCCGTGAGGTAGGCATTCCCTTCCCTCAATCCCATATCATACTGACCTTCGTTCCGCCTCGGTTCGTCCATCCCCTGGTTGCTATCCAGTTTGAAGATCCCGGCGGCAGCGCCGCGCCGCCATTCAACTTGAATGCCACCAAGGTAAGCACTGGATTCAGTTGATTTAATATTGGGGAACTGGCTTTGAATTGATTGCATTCACCCTCCATCCGGTTCTCTTGAGGCTTGAGAGCATCCGGGTTGAAAATCAGGCACCCGGAGCCAATTTAAATCGCTGCGCCACGGAAGTCTTCCCCAGTTAGTTTGAATCCCACTAGTACTTACCATCGAGTTTTTTGTATAGCCAGTGCGGGCGCGCACACATCGAATACAAGAACTGCGCAGCATCAACATCAGATTGAGTTTGGATTGAATTGAGCGGAAGGTACACTCATCTGATTGTTGATCCAGCATCCGAGGCAGATGATTCTTCACTTTGACTCGGAAGGTATCCGAATCCTCGATGTTTTCGTCACATGGTGGGTTCGCGTCGCATTCACGAAGCCAAATCTTTACAAAGGATTCAGTTTATGGTCTAGTTCAATATTTATCAAGTCAATTCGCTTGGTGTATAGTTCAATTCAATTCTCTTCACTCTTCTTGGTGGTTTCAGGGTCTGGCTGGCACTGTCCCTCCCGAATCCTGTTACATATTTGTCTAGTTGGTGCACTTGGTGTTCAGCAACTCTCTCTAGTGGTGGTGCTTCCTGCCCATAGGACAAGTTACACATAATAGATGGTCTGCCTCGCAATATGGATCGTATAGTCAGACTTCTGCGAGGTACAGAATCCGCTCTGCAGTCTCCTACCCAGCCTCAGTTACGGGGTTGGGAGTCACTGTAAGTATTATCACACTTCGATATCCGTGGAAATATAATACCGTAAAAAGCCTGATCACACCATCTGTCAAATTTATTGCTTCTGAACTTCGAGGCCCAACCCCTCCACAGAGCACTCCTGACTTTCCGCCTCCGATCAGAATCCAAATCTGGCAATAAATTTTGGCAGCCTCTCGGCGCCATCAGTCCAATCAATGAGCAGTACCATCCCCGTCAGCCACTGCACGCAGTATGCTATCCACCACCGTCCTCACCGTCCCGTTCCGCCTGCGCTGTCATTCCCGCCGTCCTTTCAACCTCTGGCCAAGTAGGCCGTGTTGAGGCCGTGTGTCGGCGACGTCCGACGATCGGCCGTCATATGTATTGCGGCCGGCATCAATGGCTAGCCTCAGACTTATGCCGCTCTGGCCCAGTGGTTGGACTTCCGATTATCCCAGGAGATTGGATTCAACTGACTCAGGTTCGAACCCCAACGAAGTATTTTTTGCTTTTTTTCTCTTCTGAGTACCGTGCCTGCGCAAGGGAATTAGTAGCATTGTATCCTATTGTATCCTTTTGTATAGGGTGAGTTGTAATGTATAACACATGCAAGTAACCCGGGATTGTCTCTCTCTAAAATTCTGTTGCATGTCAAGTTTTTTTTGTCAGACTTCATCAGACTCTGGTGAAAAGGCCAAGAATTGTGCTTGGGGTTAACAGCTAGGGGTCCAGGTTAGTTAGTCTTTCTGGCCCATGTTATCATTGTCGTGGCCGCTGAAAAGAGTGGTGATGTACGGTCTTAGAGTAAAACAATAAAAGAACAGTTGGCGGTATGCTTCGGCAGAGTGGTTGTGCATCAAGACAGTGCCGATTTATTTCCCGATCTGGATTCTGATCGGAGGCGGAAACTAACCAAGTCCCACAGGGGCTGGCCTTTAACAACCATAAACAACATAGCCACCCGCTCAGTTGAGTTTTTGCAAACCGTGTATGTTGATTTCCGGTCCTTCCAGAAAATTGTTAAGGAGCTTCTGTGGGCGTCAAGAGTCCGCTGGATACTATTGCAGAATATTTTGGGGAAGGGAGATTTCAAAACCGAACACTTCCACAAAATGTGGCTATGTTGTTTACAGTTGTTATATGCTAGCCTCTGTGGAGGGGTTGGGCCATAAGTTCGGAAGTATTAATTTTGACAGGTGTGTGATTTAACGGCAGAATTTATCATATGATTATTTCGACTGAGAATTTACAGTGTCATCCTCCTACTGTGACTTCCCAACCCCGCAACTGAGCGTGGGTAAGAGACTGAGCTCCATCAAGATTCAACAGGAAATAAGTAAGGTAGCGGGGAGGAACGTGAAATGTACATAGTTTACATAACGGCTCATTGGACGGATTAAGGCATGTCAGGAGTGTATAGTTCAATTGGTTATACCTGAAAACATTTATGCCACTCGGTTCCATGCACAAACCGACGAAGATCAAGTTTTGTTGTACCTTGAGCACAGATGACAAGGGTATTGCGGGGAAGATAGAGCCCGTTGCGGCGCCACGGGGGCAGCCAAAACATGCGCTCACTGGCCGCGTTCAGTATCCACTCATCTTTGAACCTTGGGTCAAACGCAGGAAGATGTTCAATGGGATGTAAAGTGGTGATCTGCGGGAGAAGGTCAGACTACTGTGGATAATGAGAGATGTCTTTCCTTACAGAGTTGTGTGAAATAGATGTGGTATTGGGCACATCAGTATCTCCTGTGCGAGGCTTAGCAGCAGGCCGAGGCTCAATATCCCAGGTACGCAGTGTATTGCTGTACAATCCAGACACAATTCGCCTGCCATCAGGGGAGAAGTTGACCGAATCAACTGAGCTGGTGTGTCCTTGCAACAGCTGCCCAAATTGTGGATCAGCTTCTGTGTCCCAGATATGTGGTGTCTTGTCGTCCGATCCAGACACAATTTGCCTGCCATCCGGAGAAAATTTGACCAACTTGACCGTGCTGGCATGTCCTTCTAATACCCCCCCAATTTGTGAATCAGTTTCTGCATCCCAGATACGCAGTGTCTCATCATGCGATCCAGACACAATTCGCCTGCCATCTGGGGAGAAGTTAACCGACTGGACCCAGCCGGTGTGTCCTTCCAACGGCCCCCCAATCTGTGAACCAGTTTCTGCATCCCAGATACGCAGTGCTCTGTCACTTGATCCAGACACAATTCGCCTGCCATCTGGGGAGAAGTTGACTGAAGAGACCACGCTGGTGTGTCCTTCCAATGGCCCCCCAATTTGTGAACCAGTTTCTGCATCCCAGATACGCAGTGTCTTGTCATACAATCCAGACACAATTTGTCTGCCATCTGGGGAGAAGTTAACCGACTGGACCCAGCCGATGTGTCCTTGCAATGGCCGCCCAATCTGTGAACCAGTTTCTGCATCCCAGATACGCAGTGTTTTGTCGTGCGATCCAGACACAATTCGCCTGCCATCTGGGGAAAAGTTGACTGAAAAGACCACACTGGTGTGTCCCTCCAATGCCCCCCCAACTTGTGAACCAGTTTCTGCATCCCAGATACGGAGTGTCTCGTCATATGATCCAGACACAATCCGCCTGCCATCCGGGGAAAAGCTGACCGAAGTGACCAATTTGGTGTGTCCTTCCAACGGCCCCCCGATTTGTGAATGAGTTTCTGCATCCCAGATATGCAGTGTCTTGTCATCCGATCCAGACACAATTCGCCTGCCATCCGGGGAAAAGTTGACCGACCTGACCGAGCCGGTGTGTCCTTCCAATGGCCCCCCAATCTGTGAGCCAGTTTCTGCATCCCAGATACGCAGTGTGCTGTCGCCCGATCCAGAGACAATTTGCCTGCCATCTGGGGAAAAGTTGACCGACGTGACCGACCCAGTGTGTCCTTCCCTTGGGCACCCAATTTGTGAGCCAGTGTCTGCATCCCAGATACACAGTGTGTTGTCGACCGATCCAGACACAATTCGCCTGCCATCTGGGGAGAAGTTGACTGAAGAGACTACGCTGGTGTGTCCTTCCAACGGCCCCCCAATTTGTGAGCCAGTTTCTGCATCCCAGATACGTAGTGTGTTGTCACGCGATCCAGACACAATCCGCCTGCCATCTGGGGCAAAGTTGACCGAATAGACCCAGTGGGTGTGTCCTTCCGATGGCCGCCCAATTTGTGCACGAGTGTCTGCATTCCAGATACACAGTGTCTTGTCGTCTGATCCAGATACAATTTGCCTACCATCTGGGGAGAAGTTGACTGAAGAAACCGCGCTGGTGTGGCCTTCCAATGCCCCCCCAACTTGTGAACCAGTTTCTGCATCCCAGATACGCAGTGTTTTGTCGTGCGATCCAGACACAATTCGCCTGCCATCCGGGGAAAAGTTGACCGAAGTGACCAACTCGGTGTGTCCTTCCGATGGCCGCCCAATTTGTAAACCAGTGTCTGCATCCCAGATACGCAGTGTACCATCGCCCGATCCAGACACAATTCGCCTACCATCTGGGGAGAAGTTGACCGAAGAAACCCCGTTGGTGTGTCCTTCCAACGGCCCCCCAATTTGTGAGCCAGTTTCTGCATCCCAGATACGCAGTGTCTTGTCGTCCGATCCAGACACAATCCGTCTGCCATCTGGGGAAAAATTGACCGAATGGACCAAGTCGGTGTGTCCTTCCAATGGCCCCCCAATTTGTGAACCAGTTTCTGCATCCCAGATACGCAGTGAGAGGTCATACGATCCAGACACAATTCGCCTGCCATCCGGAGAGAAGTTGACCGAAGTGACCGGGTCGGTGTGCCCCCGTAAGACCTTCTGCAAGACAGGCCAGGTCTCCAAGCTACCCTCAGTTTGCAAAGTATTTGGTAACAACAAGCCAAAATGCACTCTTGTTCTCGACCTCCTGGGAGCAAATGGCAAGGCAGACAAATAGATATGGGGTGCACTCTGTGCCATGACCGGTGCAAAGGTGTCGATTAACTTTATACAGTCTGTCAAGAATTCGTCTAAATCTTCATCTTGGCCCTGCTGCAGTTGAATATCAGACGGTACATGCATTGGAGTAAATTACCTTTGCGTATTCGATCCCAGCATGGAGTCCCTCTCTTGCAATTGGGATGTGTCCCAAAAGACTCAGGACCTCGAGCCAATACAGCAAGTTTTCATACAGAAACTGCCTCATCCTATTGAGGACAGTCATGTCGCTGGGTCCGTTCCTAACATGATTGAACCAGAACTGACTCGAGTAGTCCAAGTGCGGTGGGATATTTGATGCCACCCGACGGTGGAGATCAGGAATATCTGCATTCAAACAATGTGAATCCTCGAGGGAGCAGATGTTGAATTTGAGTTGACTGTTGAGGATTTGCAAGCAACCTTGGGCCAAAAGATGATGGTCGGTTTCAGGGTCAATTGACCATGGTTCTATTCCAGAGCGGGTGGTATCGATAAGGTAGTCTGCAAATGATGCATGAAGTGTCCGAGCTTCCCCACCCCGACTCCACTGCACCACACAGCCCAGATGAGCGAGGATATTTGCTGAAGTTCCTTCTTCAAAGGATAGGATCATGTCGATTGTAGTGTCTGTCATCGGCACTCTCCCCAGGACAACACAAACCAACACAGAATGTGCATCCTGTGCAAAATCCTTATCCGTTTTCCAGGCTGCAGAGTCTCGAAGGGCCACGCTGTACAAGTTATCGAGATTGACATTAGGTGATGAATCCTGTGTGAGCAAAACTCGAAGACGATCCTTTGGACGATAGCTCTTCAGGTATTTCATGGCTGTAGATGCCCAAATGAAAAGACCCCCAGATAGTTCCACCAAGGCCTTGATATTTTTCTCCTCCTGCAATGGTAGCCCGGGGATACGACTCAGCTCCTGGCGAACAAAGGCTTCTACATCTTCCAAGCTGGATGCACCTGTGTCCAGAAAGCGCTGTTCAAAACGAGTTCCAAAATGATTGGTAATATCAGAGTCGCGCCTGCTGGTGACAAAAACCCGAAGAAAATGAGGCAACTTTGGAAGCTCTTCTGAGAGTAACGAGAGCAGGGGGAGTCGAGAATCTGGATCCCCACACTCATCGAGAGCATCAAGAATCACAATGAGTGGACCTTGTATATGCTGCTCAGCAAGCTGCAAGGGACTCAGCAGTAAAGATTTGAATTGTGTCCGCAGGGGAGCATTGACAACTGCAGGGTCCCGACGGATGGCCGCAGAGACAGCTGATCCGATATGTGGGTTTGAAAGAGCCAGCCAGTAAGCAATGGTGCGAATTACTGCATCTGGATGACTACGTGCACGATCATTCCTGTCGAAGAAGAGGAAGGCCCCTAAGCGCTCTACACCCCTGAGAGACTCAGAAATGGTGGTAGATATGGTACTCTTGCCTGACCCGGCAACACCGGACAGCCAGAGAATGTTGCCAGAATCGGACGGGACAGTGGCCCATTCGGTAATGTCATCCAATATCTGGCGACGGGTGCCCGCCATGCAGAGGGTGCGCAAAGTTGCATTCATGTCCACTGGATTGAGTTTTTTGAGCATGTCAGACTCATCTTACCCAGAAATCAGTGTTGTGAATGGACCTTAGTGAAACATGTACCTACCCAAATGCTCCACCACATTGAACACCTTTGCAGACAAGAACAGACATTGCACGGTCAAGTCACCCTCAAATGACCTTTTCATGTCACGCATGGTGGTGCAAAGCTTTTCGATATTCTTCTCTGCATCATTCCAGGTACTCCGGATAGCTCGACCTGTTTGAATTCAATACATTGCGAAGCACCGATTCAGTCTAACACTCACTTGTGAATCCACGTGCAGTGTATTCCTGAATGAAAAGTGCACATTCAACCGTTTGTTTGACGATGGTGAGAGTCTTCTCCTCGACACTCCTGATCTTTTCTACCAGGAAGTCTACATCACCGACAAACGAATAAACCTCGTTCATTGTGTCAATGAGCTCCAACAGTTTCTCATCGGTATCTTGTTGCTGTTTCATGGCCTGATGCAGGAAGGAATGAGTATACTTCGGGTCATAACAATAGCTGTCCTGCCTTGTACACTGCAGTCAACACTTTCCATGCAATATTTGCATAGGGGTGGATCTTTGACTATGGGTAAGCAGAGACAAAATCTATTGGCATGCAGACATACCGTGGCAATTTGATCACCAATTTTCACGATGATTTTGAGTCTCGAGGTCACGGATTCCAAAGCAGATGCAATAGTACTGGCGATTGGAGTAACCTGCACGAGAATCCCACCACCCGCCTCAACAGCGTCCCTGGCAGCGCCAAACGCACGGCTTGACACACCTGGTCCAGTAGTTGCCATACCCGTCTGAATTTTATTGATTGCGCGGGCGGCCCCTTCGCGAGGCTTCATTAAGCGCACCGCGAGATTGCCCACGGACCTTAGCTGAAGCTTGGCCTGCACCCCGATGAGATCTAGGTTCACAACTGGCAAATATGTGTAAGAAGTGATGCAAATGATGACGAAACCTCACGACCTTTGGGCTCATTCTCAGCGCCACAGAGATCAGCCAGTGTGGCCATATCGATGTCAGCAGCCCCGAGGCACGTATCGCCAACGAGAGAGTCATGAAATAGCCGGAGTGAAATCGAGGCAGACGGGGAATCAGAGGCGCTGCATTGATCAATGTAAACGATGGGGTGGATTAGGAGATCAGGCTCACATCATGAATGTACTGTCCCACTTTGGACCAGCATCACCCTTTACGGAGTGAGTGCGATGAATTTGGGTCCCATCGACGCAGATCGCGACGTAGAACTTTGGGTTTTTGCGATGTAGCGGACCGGGGTTCCAGGAGATTCCGTCGGCACTTTGCACTACAGGACATCAGAAAGGTGCATTGCATTGTGGGCAGAGCGCTTGTCAACGCACCGAGCAGCGAGTAGTCGGAGGGCATCGATGGGTGTGGTGAGAGGAAGAAAGATGGGTACCAAACACGCGGCTCATGTACGTGGCAAGACGGCAGAGACTTGACATGCTGAATGACAGGCTGAATGGTGTGGCGTTCCACCTACGGCTTTCTCAATGTTTTATCACAACCGCCACGGGTCTTCCCTCCTCTCCTTCTACCCGCTTCCTTGTTCAACACATTTTACTGCAGTTGTTCGCGGCTCACCGTTAAAATTGATATCCCCATATGAACACGTCAAATCAGCTCCAGGCGTAGACCCTGTGCAGTATGGTGGTCAAAATCACTCAGAATAATGTACTAATTGCATTTGAACTCCGGCACAAGTAGCAACACTTTGAGCGGAGGATACAATAATAAATGAATCAAAAAGGCTTTTGGGTACGGTGATATTAGCGTATGACCCGCACCCGAATCGAACGGGTTCCCACCGATACCTCTCACCATGTCTTACAGGGTGTGGGCGCGCCCCGCCACGGGTCTTCCCTCCCTTCCTCTTGTCCCTGTATTCACTCAACACATTTGAGCAGTTCAAACCCGCATCACCAATATTAATCTAGCTGCGGCTACCCGGCCGTCGAAATTCACGGTTCAACTCAACGAATGCACACTCAAAACCTCCATATTATATAGTGGCATACTATACACAGGCACTCAAACGGACTAGAAATTTGCTCAATTCGAGCCGACGAGGTTGAAATGGAGATAAACCTATTAAAACTCTAGAAAGGGAGAGCCCCGGCAAGACTTAAGGGAAGCTGACCTAGGTTAAACCGCAAAAATTATAGCTCAGAAATTGATGGCACGTGCTGATGCGCCGATTTGCCTCCCGCCGCGGCGCCGCCTTCCTCTGGTTCCTTCCAGTGGTTAAATATATAGGGAATGATCATTCAGATAAAAGGAAAGGAATATGAATTCAATATAGTATAAACATCCCAATCTAACCATACAGTAACTGACCTAAAGTATGGATGCGGACACCGGCAATGTCGACTGTAAAAAGCGGAATCGTAAGAGAAAGAGAGACCAATAGAGCAAGGAAAGGCTTGAGTGATTTTCTGGGGAATTTGGCTTGGCTTGAGGCCCACCCGATGATCATGACTTCGTGATTGGACTTGAGAGGAAGTTTGAATAGCGCGAGAAGATGGCTGGCGGCCTTGAAGAGCTTGGAGAGACAGAAAGGGAAAATTGAAAGTGTTGGGTTCCAAGGCTGGGAAGAGACTTGAAAGCACTTGACCTCTGAGCGGATGGCGGTGCTCGGGAGTGCGAGAATTTCAAGGGAGAATTTTGAGGGTCTTGACAGAAAGAAGGAAGGTAGAGAGTGTGCTTGAAGTTTGGAGCCGCAGCTTGAGGTATCTCAGAAGGGAGCGAGGGGTGGACCACAGAAGAGGGCCAGAAAAGTCCAAGAAGATGGGGGGAAAAGAGAGAGACGTGGGATGGCATTGGTCGCGACGAACCTTGTTGATGTTCTGATCAATGATTGATTACCGTTGTCAAGCTGCTCTCAGTTGGGCTCAGTGAAGTTTTGCGTTGAACCCAAGTGCCAATTAATTTTGCACCTCACTTAGGATTTGCCTCCAGTCAGTTCCAAAATGTGTGTAATGGATTTTAACTCAAGCAGATCTATCCTGAACTCAAAAATGAATCCAGTCTGCCTAGAACAATTGTGCACCACGTCTCGCCCATCTGAGGCTCTGGCAGTGTAGGTTGACCTCCCCTGGACCGGAGCAGCATTGACGACGGAGGATACTTACTAGTACAGTAAATGAATAGAAAAAGGATACTTATTCCATCCATGACCCGCACCCGAATCGAACGGGTTCCCACCCAGATCCATTTCGCTTGATTCTCACAGAGTGTCGACGCGCCCCCGCCACGGGTCTTCTCTCCTCTCCTTCTACCCACTTACTTACTCGTTCAACACATTTTCTTGCAGTTGCGGCTCACCGTTAAAATTGATATTCCCATTTGAGCCCTTTGGCAAATCTGCTCCAAGCATAGAACAACCTGTCCAGTATGGGTCGGAACCACTGGGAATAACATACAAATTGAAGTTCACCCTCGGCCAAAGTAGCCAGACTCTGAATGGAGGATACGGTAAATGAATCAAAAAGGGTTGAAGTGGTGCACGACCCGCACCCGAATCGAACGGGCTCCCACTGGAATTGGTTCGTGACTATACAGGGAGTATGGGCGCGTCCCTGCTACGGGTCTCCCCTCCCTTACTCTTTGCGCTGTATCTATGCAACATTTTCCGTAGTGGTTCAACCAAAAATTGAAGTTCAACTTGTCTTCACCGGGGTGCGAGGTTCAACTGTACCAATCCGACGGACACCTCCACCAACAAGCAATCGGACTCGGGATCCCCTCGAGTTTCGCCGCTGGACCTAGGCTGTAAAAAAGAAGTTCTTGCAAACCAGAGAAAAAATGGGTTGAGGAAAGTTGTCATGATCCGCACCCGAATCGAACGGGCTCCCACTTGAAGGTTAATATTGCGTTGAGAACGGGACCAGAGATTAGAATCGAGGAATGACGGCACAACGTACCTAGTGCATAGCTATACAGCAGCTAACTTTGACGATGGCGGAACACGTACACGCTGGGCTCTGTCGGATTCGGAGATGAATCGCCAATATCGATTGCTATTACCATCGAACGAACGAACGGAATTGCGTCGGTCAGCGCGCCAAGACACGAGACCGATCCTCCTCGCGAAAATTGGAATCCGCATCCGCACCCGCATCCCAGGGCGTATGCAACCCCGCAGTCGCTCCGAATTTATGATTCCGATTCCGATTCGTGCGCCATGCGAGGGAGGGAGAACCAAACCACGAGAGGTGGGTAGCATGCGCAACCCCGCTCCGAATTCGTGATTCGTGATTCCGATTCGTGCGCCATGCGAAGGAGGGAGGGAGAACACGAGAGGTGGGTGGTTAGTCCGGGGCGGGGCGGCCGCGCGGATGTCGCGAAATATCAGGGTGTATTGATGATACCTGGTCTGAATAAATCGATGGGGGGACATAATTCAACGTACCTGGTACCCAGTGCGCGGGGTTGGAACTGGACGCATTCAAGTTGTAGGTGGTCGATAAGCTGGAAGGTTAAGGAGGCGGGACTCCCAGAAACCGCGAGGGCGCGGGAAGGACCCGACGAACGAACGAATAATAAGCTGGGTAAGCGTTAGCGCTAGCGGACAGCAGTGCTGTCAACCAGAGATTTCAATGAAGGCACCAGCGTACCTAGTACCTAGTATTTACCTGCTTGGACGACGGGCGGAACACGACGGGCCCGAGATGAATTCCTGTCGATATCAATTTATTTATTTATTGAATGAATGAAAGAGAGGAAGAGCGCACTTGCACTTTGGAACGGAGACGGCCGCACGGGACACCCGCGCATCCATGGCCAGCAGGAACGTGTTCTGTTTTGCGAAAGTACAGTACTTCAGCTATACACCAGAATTCGTCCGGGATTGGTTTGGACGGATTAGGATTGGGATTGGCTTGCGCGGCGGGGGCGGCGGCGCGGATGATGCCGGCGTAGACAGGCCGAAACATAAACAGTAGCCCGCGGTCGGAGATGAATCCTAAATATTAAATCCACGTCAAGGGTAATCCTTCGAAAAAGAATAGGATAGAATACGAGTACTAATTCGAGTACAGTAATTAACCGGGAAGCGCAACATAACGTAGAAGCGCAACGGCGGTTATTTAACGCCATTCAGTGGTGCGAAATGTCCAAGAATTGACAGGGACGTACTACGGTATCGAATTGAGCGGCCTACAACAAGTCTGGGCCAAAAGGCCCCCATGTAGCTCGAAAACGGGGCATGTTGAATCGGTGATCAAAAAGCTGCTGATTGTCATAAAAGCACCCTGCGGTTTTTTTACTGTGAAGTGCATAGAGAAGAGGGGCCAAGTGCATATATAGGTTTTTAGGTCGCTGAAGACACTCATGTCAACGGCCAGTCCAAAAATGTATTCCAGTGCTCTTAACTGTGGACCATAATTTGTTGCGCTTCTACGTTATTTGGGTCAATTTGGCCTGCAAGAAAGATTGATCTCTGGTGGGCCCGCAACAGGTCCCATTTCCCAGCTGTAAATCGGAGACTTTAATTCATGTCCTCTAGCTCCAGCCGACACTTTAGACTGAGTGATTTGGGTCACTGTTGGCTGAGACTGAGGTGAAACAATCTAATTGTTGCGCTTCCCGGTTAATTGCTGTAGGTGTCGTTGTCAGGAATCAATATTAATCAATGCAGATGATGACCCAGCCGCCAGCGTCGGTAAATCCGCCCAGATTAAATGCACGTCGACGAATCTTCAAACGACTTGAAGAGATAGATATAAATAGAATACGAGGCGGCTCGCGCATAGGAACGCACCAAGTGTCAGGGATCGATGACGGTGTGAACGCAAGAAGGAACTTGGGATTTAGAGTATTCGTAGATAATGCACCCGGCGTCGGTAAATCCGCGCAGATTGAATTGGCTCGCGTCGGGTACGGGGCGGGATTGCGGACGTGGCGGGAACGGTTGGACCGGGGGTGGAAGCGATGGGTGAATAAATAACTTGAAAGGTGGGTTGACGATGGGCTCGGAGATGAATTGCAATTGTCATCTTTAATAATAATCTTGATGAAGGAACCGGGGCGGAACGGCCGCACCGTGCCGCAACGAGTCCACGAAATTCACGAGACTCGCGCAGCGCAGGGCAAAGCATTAAGCAACCACGTAGACCTTGCCCATTGGCGACCCAGATTTTCCGTTGTGCACGAAGTTCGAACTCAGCTGAGCGCTCACGCGGGCGCGAATATCGAAGTTAATCCGAGGAAGGGGATTTGCCCGCCTTTACGGCTATTCGTTTGCTTCGTTTTGCTCCGATTCCGAGTGGATGGGAAGGGAAGTGCACAGCGTGCACTGCGGGTCCGGCGAGAGAGGGCCTGTGAGATCGGAGAGATAGGTACCCAGTGTGAGAAGAACGCCGTGCCGGTTGATTGCTTGCCAAGCTAGTCGGAGTCCAGGGCCAGGGAGCAGGAGGCAGCGCACAGGGCGCGGTGAGACATTAGACAGGAGACTGCGCCCAGCGATGCATTGCGCTAGTGGACGACGGCGTGCAGACCCCGGGCCGCAGTAATTGAAGGATGGAAGCCCAAGATTGAAACCGCTAATGAAACGCCGTAAGGAAGGGTCGCACACGACACATGTCTTCGGCGTAATCTGTTGCGACGATCAGCCGGGTGTGCCGCGTCTGCCGCTTGCATTTATTTCGTGCAATTTTTCTCCAGTGAATTCAGAGTAAAGGAGGAGGACTAAGGAGGATTAGCAGGAGTATACGCCGCGGACCCTTCGTCGGGGGCTCCCTAATTAACTCAATGAACGCCCTCGAATAAATAAATCAATATCGTTGTCTAGCCGATCACCCTCCCAACCAACGTGATCCCACGCTGCCTCCACGTCACTACATAACTCCAGCCCCACCTTTCGAGTTGCCCACGCTCGTTGCCTTTGCCCGCTACTCGTCGTCTCCTGCTAGCCGCCCTCCACCCCCCGGTGTCGAGACTCCGCCGCACGCAGCCATGTTCATCCTCCCCGCCCACGCAGCCCCTTTCGCCGCCGTCGCCTCCCTCGACGCCGCAGCCCAACGCGCATGGTGGACCCTCCCCCTCACCCTCCTCGCCACACTCCTCATCCTCGCTCTCGTCCGCGCTGTGACCGTGACCGCCCTCGGCCGCCGCGCACCGGCACTGCCCCTCGCCGTCCTCGAGAAGGGTGCACTCAAGCCCACCGCGGCGCCCACCGTCGTTCCTGGCCCCACCACCGGACGCAGGTGGCTCCCCTTCCTCGGCTCTTCAACCCCGGCCACGACACCCACACCCGCACCGGACGCCGCACAAATACCATCGTCGCCCTTATCGCAAGCACCACCAGCAGGCAGAGGCCGCCCCGCCGCCCGCGCGGGCGCCGTCCGCCGGCCCGAGCCTGCGCTGAGTGTGCGTGCAAGGGTCGAGGCGCCGTGTGAGTCCCCTTCCTTAATTCACTTCACTCCCCATTTCTTTCCGCGCACCTGCCCATTTCTTTCATGCGCCTACCCTTTCTTGGGCGAGCGTCCTCTCCCCTTACTCTCGTGCATTGTGTATTATGAGAGTATACTAACATACGTCCACAGTACCAGCCCTCTACGAATGCCAAACCCCCGCGTCGATGGCGAAGATGATTATGAGTCGGCATGTGCGTCGCTTTCCTTGCTCTTCTTCCCATCCCTCTTGCTCCGTATTCTCTCGTTTTTTTCATTGCATCCCCATATCTTTATTCCTTCCTGTTCTTGTGCTCGTGCGCACGCATGCATACCAAGGCCCCTGCCCTTGGCGTGCGAGCGCATAGCTGCCCCTGTGCGCTTCCCCTAGTTCCTGCTTCGCACCCCTGGCCCGCGCATGTGTTCTTCGCCCCTGACCGGTGTGCGTGGATGCGGGATGCGGGCCGTTTATCGCGGCCTGTGGAGGCGTGTGGGCGCCGTCGGCGTCCGGCACGGTTTACCGTGTCCTGCGTCTGTCGCGGCCTATGGGCGGGTGTGGATGCGTATCGTGTGTATCACCGCCGAGCACTATCTCGGCGTCTACGCTCACGTCCGCTGGAGGCCGCGTGTGGATGCGTATCGTGTATCACCGCCGAGGACGGCGGCGGCGTCGGTGTCTATGTGGCTGTCGGCGTCTATGTGGAGCACGGCGTCGGTTATCTTCTTGCTGGATGGCGTTGCTGTTTCGACATGGCGGCGTCCATTTATTTCCCTTCTTCCTTTACTTGTCTTCCTTATTCCTCCTCCCCGTTTCGCCATTGGCGCGCCCTCATGTCTTCGCCCCGCCTTTACTCTATCCCTTCGATGCGCGGCGTCGCCACTCCTTCCACCCTCTCTCCCTGCCTCGTCTTGGCGGCGCACCCACCCACCCCAACGCGGCCTCCTGCGTCCGCACCCGCATGGTGCCACTTATCCACATCCGCATCAATATCAATATCTTTTGATTTGATTTGATTTCTCCGCGTTTCGTTATCATCTCCGTGCGCTTGCGTCATTTCATTTGTGGTGCGCCTGCGTTATTTGTGCGGCGCATTTGTGGTGTTGTCGTGACGGCGTGGACGTTGTGGGGTGCATTTGTGGGCTCATTTGTGGTGGTGTCGACGTAGGATGTGGACGTGGTGGCGACGACGTGGTGTCGACGTCGACCCCACGACGTTAATTCGTCTTATCGTCGTGCGGAGCATGTGTGCCTGGGGCGCTGTCATTGTTACCGTGCGGCGAAGACGTCTGGGCGTTGTGCGGCTTCGCCATCCATCTTATCGTGCGGAGGATGTGCGCCTGGCCCTTTATTTGTTATGTTCTCGTTGTGCGGATCAGATTTTGTGTTTGTGCGACTTCGTCCTCCATCTTACGTCGCGGCCGGCGTCTTTCTTTCTTCCATTCCTTCTGTTCCTTTCTTCCTTCTATTCCTCTTATCCTAGTATCCTCTTATCCTCGTATTCTCCGTCCTCCCCATCTCCACATCTCTTCCCCTCTTCTCCCGCCTTGTTATTTTTACCTTGCTGACCCAACGTTCTTTTTTCAGACATACCGCCGTCCGTCCTCGCCCTCCCCGCGTCGGGCCGCTACCGTATAACCAAACCTAACACCAAACGAAAGAAATATTTATTTATGACGCACGACGCGTTGCATGAGATGAGATGAGGTGGGGTGGGAAGCTGGGTGGAGCAGCGGGGAGTGCGGTGGAGTAGCGGTGGAAGTATTTTGAGTGGAAGTATTGGGAAGCAGTGGAAGGGAGTAGGAGAGAAGAGTTGGGGGTGGGACACTTACGCATTATTCTTATACCTTTTGTTACCTGCTATTTTGTGGAAGGGGGAGGAGTGGTTAGTTATCGTTGTTTTATGGGGTTGGGGGTAATAATTGATGTTTGTTATGGTGGATTTTCCGTGTGTGCGTAAGGAAGCAGAGGGAATAGTGGGAATGAGGGGGGGAGGGAGTAGGAGGGTGAGGGAAGGGAATGGGGAACCGCGCAATGTGTTGGGTGAATAAAACCACGGAAGGAAGGGAGGGGAGACCCGTGGCGGTTGGCGCGTCCATACTTTGTAATTGGTGAAGGTGGTTTGCAAGCGGGAGCCCGTTCGATTCGGGGCGGGTCATACCTCTAGCCCTGCTCTTTTCATTTTGTTGTCAACACATCTTCCTCCTTTCATAATGTACAGGTTCACCGAGAATTCCTCCATCGATGCATTCTCAGTGGCATCGAGACTGAGTGGATCCCTCAAGCTTCGAGTTGTTGAACTTGAATCCTTCAAGCTTCGAGTTGGAACTGGATTCGACGAGGGAACGGAAGCTGAGTCCACCGTCAGTTGGTTGCAACTGCGAGAAAATGTGCTGAACGAGTAAGTAAGTGGGTAGAAGGAGAGGAGGGAAGACCCGTGGCGGTTGGCGCGTCCACTCCTTGTGTTGTCGAAAGAACCCGGGCAGGTTGCAAGTGGAAACCCGTTCGATTCGGGTGCGGGTCATGGCCAAGTCGAAGAGCATTTTTTCTACTTTTGAGCTCCAAGGGTTCAACCACTACGGAAAAATCTTGCATAGATACCCACAGAAGGAAGGGAGAAAAGACCTGTGGCGGTTGGCGCGCCCGCTATCCATAAAACGAGCATAGCGCGGGCTGCATGCAAGTGGGAGTCCGTTCGATTCGGGGCGGGTCATACCTCTAGCCCTCACTGCATTCCGGGGCCTCCTAGACTCAGCCTGAGTCTAGGGGCCTACACAGAGCTCCGCTGAGGGGGCCCTACACACACTCCCCGTAGGTCAGTATGGGTCAGTGTATGTCTGCGTAGGTCAGCGTGGGTCCGGCTAGCTCTGTCAAGGTAAGTCTAGTTGAGTAGAGGTATGCCCAGTCGACTAGACTGAGTTGGCTTACATGCAAATACTGTACTATTTCATTCAATTCGCATGTCACGGGCCACAGGCCCCGAAATATGCGAACTTTTTCGCACTGGTCACAGGTCACCGAGGCCATCTGTGAATATCCAAAACAAGTCACGAAAATCCCCGGAAATTCCAAGAAATTCAATTTTTCGCGCGTGCGACGCGTTTTGGCTATAGAAAAACGCGTAAAACGCGTGTTCGAGTCCACGAGTGTCTCAATTGGCGGGAATGCTCTTGAATCACAGTTACCCGGGCATTTGGGAGTCGAAATTGCTGCAGAAGGATAAAAAGATAAATTTCCTGCTCAAATCAATTTGACAAATGCTGAACATACCTAGTTCGCCTGCGATTCGGAGGGGATTCAGACCCCTCGTGCCTCCCGGATATGCGAATTTTTTTCCTGGGTCACAGTCCCGCAGGCCGAAATGCGAATCTACAAGTTCGCATTTTGGGGTCACAGGTCACAGCGTCGACGAATTGAATGAAATAGTACAGTACCCTGTCGAATGGACGCCAGTGCTTTTGAGGTAGAAATTAGCATCAAAGGATCAGTGATGTCGGATAATTTGATCCGCGCGCGCGCTTGACTCAGGCCCAAGGATTTGCGGCCAGAAATAGATTTAGTGCTTGGGCAGCACAGAAATGGAACCAGAGGGGTCGAAGGTATGGGTTGTTCAGTGTCATATATGTGGATGGCAGGGCTTTGGATAGTTGAGGCCGATAGAGGTGAGTGTAGGCGATGTACACTTACCTACGCTGACCGGTACTGATCTAAACATTCCCAGGCTAGGCGACCTAGGCAGACCCATACGGAGCTACGTCCGGCTCAACTTAATTTCGTCCAGCTGTGCATAGGTGACCTGAACTGACCTGTTTTAGCCGCCTACACTGACCCATACCGAGCTACATCCGGCTGAACTGAGTCAGCGTAGGAAGGCCCGGAATGCAGTGCCTGCTCTTTTTATTTTGTTGTTAACACATCTTCCTCCTTTCATAATGTACAGGTTCACCGAGAATTCCTCCATCGATGCGTTCTCAGTGGCATCGAGACTGAGTGGATCCCTCAAGCTTCGAGTTGTTGACTTGAATCCTTCAAGCTTCGAGTTGGAACTGCAGCTGGATTCAACGAGGGAACGGAAAGTCCACCGTCAGTTGGTTGCAACTGCGAGAAAATGCGCTGAACGAGTAAGTAAGTGGGTAGAAGGAGAGGAGGGAAGACCCGTGGCGGTTGGCGCGTCCACTCCTTGTGTTATGGAAAGAACCCAGGCAGGTTGCAAGTGGAAACCTGTTCGATTCGGGTGCGGGTCATGGCTAAGTCGAACAGCATTTTTTCTACTTTTGAGCTCCAAGGGTTCAACCACTGCGGAAAAATCTTGCATAGATACCCACAGAAGGAAGGGAGAAAAGCCCCGTGGCGGTTGGCGCGCCCGCTATCCATAAAACGAGCATAGCGCGGGCTGCATGCAAGTGGGAGCCCGTTCGATTCGGGGCGGGTCATCACGGTTGAAAAAACAAAGCTTTTTGATTCATTTATTGTACAAGTAAGTATCCTCCGGCGTCAATACTACTTCGGTCCAGGGGAAGTTCGACGTATAGAATATAATATACAAGTTTTGAGTTTACATTCTTCGAGTTAAAGGTGTGAGCCGCAGTTAGATTGGCGGCGGGGATTTCAGCTGCAAAAATGTGTGGAGTGACAACAATGTAAGGGAACTGGAGAGGAAGGACCCGTGGCGGGGGCGTGTCCACTCCTTGTTCACGGCGACTGCCGGGGTTGTAGGTGGGAGCCCGTTCGATTCGGGCGCGGGTCATGTCACACTTTCGTATCTGCCGCACTTTTTTTTTCGTTCCTTCGATTCCCACGATGTGCTTTGCGGCTTAGCTACAGTCGCTGTATTAAGTTCCCGCGTATATAGAGGGTTTTTGGGGATCCCTAAAATTGATGGCAAAAAGTTACTACTCTTTGATGCGGTCAATTTTTAACCCTTGATGCGACGTCATCGGACCCCTCTGCCAGACGGGCACAGCCGTGGAATCCACGGGACCTCACGGCACGGGCCGTGGAGTTCACGGCCGTGGTATGCCTCCACAATGTCGAACGGGACGGGACGGTCCCTTTGATATTTATACCATGTTAACTCCTGTAGCATTAACTCATATGATAATGGGGGATGGTTCAAGTCAACGGACGGTTTAACGTTCAACGGTCAGATTGAGGAGGGGCAGACCTTGTAATGTGTGTACTTCCTGATTCATTTTCATGTAAAGTAGAAAATTTCCCGCTGAAATGTAGCACAAGCAAGAAAAAGTGAACCTTTGACTGTAATATTACCGCAATTAGGTTCCGACGAGAAAATATGGCACACGAGAAGTCCTCCCAGTCCTAACTTCCTCCTTGAGGTTGCCGATGAGGAAATCGTATTGAACTTGAACGTCCGAACTCGGCCATCACTCCCGGAACTTGCCGGCTGAGTTCAAACTTCGTTCTAAGCAAGTTCAAAGTGAAGGAAGTACGATCATATGACTGGAGATTAGAATTGGATACTGGAGTGTATGAGAGGTGTATATCAGTTGATATTGCACACAAAAATCCACATTTATGTAGCACCTGTCTCACGGCCGTGACGGCCGTGTTTCAACGGGCATCCACGACTCGTAACCGTGCCGTGAACGAGCTGCCGATATGCTCGACGGCACGGGTACGGTACCCGTGGCGCGGCATCCGGTGAACCGTGGACACGGGCACGGTGGCAGCCCTACTGTCTTCGTTCACTCTTTCGGGTGCACCAACCTATCTAATGGGCTGTGCAATTCTTTTCTGCAATCTTGGCTCTTTCTGACTCCGCAAGGAGCTCTGTTGATGTCGAGCGGGAAAGCTCGTGCAATGTCTTTGATCTCTACCTTTTCACATTCTGCTCTTTCTTCCAAGTATCCACGCCCACATCTCAATTTCCACGTCAACTCTGATCACATCTGAGTCTAGTCCAACTCTCAGCCATGCCAATGGTGTTTGCGTCAGCTCAGTACTTCCGCGCGCTCTCTTGTGCTCAAAATTCTTTGCCGGGGTCTATCATTCCTGAATTCGGCTTGGCTCCTTTGATCAATGCCTCGGTTAATGTACCAAGTCAACGGAATTACCGTAGAATCGGATTTGAACCATGCATCTCGGAGCACTTCCTTGTCCCTGTGTGCTTTCACAAAGTCAAGTTGTATCTTTACCACTTTCTGACTCGGCGAGGTCGAGCCGACCGCAGGTCGGGCGAGGCCGAGGCGCTGTGACATTTCTGGGCGGACTTGGAGGCACCTTCAAATTCAACTCGACATATTCAACTCGACAACATCCTTTCCAATTTTCCCCCCTGACTTCATGGTACAGGTCGCACGAGGCCGATATGGTCAAAATGACTGAACTATCGAGAACATCTTGTATTCGAGAACTATACTCTGAGTATCTATTCTATCTTAGGTAGGCTTTCTTATCAGGAATAGAGGACCGACCGGTGGCTGCCACGTCCTTTCATTCTTCCTTCGCTCAATTTTCTGCGCAAGCATCTGTGAGACTTCAGCTGCTTGCAATTAATAAATAATTTTGCCATTTATCTATTACCTTGCGTGCTCATCCGTGATCATTCCCAAATGTTTTGCGGAGCAGAAAGAGGATTTGAGGTATTGCAATCATGTCTTAAAGGGAGCATAGCGGGCATTGCCGCAGCACGCGGGCTACACCGATTATTTCTCAGTGCAAAAAGGCCGATATTTTCTCAAAAAGGCAATTCTGATCGCATCGGGGAAAATGAAGATCGTGGTGCCCTCCGCATCTTTATTACGGACAGAATGTTAAATCGACCCTATGCTATACAATATAGAGAGTTGAACCTTGCATGTAAATTTCAACGGTGGGTCGCAGCTGGATTTGGGGCGGGGGTGGACTGCCAGTGCA
Organism: Mycena metata; assembly: GCA_029378385.1. Classification (NCBI taxonomy): domain Eukaryota; kingdom Fungi; phylum Basidiomycota; class Agaricomycetes; order Agaricales; family Mycenaceae; genus Mycena; species Mycena metata. The sequence continues at coordinate 56,195 of JARKIB010000224.1, forward strand.
CGAAAAGTGCTGAATCGATATGGAAAGGAGAGGAAGGAGGGAAGACCCGTGGCGGGGGCGCGTCTACACTCTGTATATGTTTGCCAGTGATTCAGGTGGAAGCCCGTTCGATTCGGGCGCGGGTCATTCTTCCTCTGTTGCATCCTTTATTTTTTTTTGTTTCTTCGATTTCCAAAATCCGCTTTGTACAAGATGCGTGCAGCAGTTTCCGTGAAGTCCCGGGTGAAGTTGGTGTCCCCTGGTCTTACAGATGTGGGGTCTCAACTATCCAGAAAGAAAGTGTTGAATAAAACCACCGACAAGAGTAAGGGAGGGAAGACCCGCGGCGGTTGGCGCGTCCACAACGTGTCAAAGGCAGGTAGATATGTTGCAGGTGGAAGCCCGTTCGATTCGGGCGCGGGTCATCCTTCCTCTGTTTATCATTTTTTTTTGTTTTGAGGGTTTCTTCGATTTCCAAAATCAGCATTTCATAAGGTGCATCAGCTGGGTTTCTGTGAAGTCCCGAGTAAGATAATAATTTGGTGGCCTTACTGATGTCTTCAAAAGTGCGTTGAACGAAATTTCGTGTGCAGGGTCTCAACTATCCCGAAAAAGTGTTAAAATAAATACAGCGCAAAGAGTAGGGCAGAGAGGACCCGTGGCGGTTGGCGCGCCCACTAAATGAACCCAGTTGAAGTTGCATGCAAGTCGGAGCCCGTTCGATTCGGATCCGGGTCATCCATAGGCACTCTCCTAGCCTTTTCTTTTTGTTCAATTTCGCAATGTGCTTTTCACGGCTTAGCTACAAATTTCTCAGCGGATTGGCTGGTTGTTGTATGTGTGAAGTTGAACTTGGCATTTGAATCGGGTGGGGTTCAATCTTCAAGTCCCAAAACAAGAGAGAATGTGTCAATAAATACAGGGACAAGAGTGAGGGAGAGGAAGACCCGTGGTGGTTGGCGCGTCCATTCCTTGTACTGTGGAGATCGAGGAAGCCATAGGTGGGAGCCCGTTCGATTCGGGTGCGGGTTATACCTGGCCTCTCTTTAAGCATTTTTTTCCCTTTTTCCTTTGTCCTGCCCGCGCGTGTGCGTTTAGGATTCAGCTCAGCTTCGGTAAAGGGTAAAGTGGGTGCCGGTTGTATTTAATTTTTTCGTTCAAATCGACAGTCACACATCACGCACCCCCTTGTCGATGTCGAATTTTGGTCGAGGTCACGCATCACTCTGGCCTCTGTCGGATCTCCAAGCCGTCACGCAGTCACCGAACTGCCCAAAAAGTGCAAAAAAGACGAAATTTTGGGTTGAAATGTTGAAATTTTCGAGTTGTCACGACAAAATTTGACCCTTGTCGAAATGTCGAATTGGTTGAACTTGTCACGCATCACCCCCCTGTCGATCTGAACAAAAAAATACAGTATGCGCAGGTTTCAAGGCTTTCAGTACTAGTGCGCCGGTGAGGTGAACAGTGTTTGAGTTGGATTTTGAACCGCAAAAATGTGTTGAATAAAACCACCGACAGGGGTAAGGGAGGGAAGACCCGTGGTGGTTTGCACGTCCACTCCTTGTCTGTGGACATAGGGAAACCCATAGGTGGGAGCCCGTTCGATTCATCATTGGTGACGCCCTTTTTTTTTTGTCTCTTCGATTTCCAAAGTCCGCTTTTCACATAGAGGCGTCGTGCAGGTGTGAAGGTCGCGTCTCCGTGAAGTCCTGTGAGTGAAATTGGTTTGTATGGCGTGAGTCCTTCAGCCCGAGGCTCGGGTGGCCGCAGTGACAGCCAACCAATCAGGTGCGGTTTCAAGCGCAAAAATGTGTTGAATAAAACTACCGCAAAAGGGAGGGCAGGGAAGACCCGTGGCGGTTGGCGCGTCCAACATCCATACGACAAAGTGCACATAGGTGTAAATGGAAGCCCGTTCGATTCGGGTGCGGGTCATCCATAGGCACTCTCCTCGCCTTTCTATTTGTTTAATTTCCGCAATGTGCTTTTCACCGCCTACATTTAGCCGTGAAACTCAAGTGGAACCCGAGCCCGATTGGTTTTTGGTGGATGTGTCTGTCTGGTTGGTACAGCTGAACCTTCAACGGACCGACCCCGGCGAAGACAAGTTGAACTTCAATTTTTGGTCCGACCACGACGGAAAACGGTGCATAGATACACCACTGAAGGAAGGGAGGGGAGACCCGTGGCGGTTGGCGTGCCCATACTTTGTAATTGGTGAAGGTAGTTTGCAAGCGGGAGCCCGTTCGATTCGGGCCGGGTCATACTTCTAGCCCTGCTCTTTTCATTTTGTTGTCAACACATCTTCCTCCTTTCATAGTGTACAGGTTCACCGAGAATTTCTCCATCGATGCATTCCCAGTGGCATCGAGACTGAGTGGATCCCTCAAGCTTCGAGTTGTTGAACTTGAATCCTTCAAGCTTCGAGTTGGAACTGGATTCAACGAGGGAACGGAAAGTCCACCGTCAGTTGGTTGCAACTGCGAGAAAATGTGCTGAACGAGTAAGTAAGTGGGTAGAAGGAGAGGAGGGAAGACCCGTGGCGGTTGGCGCGTCCACTCCTTGTGTTGTCGAAAGAACCCGGGCAGGTTGCAAGTGGAAACCCGTTCGATTCGGGTGCGGGTCATGGCCAAGTCGAAGAGCATTTTTTCTACTTTTGAGCTCCAAGGGTTCAACCACTACGGAAAAATCTTGCATAGATACCCACAGAAGGAAGGGAGAAAAGACCCGTGGCGGTTGGCGCGCCCACACCCTGTATGCGGTAAGTAATTGGAATGCTAGGGTGGAACAACTGGTGGAAAATCCTTTAAAGGTTACAGTGATTCTTGCAAAAGAAGATCAGGTAGAAACTTGAAACTTCTTTGTGGATTTCTCGAACTCCAAGAAAAAATTCACCAAGTCTTCAAGAGAAATCCACAGGATTCAAAAAAACTCACCAGAAAGTCACAAACTTCTCACTTGAGTTTCACTGGAAACAGTAGTAGAAACTCGGAAACATTTTTCACAGGTTTCTTCACCGAAAAACTTGAAATGTTCAACCAGTGAGGTGGGAACCTGTTCGATTCGGGTGCGGGTCATATACCTCAGACTTCACCCTTTTTAATTCATTTACTGTACTATTATCCTCCGTTCAAGCTTGCTTCTTCCGCCCAAGGGATATACAAGCTTTGAGTGTGCAGTCTTCCAATTGAACACTGGTTAGGAGATTCAAGTTTTTCAGCACAATTTACGGTGAAAAATGTCGTTTGTTTTTCAGACATTTTTCACTGGAAAAGTGGGTGAAAAACTCAAACCATTTTCACTATTTTCTGAGCTCAAGGTAAAAAATTCAAAAGAAAGGCGAGAAGTGGTGAAAAATGTTTGAATTTTCCAGCTACTTTTTCAGTGAAAAATGTCTGAAAAACAAACGACATTTTTCAGCGTAAATTGTAGTGAAAAATTTGAATCCCCAAACCAGTGCAACCCTGAATTTCAACGGTAGCCGCGGCTAGATTAATATTGGTGCTGTGGGTTTTAATTGTAAAAAAAGTGTCGAGTGAATATGCCACCCAGAGTAGGGTAGGGAAGAACCCTGGCGGTTGGCGCGCCCACTATCCATTCGAGCGTTGAGATTGCGTGCAAGTGGGAGCCCGTTCGATTCGGGTGCGGGTCATACACCAATCCACAAACCCTTTTTAATTCATTTATTGGACTAGATTATCGTCCGTTGTCAATGCTGCTTCGGTCCAGGGAAGTTCGATTTATAGTATACTATATAATGTAGAAGTTTGAGTGTGCGTTCGTAGAGTTGAACCTTGAATTTCGCGTCCACACCCTGTGACAGATCAAGCTCAAGAGAGGAGTGAGGTGGGAGCCCGTTCGATTCGGGTGCGGGCCATCGAGTCGTTGAAGAGCGTTTTTTCTACTTTTGAGCTCCAAGGGTTCAACCACTGCGGAAGAATCTTGCATAGATACACCCACAGAAGGAAGGAAGAAAAGACCCGTGGTGGTTGGCGCGTCCACTCCTTGTATACTCCATCTGTGAAGGTTGCAGGTGGGAGCCCGTTCGATTCGGGGGCGGGTCATAGCTGGCCTCTTATCAATTTTTTTCTTTTCTTTGCGCTGACCGTGCATCATGGCATGCGTGCTCTTAGGATGTCTGAACGAGGTTTAGTAGATGTTGTTCCATGGCTGTTCCATGGCCAGAGTGAATTCGAACACTTCAAATTGGACGAAATTTCGCACAACAGACAATCACTGATCAGGTTTCGACTGCAAAAATGTGTTGAGTGAACACAAGGACAAGAGGAAGGGAGGGAAGACCTCTGGCGGTTGGCGCGCCCACTATCCATAAACCAGCCTAGCTCGGGCTGCATGCAAGTGGGGCCCGTTCGATTCGGGGCGGGTCATACACCATACTATTAGTCCTTTTTGCAATGAATTCATCTACTGTACTGGTATCCTCAGTTGTCACTGCTGCTTCGGTCCAGGGAAGTTCGAATTATAGTATACTATCTAATATCGATTCGTAGAGTTGAACCTTGAATTTCAACGGCGAGCTGCAGCTACATTGGCGGCGGGGGTTTGAACTGCACGAAAAGTGCTGAGTGAATACGGGGACAAGAGTAGGAAGGGAAGACCCGTGGCGGTTGGCGCGTTCACACCGTGTATGAAGAGATGAGGGGTGCAGGTGGGAGCCCGTTCGATTCGGGTGTGGGTCATAACTTATGACCCTCGAACAAGCCTTTTTACTCAAGTGTCTTCCTCCTTGCATAGTGTATAGGTTCACTGAAAATTCCTCCATCGATGCCTTCTCAGTGGCATCGAGACTTGAGACTTGAGTGGATCCTTCAAGCTTCGAGTTACGAGAGAACTCAAAGTCCATCGATATCATCAGTTGGTTGCAACTGCGAGAAAATGTGTTGAATGAAACGAGTAGGTAGGTAGAAGGAGAGGAGGGAAGACCCGTGGCGGTTAGCGCGCCCACACCCTGTTAGAAGGACGACACGGATTCAAGTGGAAGCCCGTTCGATTCGGGCGCGGGTTATTCTTCAACGGTGACACCTTTTCTTTCGTTTCTTCGATTTCCAAAGTCCGCTTTTCATATGGAGGCGTCGTGCGGTGTGAAGGTCGCGTCTCCGTGAAGTCCTGTGAGTGAAATTGGTTTGTGTGGCGTGAGTCCTTCAGCCCGAGGTTCCGGCGACAGACAACCAATCCGGTGCGGTTTCAAGCGCAAAAATGTGTTGAATAAACACATGGCAAAGAGGAGGGCAGGGAAGACCCGTGGCGGTTGGCGTGCCCACTCCTTGTAAGACCAGTATCAATACAAGTTGCAGGTGGAAGCCCGTTCGGATCGGGTGCAGGTCATCCTTTCTCTGTCCATCCCTTTTTTCTTTTTTGAGGCACTGCGTTCCGCCCCCCCCCTAAACTCAGTTGAGTGTAGTTCAGTTCGGGTGAGTGCGGGTGCTAGACAGCCCCTGTGTAGGTCCCTAGACGGATCTACACGCACCCTTAGGCTAGGTGATGACGGCTTCTGTCTAACCGAGTCAGGTCGCCTAAATGCACTTCGTACTAGCTGAGTCCTCCTCAGTATAGCTGAGTGGGGCTGAGTTTGGTCGCCTACCCTCACCTCTACAAACCCTCCTTGCCCACCAGGCTCTTCCAAAGGCAGAATCCCCAATTACCTTTAAACTTTCAAAGATGGGGGAAACTGTGCTATGTCTAGGGCCTACACTGACACATGCTGACCCGAACATGACCGTACTGACCTGGCCAGACCCAGACACAGGCAGCCTCACCACAACAGAGCTAAACATATTGAGTTCAGTCACCTATACAGAGATGTCTGTTTAGCTGAGGCTAGATGGCCTAAACTCAGGCTAAGTTTAGGGGGGGCCGGAACGCAGTGAGGGTTTCTCAATTTCCAAAATTAGCAGCTTTTCGTAAGGTGCGTGAAGCTGAGTTTCTGTGAATTCCTGAGGAAATAATAAATCGGTGGCCTTATAACACTACCGCGGAAGGGAGAGCAGAGAAGACCCGTGGCGGTTGGCGCGCCTGGCACTATCCATAAACAGAGCCGAACGTAGGCTCGTTACCAGCCTGCCTATACGGAAGTGTTACCACGTTGCCGTAGGCAAGCACAGTGACTTGCACTGAAGATTTGCTGTGTAGGCAGGCTGGTCACGAGCCTAAGCCGAACGGTGCCTGCAAGTAGGAGCCCGTTCAATTCGGGTGCGGGTCATACCTCGGCTATCTTCAAGATTTTTCGTTTCTTTTTCTTTTTGCGCTGTACATGCGTTTAGGATTAGTGATGTCGCGGGCCCGGCCCAGGCCCTCAGGCCGAGCCGAGCCGGGCCCGGGCTTGGTCAAGCCGAGCCGAGCCCGACACAAGGCTTGGGCGGGCTCAGGGCTCGGGCTTGAGAAATGCCAGGCCCGCCAGGCCTTGCAAGCCCGGGCCTGTATATATATATGGCCAAGAGCGTACCGATGGCGCAAAGCGCTCACGGCATTTCGGCTTAGGAGGCTTCGGTTCCGTCAAATGCCGAACTTTATGGCGCAAACCTGTCGTTCGGCTGATCGTCGCTCTAAACTGGTGAATGGTATAAATCAGTGGCAGCAATCTGTTGACCCACCGAATTGCAGCGGTGTTCAATGTTCAGAACAGCCGAAAACCCCCCAACTTCGTCGCAGGTCGGACATTTGGTACCTTCTACTCCCACATAATATACATGTACCCTAGCCTACTGTTTTTTATCTTTGGCTAAGAGAAAGCCTGGGCCCAAGCCCGGGCTCAGGGCTTTAGGCCCCGCACCTAGGGCTCGGGCTCGGGCCTGGAGAATTTGAAGCCCGAGCCCGCCCAAGCCGAGCCCAAGCCCGGGCATTCAGGCCGAGCCGGGCCCGCGACATCACTATTTAGGATTCAGCTCAGCTTCGGTAAAGGGTAAAGTGAGTGCCGGTTGTATGCGCAGGTTTCAAAGTGCTAGTGCGCCGGTCAGGTGAACAGTGTTTGAGTTGGATTTTGAACCGCATTGACAAAAATGTGTCAAAAAAAACCACCGGGCGGTTGGCGCGTTCACAACATGTCAAAAATAGGTAGATGTGTTGCATGTGGGTACCCGTTCGATTCGGGTGCGGGTCATCCTTCCTCTGTTCATCCTTTTTTTTTTTTTGAGGGTTTCTTAGGATTCAGCTCAGCTTCGGTAAAGGGTAACGTGGGTGCCGGTTGTATGCCAGGTTTCAAGCCTTTCAGTACTGGTGCGCCGGTCAGGTGAACAGACCCGTGGCGGTTGGGTTGGCGCGTCCACAACGTGTCAAAGGTAGGTAGATGTGTTGCAGGTGGGAACCCGTTCAATTCGGTGCGGGTCATACGCCAATATCATCGTACCCGAAAGCCTTTTTGATTCATTTATTATTGTATCCTCCGCTCAAAGCGTTGCCACTTGTGCCGGAGTTAAAATTCAATTTGTACATTATTCTGAGTGGTTTTGACCATTATCAAGGCCCTCCGGGCATCCCTGGTACCTCTCCCCGGACCTATAGCATATGCAAAATACCATATCTTTTTTTCGTGGCTCGCGAGTCTCGCGCGGCCTCGTTCCTCGGCCTACTCGCCTCAGTCTCACCCCGTGAGAATTGACATATTTCAGCCTACCCCTAACCCTATCCACCGACTCTACCCATATCCGGATTTATAGATTATAGTTTTGACTTTATTTACAATGCCGCCACGATGCCGAATTTCACATGTCATGGCCGAGCAATGCCGGGCGTGATGGCTATTCGTGTTCCAGACCTGGTATATGGTACCAGGAACATACTGCACAGGTTGTCTACGCCTGGAGCTGATTTGACGTGTTCATATGGGGACATCGATTTTAACGGTGAGCCGCAACTGCAGGAAAAGTAGGTGGGTAAAAGTAGAGGAGGGAAGATCCGTGGCCGTTGGCGCGTCCACTCTTTGTGTTAAAACATTGAGAAAGCCGTAGGTGGAAGCCCGTTCGATTCGGGCGCGGGTCATTAGGGGCAGTCAGAGTAGACGATTAACCCCCGATTCACGCAGTGATTCATGGCCGATTAAGACATGATTCTGGAATTAAAAAAGGCCCTGAATCGCGTTGAATCGCAGGAGAATCGTCCCCCAATTTTGACCAGCCTCGATTCTGTGCGATTCTGAAGAACGATTCATCCAAGATTCATCGCCGATTCATTCAAATATTGCCTGCCCTAAATGAGAATCTATGTCATACCTGTAATAATTGCCTCTATCCCAACTATGGCCTGGTTACCTTTCGGGGTCGAGATTCAATGACTCAACATTCATTTTCTCAACTGGAATAGGCCGGAGGAAGCAGCAGTAGAGGGGATGTAAAACTCACAAAGCAGGGCTTAACAGAGTAACAAATTTTGAAGCCAAGTTAACAAAGTGAAGGGGTCGTGAATCGTGAATCGCCGGTAAATCAGCTCGGGAGCCGATTCACCGATTCTCAACGATTAATGATTTTACGCGATTCTCCCACGATTTATTAAATTCAGAATCGTTGATGAATCGTTGGCATGAATCGCGGGTTAATCGTCTACTCTGACTGCCCCTATTGGCGCTAGTTGCCATTCTTTTCTTTCTTTTCGTTTCATTTCCACAATATACTTTTCACGGCTCAACTACAGCGATGCAAGCTGTTGTACTAATTTTTTCTTACTCATTGCTCGTCCGAGTCGAGGCGTAGTAGTTATCGTTGTTTATGGGGTTGGGGGTAATAATTGATTGGTTATGTTGGATCTTCCTGTGCGTGTGCGTGAGCAGGGAGCGCAAGGGGAGGGAGTGGGAGGGTGAGGAAGAGAATGAAGAGACCCGTGGCGGGGGCGCGTCCACACTCTGTTACAGAAAGCACGTGTCAGGTGGGAGCCCGTTCGATTCGGGTGTGGGTCATGGAGACCAATCCACATGGCTTTTGGATTCATTTGCCGTACTAGTATCCTCCGGCGTCAATGCTGCTTTGGTCCAGGGGAAGTTTAACCTATAGAATATATCAAGAATACTGTACTATTACGTCCAAATCGACAGGGGGTGTGACACGTGACTGGTTCGACCAATTCGACATTTCGACAGCCCCCCCGAAAGCCGCGTGACAAGGGAAAAATTTCGACATTGGCCGCAAATCCTACCCTTCTGTTGAGGGCAATTTCTTGGGATAGCACAGAAATATTTGCGCAGTGTATTGAATCCCTATTTTGAGTTTCTTTTTCAGGCCATTTTAGGTTAATTTTAGGTCAGAAACCCAACCACATGCTCAAATTTCAGAGTTGCGGGTACAAATAGCTCAAGAACTTGTTTAAACCACACTTAGAAAGATTAGGGAGTCACGGCTATTTTCTAGGCTGTTTTGCACGATTTTTCGGCGGCGTGACGAACCGCTGGACCTATTCGACACTGGCCTCCGTGATGCGTGACCACGACCAAAATTCGATATCGACAGGGGGGTGCGTGACACGTGACTGTCGATTTGAATGTAATGGTACAGTATATATATAATGTACAAGTTTTGAGTTTACATTCTTCGAGTTGAAGGGTGAGCCGCAGTTAAATTGGCGGCGGGGGGTTGGATGCCAGTGCACGAAAAGTGTTGAGTGAATACAACCACAGAAGGAGGGGAAGGAAAACCTGTCGCGGTTGGCGCACCCACACCCTGTATACGTAATAAAAATGTTAAGCGGGAGCCCGTTCGATTCGGGCGCGGGTCAAATCTCTTTTTTTTTTTTTTTTTTTTTCCAATTTCCACAATGTGCTTTTTCACGTTTCAGGTTTAGCCGTGAAACTCGAGTGGAACCCGAGAGTGAATGTGTCCGATTGATACAGTTGGACCTTCAACGGACGGTTTACGGACCGCACCCGGCAAAGACAAATTGAAAGTCAATTCTTGGTTGAACCACTACGGAGATGGTGCATAGATACGGCGCAAGGAGTAAGAGAGGGAAGACCCGTAGCGGGGACGCGCCCATACTCCTTGTGTAGTCGCGAACCAATTTCAGTGGGAGCCCGTTCCATCCGGGTGCGGGTCATGACGACTTTCCTCAACTCATTTTTCTCTGGTTTGCAAGGACTTCTTTTTTACAGCCTAGGTTCAGTGGCGAAACTCGAGTGGATCCCGAGTCAGATCAGTTGCTGGTGGAGGTGTCTGTCGGATTGGTACAGTTGAACCTTATACCCCGGTGATGACGAGGTGAGCTTCAATTTTTAGTTCAACCGCTATGGGAAAAAAATTGCATACTGTAGATACAGCACAAAGAGGACAAGTTTTGGCTGTTGGTGCGTACACGCTCTGGGAGGAAGAAATGGATTTGGGTGGGAGCCCGTTCGATCCGGGTGCGGGTCATGACGACTTTCCTCAACTCATTTTTTCTCTGGTTTGCAAGAACTTCTTTTTTACGGCCTAGGTTCAGCGGTGAAATGGAACCCGAGCCCGATTGGTTGTCGGTGGATGTGTCTGTCTGATTGGTACAGTTGAACTTCGACGGGCCGCACCCCGGCGAAAACAAGTTTTTGGTTCAACCACTACAGAAAATGTTGCATAGATACAGCGCAAAGAGGAGGGTAGGGAATACCCGTGGCGGGGGCGCGCCGCCCGCACCGTGTATACAGTAATAAATAAATAAAGCTAGGCGGGAACCCGTTCGATTCGGGTGCGGGTCATACCTGGCCTCTCTTCAAGCATCTTTTCCCCCTTTTCCCTTTGTACTGCCCGCGTGCGTGCTTTTAGGATTCAGCTCAGCTTCGGTAAAGGGTCCAGTGAGTGCCCGTTGTATGCGCAGGTTTCAACCTTTCAGTGCTAGTGCGCCGGTCAGGTGAACAGTGCTTGAGTTGGATTTTCAACCGCGAAAAATATGTTGAATAAAACCACCGACAAGAGTAAGGTGTCAGAGGTAGGTAGATATGTTTGCAGGTGGGAGCCCGTTCAGCTGAAGTGAATGTCATCTGTCTTTAATCACCTTCAATCTGTTGTACACGATTGCAACCAGCAAAACTCATCGTGAACAAATTTGTGACTCACCTGCCATATCACAAAGGGTTGGTCGCACACTGCATACCTAATCACACCCAGGATAGAATTCTTTTAGGCTGGATTAAAAGGCTAGTGAAAACAGCTTGTATTAGTGGGCAAATACATTGTAGTTAAAATAACATGAATTGACACTGTAAAATAGCCTTTGCGAAGCAACATAATTTGCTTCAAATTTTTCATTCCAAGAAACCATTGTGTTTCATTCACATTTGAAAGGGGATTGAAGTTAAAGGGAATTGAGTGCAGAAACAAACTCTTTGATTCGACCGGTTCTCAACGGAATAAGGAAACCCTTTGTTTCCACCTTTGTTTTAGGCTGGGTTAGAACAACAGTGGAAACCCTTTGTTTCCTTATTCCGTTGAGAACCAGTTGAATCAAAGAGCCTATTTCTGCACTCAATTGTCTTTGACTTCAATCCCCTTTCAAATGTGAATGAAACGACATGGTTTCCTCGAACAAAGAAGTTGAAGTAAATTATCTTGCTTCGCGAAGGCTATTTTACGGTGTCAATTCGCGTTATTTTAACTACCATGCATTTGCCTACTAATACAAGTTGTCTTAGCTAGCCTTTTAATCCAGCCTAAAAGAATTCTGTCCTGGGTGTGAATGTTAACACGAGGGAGAACCGGCATAAGCTCGGCCGGGCTGAGCGCACGGCTCCGCCATCGCACTGGCAATCACAAGAGATAAACATCCAACTTACCTGAATGCGCTAATCTGAATTCCCTGAACCATGCACGGTGTTCATTCTTTTGGGCATTGAAACAATGCATCTCAAAAAATTGGCTGGTGCCAAGCTCATCTACCCCTGAAAATTTCGGAGGGGTTTCTCGAGAAACCCGGTTCCCCGATAACACCTGATTTTTAGAGGAGGATTTCTCGGGAAACCGGGCTCGATACTGGTGTAGGTGGACTAAATTCAAAAATAAATATAATAAATCGGATAAAAAGCGGGGAGATTTGGTTCTGTTTGTCGGATCCGTCTGAGCATAGCCACCTGATCTACCCCCTAATAGTGAAGAATATTTTGTGTGTTGGGTACTGTCCTCCTCTGCATCTGGAGATTTTTTAAGGGATGTATTCATAGTCAAAGAAATTTAATCCAGTCTTAAAATTAGTATCTATCCAGTGGAAATTGTGTAAAAATCAAAGGAATCCCACCGGCACGATACTAACGGAGTTTGAATTGCACGGCATGTCATGCCCCGATGGCATTTCGGCCGAACCCGCACACTGATCAAATTTAGATTCAAGTGCAACAGTATTCAACCTCTGTTGTGCTTGCTCCTCAACTCTTTGTAGCTGGGCTCATCATTTGCAATCTGCCTTTAAGTGAGTCTCTGTGTCTCCTGTCGTGGTTGGGAATTACCGAAAGTCTGTGGCTTCAATTTCTCTGATGACTGGATAGAGCTGGGTCAACTCTGCTTCCTACTCCTCCACACATTCTCTGGTATTCAAAGATTTGCTTGTCATGTGTATTCTCTCCTCAAGGTGAAGACTCTATCATCTTCTTAGGTTAGGAATTAACAGAAACCTTTGTCTGGGGTTTTGCTCTTCAACTCGGCAGACAGACTTGGGTTCAACCAAGGTTCAACTTTGTTTTTCTTGTGCCACCACCCTCTTTTTAACATCCAAGGACCTCCTTTGGTTGGTATTGGGCCTCTTTCTGTCATATGCAACACACTGGACCTTTTGTAAGACAGTCCTGGACATCCGGGATGTTTGCTGATGCCAACCCTCTACATTTTTATTTCATTCCAATCTTTCCCTGCACGCGAAAATGCATAGTTGGGTAAGTTAATCATATTATAAATATTATAACAGTTGGTTCAATCTCTCTGGTAATTTCCACATTAATACAAATCCATGTTTACTTCAAGCCTAACTGTTCAATGTTGCTCGCAAGGTAAAATGGTAGAGAAGACAAATAAAATACTTACCAGGTGTTCACCATTACTTCTGAAGTGTACTGGCATAGGCTCGGCTGGTGGATTCTTGGCAGGACGCCCCACCGGACGTTTTGAGATTGGTTCACCCAAAAGTGCTGCCTTTTGCTTTTTACCAGTTCCACGGGGGCGCCCACGAGGTTTTGGGGTGGATATTGAAGCAACAGAAGTTTTTGGCTTATTTTTTGAGCCCTTGGGACGTCCGGGGCCGCATTTTTCTGGCTCAGATGGAGACACAATTGAATTCCTGATTATAGTTTCTAAGAAAAAATGAAATTTTACATTGTATTTATCACGTAGAGGTTGCCTGGATTGTCATGGTTTCCACTTGGAGAGGAACTTGAAGGTGTTTCTTGGCTCATTTCAACTTGTTAAGTGGTTTCCTCTGTGTGTCGACGGTAAGACTACAAAGTAATTCATGTGAGAGAAACCATACTGGTCTAGAGGCACCTCCAGATGATAGCTGAGATAAACCCACAGTGGACTAATGGAAGCAGGCCAGTACTGTGCCATGTCATGTCAGACTGTCGAACGCCAAACGCCAAATACAGCCATGAGGAAGGAGCTTAGCAGGCTCTGGTATGCAGATGAGGTACAAGGGAGCCAAAATCAGGTAGCAATGCAATGCAACACCAGAGAGCAGGGGTGGTCAGAGGTACAGGACTGCACAGATGGTTATGAGGAGACAAAGAAATATCATTTTGGGGGTGGTAAATGAAAAGCCTCCTCCTGAATTCGAACCCGCGCCCATCAAAGCACTGCTTACTTAATTCAAACTCCGCTAGTATCCAGTATCTTCCACCCCTACCAGTATCGGGGAAACCGGGTTTCCCATTATAATTATTCTTCCTCTCCCGCTCGACCAAGTGAGTAAGTAAAAGGTGTAAAAGTATGTGTAAGTGTCCCATCCCAACTTCCATCCCCTACTACCGTCTTTAAAACTTTCAGGTCTCCCCTTCACACTCTGAGAGCCTAGCTTCGGCTTAGGGCTAGGCAGCTCACATCTAGACATCTGGCCACCTCAATTTCTGCGTGCAAAACACCTTGCCACCCCAACGTCTATGGAAGGCCTGAACACAGTGTTATGGGAACAAAAGCTCCTTCCGAAAACCTGCCAAACAGAGCTTAGGCATAGCTAGACAACACCATGATGCATGGGGGACGAAAAATTGTGTACTTTTGATTGAGCTTCTTCCCATCGCAAGCACGTCGCTTGTCCAGCATGGTTGACATTTCATTCTTTGAGCACTCGGATGTTGGATCAGTGACTCATTTGGAGAGATTTAGATGAAGTCGTAGGTAGCCTGTTCCCTTACGAATACTTCTCCCGACTCCGATGGATCAGTGACTCATTTGGAGGGATTTCGATGAAGTCTTGCTATGCCAACCTTCATCGGAGCCACCTATCACGTTCAACATTTCGGCGTCCGCCCGTGGCATCAACTAAATATGCGGGTCTAGTTTTGGGAGAGCAGCTCTTCGACACCAAAAGATCTACCGCTGCTGGGGGTAATAATACAAAGGCGTACGGATGGGCCATGGCATGCCGAACGGAAGACCTGCTTCGTTACGGCGGCGTGGCAACTTTGTCAATCAGTAGCGCTCCGCTTTCATATCGAGTGATTAAATGTGGGGGTAGCTCATTGGAACGTCGCGATCAGAGGTTCCGCGATCCGGCCAATAAACTCGACCTGAGAGTATTTATCACATAGTATACCGCCAACAATAACAACTGTCAATAACCATGTACCCATGTCACTTGGGTGTCTATCTACTTTTCCTTTTCAAATGGATCAAGTATGACAGACACACAGACATGCGTTTAGGATTAGTGATGTCGCGGGCCCGGCCCAGGCCCTCAGGCCGAGCCGAGCCGGGCCCGGGCTTGGTCAAGCCGAGCCGAGCCCGACACAAGGCTTGGGCGGGCTCAGGGCTCGGGCTTGAGAAATGCCAGGCCCGCCAGGCCTTGCAAGCCCGGGCCTGTATATATATATGGCCAAGAGCGTACCGATGGCGCAAAGCGCTCACGGCATTTCGGCTTAGGAGGCTTCGGTTCCGTCAAATGCCGAACTTTATGGCGCAAACCTGTCGTTCGGCTGATCGTCGCTCTAAACTGGTGAATGGTATAAATCAGTGGCAGCAATCTGTTGACCCACCGAATTGCAGCGGTGTTCAATGTTCAGAACAGCCGAAAACCCCCCAACTTCGTCGCAGGTCGGACATTTGGTACCTTCTACTCCCACATAATATACATGTACCCTAGCCTACTGTTTTTTATCTTTGGCTAAGAGAAAGCCTGGGCCCAAGCCCGGGCTCAGGGCTTTAGGCCCCGCACCTAGGGCTCGGGCTCGGGCCTGGAGAATTTGAAGCCCGAGCCCGCCCAAGCCGAGCCCAAGCCCGGGCATTCAGGCCGAGCCGGGCCCGCGACATCACTATGTATCACAAACTTGCGGTGCTTTCAAAGTGCGTCACATGACAGATAGTCTGCGCTTATTGACGTACTCATCTGACAATGAACTCTTGATTCTGATTCTCACCAACGTCTCCTGATACTCTACTCTATTCTATTCTGACTCTGAGTACTTATAACAACACAGATCCACTTTCTACAGCCTCACGATCTCACTTACAAGCAACTAAACACTCAAACTCACTTCCGTTATCCGAATATATATCTCAGGTGAGTGTCCGTCGCATAAAAAACGTCTACATACAAGCTCAACCCCGCTTCAAATCCCCAGAGATAAATGCCCTCGACTTCCGCGTGCGGTGATTGTGGAACCAGCACCACCAGTTTTACTGGTAGTGGTTGGCAAGGCAAGTTGTTCCTTGGGAGCTCGTACTCCGAGAACCGAATGTCTAGTGCTAAACGGCATTGTAGGCAAAACCTGCGGATGCAAGCAGGAATGCTGCAGTAAATGCAAATCAGTCAAGAAATTTATCTACTCCTGTGTCAGTCATGCGAAGAGGAAGAAGTAGGGGGAACTGAGCGACGGACACAACTGCAGATGGTTCCATATTTAGTGCACAAATTTTGCTGAAGATACTCCGGATGATGTGTTCAGGAAATTTTCGGCAGGTTATACTCCACAGCAAAATGTAACTCGTCCCGTTACTGCGGTGAGGTCAAGAGTCAAATGAGTCTCTGTGATCAGAGGGGCGCAAATGGCCGCCGGACTCGGATCGATAATGTCCTGACCGTGTGAATGCGCGGGTCTTGAGTCCTTCAGCGGGACGGATTGAACCAGTCGATCCGGGGTCTCAACTATCCAAAAAAAAAGGTGTCGACCGCAAAGAGTGAGGGAGGGAAGACGGGTGGCGGGGGTGCGTCCACACGACCGGTGGCAGGGGCACGTCCACACCCTGTAAGAGTGTAGGAGACGGCGGGTGAAGTGAGCGCTTGTTTGGTTCGGGTGTGGGTCATCGGGTCGGAACTTTCAATGTTGAATGTTGTTCTTTTTTTCTTTTTGATTTCCACAATGTGCCACCAAGTGGTTGAGCTGTTAAAAATGTGTTGAATAAAACCACCGCGGAGAGGCCGAAATTGATGGCCGTGGGGTCGGGATTTCCAACATAGTGTGTGTTGCGGTCAAGGAGTATAAACGAAAGGTCCGAGGCTACGCATTTCTAGGGCTGCCACCCATTGCCGTGGCGGGCACGGCCGTCTTCTTACGGCCCGTTGAGTGGCCTTTTTGAGCTGCAACGGGACGGGACGGTCAACGGGACGGCCGTCGCGGCCGTAACAACGGCTTCCACTGTTGACTTTGTTCGAGGGCCCTGTTTGAAGGTGATCGTGGCTCCTTAAAGTCCATGATAATACAGGAGGATCGTGTGGAGGTAAAGGATGACTTTTAGACCTCTTTGAGCCCGACTGGTGTCCCAAATGAATTTTGAACTGACATGTTAGGTCTTTCCTAAAACGGAATGTTGGTCCGGTAAACTTCGGCTGAGTTCAATATAGTCTCCATTCCATCCAGAACTCTGAGGAAAAGTCAGGATCAGTTGCAAGTACACAAAGGGTGATGAATCACCCAGAGAAAACACGATTCACGGACAAAATAGGTTGTCACACCCGTGTGCCGTCGATTTGCCGTTCCGGCCCGTTAAACAACGGGCCGTTTTTGGACCTCCGAGATCTCCAACGGAACGGGCACGGCACCCGTTCGACGGGTGCCGTCAGACCGTCGCAACGGCAACGGGCGGCAGCCCTACGCATTTCATTCTCTCCTATTCTTCTCCTACCACGCGGTCCTGCCGTGCGCAGTAAATAGTGTGGAACAATCAAGGGATACTGTTTCCCAACAGCTGTGTCCGGCTAGAAAGGGACTGAAAATGGGTGTCCGTGCTAGCTAAGTAACATTTTGGGCCATGTGTGCTATCTGTCTCTGGATGAATTCCTTTCGAGATGTTCAACACATATCAACTGCCGACCAGTTTATATGGACGACACAGCTCCGGAGTGGAAATTTCCCCCGTGTTTACTGCCTTAATCAAGCTTATGACTACGACGAAAAGATTCACGTTTTTATTCAATCTGAAGCAACCGAAGACATGCCAAAGAAGCAGAAGGCCAAGAAAAATAAATACAAACCCGTGGCAGACAGGGTTCACTCTGTATCCGCAACCTTACCTAAGGAACTTCGGATCGTTCGCCACTTACCGTCGGCCCCCTCGGAAGGGATGCCTCCCTTGAACCCCCATCTGCCGGAATTAATGGACGTAGAGCGGCACACGCCGGAATGCGCCAAGGAGATGAACATTAACCCGGAAGGGTTTCTCTGGTCGGAAGAAGAAAAGTTGGTAGAAATCGGCCCCGTTCGATTCGGACTCTGAATGCTTCTGCATACGGCCCATGGCTTATTGTTGTGGATCCGACGCAAAAAACGCGTTTTTTCAAGTTTTTTCAAGTTGAAAAAGCAGAGAAAAGAAGAGAAAAGAGAGGGAGATTCAGAGAGTTACAATGTATTTATTTACACCTAAATCTGAAGCTCGCGCACACCTTCCAATGTGGAAAACAGTTTTTCATCTTGATTGGACTACTGAGATGCCGATGATCTGCTGATTATCACCGCTTTCAAGACCTATAACATTCGGAGCTAATATCCCAGAACGCTATAGGATACAGCCAATGAGTTTTCAAGAAGATTTGATGGCCGCTGGCAATCAACGTCAAGAATCAATTGACGCGTCCACGACGCGTCTTGGACGGGTTTCCAGGTCTTACAATTACAGGATTCATACTGCACAGCTCCTTAGGTGATTGAGTGTTCTTATGTGTCGTTGTCCCATCCCTGAAACCTCAAGTTGAAACAAATGGCCTTAAAACTAGCCTTAACTCCCCGATGAGTGCAAGTCCATTTTAATGGAATTGCAACCCTTGTTACAAGGTAAAAAAAAACAGTAGATGGGGAAGAGGTTATCACAATTTAACCACTTCCTTCCAAATATTTCTTTCTTTCTCCCCATGTGCAGAGGAATTGAAAGTTTTATTCCAGAAATATTGATTGCTATTCATTGTCGAGGCACCCCATGGTACATAGACAGGACATGCTACTCTCTGAAAAATTTGAGCTGAGTTTGTTCCAGCTTGAAGGTGAAACACTGTGTCGAGCAATTTCTCGCCTGATTTGATCTCGTCCTGTCAGTTGAACCGCCGCTTCAACCAAATTCAGAGACCCCAATCTCAAAATTCATAAGTAAACTGAGCTTTTTTTCGACCCCTTCATGCAACCTATAGAGTCCGTCGAACACTCACTCCGGCTAAAAGGTGTGCCATCGAACCATCTGATTGCGCATTAAATGGCACATCACATCCTGGTCGCGTCCCAAACACATTGTTGAGAGCACTCCACGCGTCGTAGTTGGTGGCGACACTTCATTCATATTACAGCAAGTATCTAACCCTCTCTAGATCTTTGTTTAAGCCACATATCCTCACGATCCTCTGACTGATGCTGTCGACTCCGGCTGGTTCCCAATGAACAAATAAATGTTGACTCTAAAGATGTTGGGAGCATTTACAATGTAGAAAAAGTCCGGAGGACGGTAATCACTGCACCCAATACCCAGGGATGACATCCTCTGAAAATTGGGTCCCAGATATTTGACCTACCTCCACACTTGTGCTGTTCGAGGCAGAATGCCTTGACACACACGGCGCATCGCTTGACTGGTTTGGATGCCGCAGGCTCTGGTACAGAGACCCCAGGTAAAAGCACCTGGCTTTGAACTTGGTGCAATGCCGGCATTGGTTGTACATAGAATGGGCATCAAAATCTTCGTTGGGATAAGGGAGGTGGAATTTTGTCAGAGCCAAAAGCAGTAGGAATGACAGGACATGATTCACACTGCGGGAAGTGCGAATCGGGTTTTGAAGGTGGTGGGTTGAAGGCGGTGGGAATTTCCCACCACGTTCAAAACTCGGGGAATACCGCGGAGCCGCATCATGCGGATCAGTCAAAATCAATTAATCACCCGGGTGCAGTCCTACAGCCTGTAGGTATCAACCGCTATGGTGTATAAGCCCTGCATACTTGAGTCGGATAGGCGTAGGCTTGCAATACCGTGATGAGGGTATATCCATTATTTATGGCATTGTCTCTTTCCATCGTCAAAGTCGTGTAGATGTTGTCCACTGCGGACCGCGGTGGCACTGAACAGGCGATAAAGCGGGACCGTCGACTCGTCCTGAGTGACGAGGGCAGATTCTCGATCACTCCACATTACTGGTGCAGGATTGCTTTTCTTGTGCCAAAGGAGTTAATTATCTTGCATAGGTGGCCAAGGTGGGTCTGGGGGTCAGGCCCACCAGCATGGCGGCACTGGTGGGGTGGGGGAGGGCCCCATTGTGCATATCACTACATCACAGTTAATTGTGCACACAGTTTGCAAGCAACAGTTGCTACGGAGCAAACATTGCAGCTTCACGACATCAGTACAACATCCGGGCATCTCGGTATATCCTCAACAAGATGTTGTTTGTTGTAGGTGCAACCCTTTTGAATGTGTATCTTTAATCCCTCGCCCATTAGGATTTTGTGTGTGTCATGCTGGGCAGGTACCAGCTCAGCGGGCTCTGGTTGGACACTATTTTAGAACCTCAGCTGACTCCGCGGCAAAAAAAACGGACATATCTCACGGTGCCAAATGGAACTGCCACAGGCTGTACAGAGGCTGCACTGCACAACAGCTTTGACACTCATCTAGTACCCATCTGGATCCACCATGTCCTCTCCCCACTCCCCCAAGGCAGCACTCAACCCACCTCAAATGGCAAGGCCTGCACCATCCCGTTTATCCAAGAAACACTCCCAAGCTGGGAGTTCTGCCTCAGGGCCAGATTGGCTTGGTGCCACACTCCTGGCTGCCAGGGCACTAACAGCTGCTGGAGAATGTCTTCCATTCCCCTACGTGAAAGGTGCCTTCGGAATCGTGGTAATCTTTCTCGAAACCGTTGAGGTTTATTTCACAATTGTCCCAATTAAGCTCGAGACTAATGACTGTCATTGCAGAAAGTGACCAAAAATCGTGATGATTGGAAGGACCTCTGTGGCACTGCAATGGAAATCATGACCATTCTGCAGGATCAGATAGCCATGCATAAGGATACAGCTGCAGTGAAGCTGATGGGTCTGTGCGAGGACTTTGAGAGGTGAATGACACAACTTTTAGATCTACTGTTCATCTGACTCCGTGGAGGTTACTGCGGGATGTGATTCTCGGAGTTCAGACAATGCAAAAGAAATCAAAAAGCATTCGTGGGCATATGGTGGAATTTTTCAAGTCTGGTAGCATCCAGGACATGATTGCCAGATACCAGAGAAACATTCAGGAAATATGCTCCCGGCTCAAGGTACCAGTGGATATACTGCATTTGATAAACCCCAGGATTTATCATTTATTACAGCTCATGGCAGTCATTGATACAAATTTCCAAGTGCACGAAATCAAAGCAGCCCTCACAACTGGATCATCATCCAGTATTATGCTCATTTGTATCATGTTTATTCGGTCTGACCTTTGTTTTAATCAGATGTGTCTGTGATGCAGGGCCAACGGATTAACAATTGCCCTCTGCCTTCCAGAATCTTCCAAGGCAGACAGGTGATCCTTGATAAAATGAGCCTTTTTTTCAACACAGGTCTCAAGGAACACATTTATGTGCTTCATGGACTCGGTGGTGCTGGAAAGACACAGATTGGTCTGAAGTTTATTGAGGATCATTCATCCCAGTAAGTTGAAACTCAATGAACATGTATGAATGATCATGAGTTTAGGTTCAAAGACATTTTTTTCCTGGATGCCAGCACAGCAGAAACCATTGAAACAGGTCTGAAGAACATTGCAGCACTGAAGAGTATTGGGAATTCCTCACAAGATGCACTGAAGTGGCTTGCAAATCAACATGAAACCTGGTTGTTATTCATCGACAATGCTGATGATCCAAACATCAACTTGCATAACTTTATGCCTCGGTGTAATCACGGCAATATTGTCATAACATCTCGAAACCCTGGACTCTGTTTTTATGCTGGATGCCATTCTCAGGTTGGCTGATATGGAGGAAACAGATGCTGTGCCATTGTTGCTCAAGAGTGCTGCCCAAGAGACTTCACCCGCCAATGAATCAATTGCTGCTGAGATTGTGAAGGTCAGTCACTATTTGTTCCCTCAGTTGTGTATTGATTGCTTCCCAGGCATTATGCTATCTGCCCCTCGCAATCGTCCAGGCTGGAGGATTCATCTCTCAATCTGGAGCCCTTGACAGTTATTTGGATTTATATAGGCACAATCGGGCCCAGCTGCTTAGTGAAAAACCTGCTCAGACCCATGACGACTACGTCTGGACAGTGTATACCACATGGCAAATGAGCTTTGACCAACTCAGTTCATCAGCGGCCATGCTCTTGCAGCTTTGTTCATTTCTTCATCGAGAAGAAATTTCAGAGGAAATTTTCAGCAGGGCTGCCACATACAAATTCCAACAGCACATTCCATCCAGGGAAGACTTGCAAAAACCACTGGAATTTCTCTCACAATTTTTGAGTTCCACTGGGAAATGGGACTCTCTTCGCTTCTTAAAAGTTACAAATGAGCTGAGGGCCTATTCTCTCATCAGCTTTGCTGCAGAGAGAAGATTATTCTCAATCCATCCACTGGTGCATAGCTGGAGTCAAACAACAATAGCAGAGCCACATTCACACCATTCAATTATGAGTGCTATAGTAGGCATGTCCTTTGCAGAACTGCCATCCGAGGATCAACAACTGGCTAGTCTGAGATTGATTTCCCATGTTGACTCTCTGAGGCATGTCAACCAGCAGGTGGTCATTGATTTTGGTAAACAATATACAAGAATATATTATCATGTAGGAAGGTATGAAGAAGCAAAGGACCTTGGTGTTGTTGTAGTAGAGAGGGAGACACAACTTCTCGGTGTTGACCATCCAGACACTCTTTGGGGCATGGGTAATCTAGCATCAACATATTTCCACCTGGGCAAGTTCCAGCAAGTGGAAGAACTGGAAACGGTGGTACTGGCGAAGCGAAAGCAGGTTCTAGGCGATGATCATCCAGAGACTCTTTGCTCTATCAGTAATCTGGCCGCAACATACCGAAATCTGCACAACTATCATAAGGCAGAAGAGCTGGGAGTTATCGCATTGGAGAAGCGAAAACAGGTTCTCGGTGATGCTCATCCCGACACGCTGCTGACGATGGCTGAACTAGCCTTGATATATGCAAAGCTAGATATGTTTCATAAGACAGAAGAGCTGCACTTTGTAGTGTTAGAGAAGCGAAAACAGGTTCTTGGTCATGATCATCCGGACACTCTTTGGGCCATGGGTGATCTGGCATCAACATATCGAAGACAAGGAGAGTTCTATAAGGCGGAAGAGCTGGCAGCTATTGTGTTGGAGAAGCGACAAGAGCTTCTCGGTCATGACCATCCAGACACTCTTTGGGCTATGGGTGACCTGGTATCAACATATCAAAAGCTAGGAGAGTTCCACAGGGCAGAAAAACTGGGAGTTCTTGTGTTTGAGAAGCAAAAACAGGTTCAAGGCGATGCTCATCCAGCCACTCTTCGGGCAATGAGTAATCTAATATCAATATACCACAATCTGAACAAACACACAGAGGCAAAGGAACTTAAAAAGCTTTTACAACAGATTAGGAAGGCATTGAGAAAAGAATCCCAATGCTCCACTGGACAATAGTTTCTGATGTAGTTGTTCAATTTGTTTGTACCACCAAAGATTTCCTTGAAATCAGTTGCACTGTTCATACTAGTGAGTTGAGAACCCAAACCGACAATGGTATAGATCACCAAATTTGTTAAGATCATTATTTACTCCACTAATCTATGTTCAGAGCGTTGACTAAATTTGTCTGCAGTCGATACCTATGCTGGCCCCCTTATAAAATAAATCAATTATATCTTGAACAGCAAGAAGCAAAAATTGTTTTTCATCCATTGGAGGCCCTCATATGCCTCTACTAATGTTTCTACACCCTTCCATAGCTTGTACAAAGTCTCTTTAGCCTTTTCCAAACCCCTCCCATCCGAAGTCCTAATGCCGACGTCCCCTTGACTTTTTGTTTGGTTCGATTTCCACGATCTACCGAGTGCGTTCACATAGAGGCACGGTGTGGCCTGAAGCGGTGTGGCCTGAAGCTTGTGTCTCCGTCAAGTCCCGAGTCAAATTAGCGGTCTGGCGTGAGACCTTCAGCCGGAGTCCTCGGGTGTCACGAGGTCTTACCGTACCCGTACCCGCAAAACCGTCACCCGCACCCGTGCCCGCATATTACCGCGATCTACAAGTGATCTATAACCTCGGGTATTTAAACAATAACTGAAGCACAGAGAATGCAACTCAATGGAGTTGGGTTTGCTTTTTTTTTTTTTTTTTTCTTGTGTAGCGTTTGAATATAGTTTGAGAGTGACAGCCTCGTTTATATAAGACTCTCCTTCCATGCCCGAGTCATTTCTGACTACAAGGGCACTTCCGGACCGACCTCGTCGTTACACACTCCTATAACCCGCTGATATTTGAGGCCTTGGACTGAAAACCCGGCCAGAGAGGAAACATAACACCCGAGAGGAAATGCGCATGCGCACTTGTGTCCGACTTAATCGCGACACGTCGTGTGGGGCTTTTTGCGACTTGTTTTAGCTCAAGATGCCATGAGAGTGAACTCCAATAGCCCCTATCATTGCCAATCAGCCGACACCCACCAAAACCTCGGCCTCCCTCGTCCAGTCTTTGGGGAGGTTCTCCTCGTTCTTCAGAACTTTGACCCAGGTTTTGATGACTAGGTCTTTCTTCAATGCCCTTTTGCCATATTTTCCTGCGTCGGTGAGCGCACAGTCCAATTTTAGTCTCACGTTCATTGTTCTTAGCCATCTGTTCTGGATTTCTCTCAGGCTGGCCGGGGGTTTCTCTTGTATGACCCTTTCGTTCCTGAGTCTCCACACCAGGAAGGCAGATTCTGAGACCAGAATCCGGAAGAGTCGGGTTTCGCCGGTGTTCCCTTTCTTTGTTGCCGCGCACGCCATTATTTGGCCCATGGTCGGTTTTGGCAGTTCTTTGTCCGTCTTAAGCTTCCACAGCTCACTGGCCATTTCCCAGGTCCGTTCTTGACCCGGTGCATCGCACTTCATTAAAATGTGCTCCATGGATTCGGTAATCCCGCAGTGTGAGCATATCCCCTTGAATTCATGGCCGTCAATCTTCGCCCAGTGTTTCCCCACTTTGTAGCCTTCGTGTATTAGCATCCATAGGAAGAACCTTCCACTTCTCGACACGTCTTTGTGGCGTGTTGACTTCCAGACAACTTTCGTTGCAGGGAGTTCTTTGTCGTCGTTTGCGGCCGCTTCTTTTGCCAGTACCATGTTCCTTTGGGTTGCTCGGCGCTTCAGTTTTTCCTGGTACCTTTTCTTTTTCATTTTGACTTGTCTTATCATTTTGTAGGCTTTTGACTGCGTCATAGATTGTAGTTTGGCTCCGGGGAGGAGCAGCTCGCCGTTATCGCTTACTTCTACTAAGTCTGGGATTGGCTTTCTGGTCCCTTCTTTGGCCAGTTTATCGGCTCCCTCGTTGCCTGCGTTGCCCGCATGTCCCTTTACCCAGGTGAACGTCGTCTTCGCTTTTCTCTTACGTAGCGCGCTGACCGTTGCTCGGAATAGTTTCCTGTTCTCTACTCTCAGGAAGTCTTTGTCTTCCCATCTCTTTAAGTTTTTGGTTAGTCCGTCTACGGATACCCGGGAGTCGCTCTTAATCTCGAGCAGTTCATCTAGTGGGCATTCCTCAACGGCTTCTTTAATTGTCACTAACTCTCCGATGTTGTTAGACCCTCCGACTACCCGAGGTACTCGGATCACCTTGTTCCTCGGGTCGTCTTCGCCGAAGAACACTCCAGCTCCTGCTAGCGCTTTTTCTGTTCCATTATGGACCGCCGACCCGTCCGTGTATACCACAACTTCATCGACTTCGAGGTCTGGGGTGTGCTTCGTGTCTGGGGCGTGGGTGCGGAGGTTATGGGGTGTTCCGTGGGTGAAAATTCGGAATGTGTCTGCAAGCGTCCCGTGAGTCGTTATTCTCGAGTCAAATTCGACACTATCTTCGCCCGTATTCTGTGGTTCTTGATTCATTTCATAGTCCTCGGGTTGTGGTTCCCTCGGGTCCCACTTCTCTTCGAGGGCGTCGAGAAGTTCTCGTGCCTTCTTATAGCATTCGTGGGGGTTCTGACATGCCGTGAAGATCCTCGTTGTTCTGCAGGTCGCGCACGGGCAGTATCTTATGGGTCTATGTCTGGGTGCGTCCATTTTGCCCCCCAGTAGTACGGCGTCCCGTACCATCCTGATTCGGTGATTTTCTTGCAGGTATTTAACAACTTCGAAAAGGCACAGGCGTCATGTGGTGCGTCTAGGCGCTCTAGAACCTCTGTTCTGGCCATCCTCAACCACAACCTTCCGCTTTGGGCCTCTCTGATGAGATAGTTGATCCGCTCGATCGCGGACCGACCGTTGGAGTTACTTCTCGACTTGGTAGGAGTCGGGAGTTCGATCCTGGGTACGCTCAACCCATTGTACAACTCTTTGGTGCATTCAAATCCCTTCTGGTGGTGGCTTATCGCCTACCGGCGGAAGCCTACTTCCACACACCGTCGGTCTCCTACTAGTCCATAGTGAATCAAACAACCCTCTTGATTGTTATAACCCATTAGACATGCAGTCTTTGGTGCCCTTAGTAGTTATCACCATTCTGTTGGTCAGCTGGGGCAGCCTTTCTCCTTGGTAGTTCAACTAGCCGTTCCCAGCGTAGCAGTTTACAGTCAACAGCTCGGAGCTCGCTTTGACTCTCTTATGTATCACCAAGCAGGGTCCAGTTGGCTTAGTTCGAAGTGCAAACATTAACCACTGTAAGTAACTGGTCGCTTCCTAAACCTTGTTTAAGGGCTTTAAAATGCAAAAGTTGCTGGTAATTCCACCCTGTTTGCACCGGGTCGTCTCACCGTTTCACTGTCTTTTCCGTTCCCACCCTATCTTTCGAAAAACAAAGCCTAAAGGTGTGGCATCATTTGGCATTAACCTATGGATAAAATGTGGGAGGTGTATAACAAAATTTGTAGAGGAGAAGCAGGGCTACACACCCATACCAAAATCTTGAAGTGATTTCAAGATTGCATAGAGGAATAAGTTTGTGCACCGGGTTCCCACCCGATCTAAACGATCCCGCCAGCTGGAACCTCCTCCAACTGCTCGTCATACTGGGATTGCCATTTGTACATGCAAGCATTCATTCTCCTTCAATACTGGTTCCTACCAGGATGACTTATTGACTGGGATGTTTACTTACTAAAAGGACTGTATTTTGTATTTTGACCCATCTCTTTCACAAGCCACCCTGGAACATTTTTTATTTCTCACATCACCATCTGTTCTCCTCCATCATCTTACCTGCAATTTTCACGCTTACAATTCTTGGTCCTCGTGTTGCTGCTTTCAACACATCGGATTTGCTTTACAGTGTCCTTCCTGCTTAAACAAGACCACTTCTCAAAACAGTTTTGACTTTGAATGCAAACAAATTCAAGTTGTAGTTCTATAATGAAACATTCATTAGGAGACCAAGGCCACGGTCTCCTCTTGGCAATCCAACTGCTGGGATGGCAGACATACACCGGTGTTTGGGGACTCAACTGCTGTCCTCTTGAGGGATGCACTGGTACTGTGCTTGATGAGTGGCTGCACAATATTGAGCTCACTCCATGCTGATGTGAGATGCAGTGCAGTCCAGCCCTGTTTGGTCGCTAGGTCAATAGATGCACTGTGCTCAATGAGGAGCCACGCAAGGTCAAGGTGACCACACACAGTTGCAAGATGCAGCGCAGTCCAGCCATCTTTGGTAGCTAGGTTGACAGATGCGTTATGCTCAATGAGCAGCCACGCAAGGTTGAAGTGACCACAGGCTGATGCAAAATGGAGCGCTGTCCAGCCATCTTTGGTGGCTAAGTCCACGGATGCACTTTGCCTGATGAGCAGCTGTGCAATGTCGAGGTGACCACATGCCGATGTGAGATGCAGCGCAGTCCTGCCATCTTTGGTGGTTAGGTCAATGGATGCGCTGTGCTTAATGAGCAGTTGGGCAATGTCAAGGTCACCACACGCCCATACAAAATGGAGAGCAGTCCGACCATCTTTGGTGGCTAGGTTGACAGATGCACTTTGCTCAATGAGGAGCCACACAATGTCGACGTGACCCCGCTCCACTGCAAGATGCAGTGCAGTCCAGCCATCCTTGGTGGCTAGGTCAACAGATGCATTGTGCTGGATGAGCAGCTTTGCAAAGTCGAGGTAACCATTCTCCAAGGTAAGATGCAGTGCAGTCCAGCCATCCTTGGTGGCTAGGTCAACAGATGCATTGTGCTGGATGAGCAGCTTTGCAAAGTCGAGGTGACCATTCTCCAAGGTAATATGCAGTGCAGTCCAGCCCTCCTTGGTGGCTAGGTCAACAGATACATTGTGCTGGATGAGCAGCTTTGCAAAGTCGAGGTAACCATTCTCCAAAGTAAGATGCAGTGCAGTCCAGCCATCCTTGGTGGCTAGGTCAACAGATGCATTGTGCTGGATGAGCAGCCTCGCAAAGTCGAGGTGACCCTTCTTCAATGCAAGATGCAGTGCAGTCCAGCCATCTTTGGTGGCTAGGTCAACAGATGTGTTGTACTGGATAAGCAGCTTTGCAAAGTCGAGGTGACCCTTCTCCAATGCGAGATGCAGTGCAGTCCAGCCATCTTTGGTGGCTAGGTCAACAGATGCATTGTGCTGGATGAGCAGCTTTGCAAAGTCGAGGTAGCCCTTCTCCAATGCGAGATGCAGTGCAGTCCAGCCATCTTTGGTGGTTACATTGATAGATGTGTTATGGTCAATCAGCAGAGAGTGCACTCCCAGAGTGTAGCCCATTGTGTAGCACATCCACACTGCAGGTGGTATGGGTGTATCCCAAACATGGGTCTCATAATAACCCAAGGGATGTAATTGGTGCAAAGTAATATATTGGCTGCTTCTATCCTCCAAGAGATGCAATTGGTGCGAAGCAACACATTGGCTGCTTCCATCCTCCAAGAGATGCATTGTCGATGGAAGTAGAGCCTCCTGATCCTGGTCGCTGCAAAGCCGCAGGTGATGGAACCAATATTTTGCTGCATACAATGCAATCGGGTAGTTTTGGAGTGTATCCTTGGTCATTGGATGTTTGGGGTCTGCAAAAAGGAGGAGATAGCGGACACAAGTTTGAGTAATAAACTTGTGGGAGACATCCATCGTAAGATCAATGAATGTGCCAAATGTCTGCTGGAATTGAGAAGAAAGGATATAATCCTTGACAGAGGAATGTGCAAAGGCTATTGAGGGTTTTTCTGTGCTATTGTTCTTCCTCCTGAACCAGTCCTTCAATCTCTTTGAGTCATCCTTTTTTATCACAATCAGGCCCTCCAACAACCTGAAGATCTCAGAGTTACCCTGACGTCTTTTCGGGTAGTAAATAGATTTAGCTAAGTCAGAAAAGTCGAATGCAGGGGCATCCAGGCGGAAAGCAATAGCATCTGCCATCTCCTCTGATGTGACTTGTCTAGCAGACCAAACAAGCCACCGGAAAATTGCTTCGATAAAAACTGTTGGGGTATTTGGAGTATTTTTTGCCCGGGTGAAGAAACGGCTGTAAATCCCGAACAGATCTGCTGGGAGGACTGTGAGTGTCTCCTCCCAGTCTTCTTCCCAACGACAATGACCCAGTTCAATGAGGAGACATGCAGCGAAGCGAAACCTGGATATGCAAGTTAGCTTGAGGACAAATCACAGTATGATGTGAGGACTGACATTCCATTACTCTTTTGAACAATCTGCGCTGTGACACGCTCTGCATATTCATCATCAGTTGCCCAATTTCTGAACCCGCGAACTGTGCTGCCAACAAAGGAGCTAATGTCCTTGTTTGAGACTGTGGAACCAAGCTCGATGAAGGTTAAATCCTTGAATGCCGTTTGGAATTCCTCAAAAGGTTGACTGGTAAAGAGGAGATGTGGAGCATTTTTGGCAGAATGGCAGAGGCTGTGAATGTACTCAATAAGGTGCTTCCAGTTGGTCTTGTTACATTCATCGAGCCCATCAATGACAATATATGTCTGGTCCAGCTCTGAAAGTAACTTTGTGAGGACTCCTTGAAGATGTTTGGGCTGTGGTAGTGTAGTTCCATTTTCTAGTGTTTTATGCAGCTGAGAAAGAGACCTATAGGGAAAAGGTGACCGTCCAGAGAGTTGCCAAACAATAGAACGTAACATGAGGTCTATGTGTTGCCTCTCGTTCCTGAAATCAAAATAGAAAAATGCAACTGCGGACCGGGCAGGACAGGCCTTGACAATTTCTTCAATCACTGTTGAGCTAGTCATATGAGTACAATCAGTAGCAGATTATGTAAATAGTAGTGATATGAACCACCTTAATACGCTCTTTCCAGTACCGGCTACAATTAATTAGACATGGGATTGAAACACAATGAAACTGGCTTACAGATTCCTTTGATCCATAAGGAGCCAGGCATGTCCTTCCATCTGATAAATCGATGATCACGTAGGAGCCAGCGCCCAGTGGCCTCGTGATGAAGGCGCTGCAGTTCATACTGTCTGTCCTGTGTATCAGGAGGAAACTTCAACCACTTTTCCAGAATTTCTTTGAGTCTAGATGTCATTCAGCTGGCAAAATATTCAACACAGGAAATTTGACTAACCCTTGACCCAGATGTACACTGTTGTTGTTGATAGAAGAGTTCAGAAAAAGGAACAGGGGACACTTCACCGACATACCTTTTATTTGTGGAGTGATCAAAGATCACGGTGGGACCTTCCCCTATACCCCCGCCACCCCCATTTATGCCGCCCCCTCCACCATCACCTCCTGTGCCTCCTGGAGACAAGAAATCATGATGCTGACGTCCTAATTAAGCTCTGTACACACCAGAGATGTTGTAATTGACGGCCTTGGATTCATTATCCAGGCGAGACATGGTCAAAATGGATTGTTATACAGCTGATCTTCTGTTGGTAGAACACTATGTGAGCCACAAGTGAAGATTAGATAGCACAAAGAGCTGCCCACAGAAAGGATGAGGAGGATGTATTTCACTGCAATGGACGTGGAGGTGGAAGACAAGAGTGATTGCCTCGTGGAGAACAGCATGCACTTCCGCATGATGAATGTCAGAGAAGCAAGGAGATTTTTGTCATCGGCGTCAATGTGCGATTAAATTTCAGAAAAAATGTGTGAAAATTGAAAGCTCCTGAAATTGCACCCATTGACTTCCACACATAAGATGCTTAGAGGTAATCCATTTGTTCAGCACTCAGAACGCTGGAGTTCCCAAAGAAGAGTGCATCCGTGCAGTCCCGGACTCCCACCCACTGTCACACGAGGTTGATCTCGGAACCAAAACAGCTCCGCTGTCATGTGTAGACAGCTTCACCTGATTGCGTAAGTAAGGAATAGAATAGTACCGCTGCAGGTCAACAAAAATGTGTCAACACTCTTTATCAAATTATGCATGTTTAGGATTACTATATGTTGGTATCACAATGCCCCAAAGGAGCCCCGTGTGCATTCTTACATCATACTGCTTTCATTTTCTTGTTTGACCTCATGAATATGTGCGCACAAGGGGACATCGGGTTTCGAAAATCGGAAGGGGGGTTGAAAAGTTTTTTTCAGCCTTGACTGGACACTGTCACTCGAAGTGCAACCGGAAGGCCGAGTCTCGAACGGCGATCCAATTCCTCGTCTGTACACAGTATCGAGAAGGCCTTTACCGGGTGGTGGAATCCGCCGGCTTCGAGGGAGTTCTGGAGATCGGAATGGGCGTAGCTGTCCCGGGTGTGCAGCGCGGGCACATGATGGAAGACCACTGAGTGCCAGGGATCACCTGTTTCAAAGCCAGGAGCGGGGTGCCCCACTGGATATTGTAAAACCGGTTGTATCCTGTCCCAAATTCGCGACGCATATTTCTCAATGATGAAGTTTGCCGTTGCAGTGCCCAGTTGCACTTGGATGACCAGATTACAATTCCGAGTCCATCGTACACCAGCAAAAAGTCCCTGGTCGGGGAACTGTGCACCTCTGAGAGCATCAAATATCTCTACTGGGTGAGCGAGGATCGCATCTGGGTAGACCTCGTAGACCGCGGAACTGAGCCGAAGAATGATGTCGGAGGTCGGCTGCGAATGCCGAACGGTCGAGACGGCCCGAGCATACGACACGTGACTGCTCTTTGTCTCTTTGTCGTCGTCGATCGCTGCAGGGGCGGGCCCGTCAGAGGAAGGGGAAGTGGCTGGGGCAGATGTATGGGGAGTGGTGGTGGCAGGGACAGAGGCAGTGATACGGCGATTGAGGGCACCGAGGACCTCCAGTATGTGGTCAGAATATGTTGCAGTTCCATCAATGTCGTGCAAAAGGGCAGCAGTGGCTAAAGCGGACTCTAGCAAGGATTCCAGACGCTGCTGGTGAACAATAGCTCGCTCTGGGCATGGTGCGGCAGCAGCGAATGTGGGCAAGAGTGAGACGGGCACGGTGACCGGCGGTCGGACATGATGGTGGTCAGAGTGTGAGAACATCCTTTCACTGAACCTCCCTCGGACAACTACCACCACTTGGTTTTGATACCTAAGGTACATGTTATCCTTTCTAAACCTATCTAGAGTGCTACAAGACTTTCATTAGGCTTGCAGAAAACTTTTGAACCTGCTCCGGCACCTTGCCGGCACCGCCAACCAAGCACTTTTTGGTTGAAATTATCATTTCAACACCTTCCAAGGTGAGTGGGAAGCCAAATTCATGATTTCCATTCCCTTACATGAAAGGTGCCTTCGGAATCGTGGTAATCTTTCTTGAAACCGTTGAGGTTCATTTTGAAACAGGTCTAAAGAACATTGCAGCACTGAAGAATATTGGGAACTCCTCACAAGATGGCTTGCAAATCAACATGAAGCCTGGTTGTTATTCATCAACAATGCTGATGATCCAAACATCAACTTGCATAATTTTATGCCTCGGTGCAATCGCGGCAATATTGTCACAACATCTCGAAACCCTGGACTCTGTGTTTATAGTGAATACCATTCTCGGGTTTTTAATATGAAGGAAACAGATGCTGTGCCATTGTTGCTAAAGAGTGCTACCCAAGAGACTTCACCCGCCAATGAATCAATTGCTGCTGAGATTGTGAAGGTCAGTCACTATTTGTTCCCTCAGTTGTGTATTGATTGCTTCCCAGGTATTATGCTATCTGCCTCTCGCAATCGTCCAGGCTGGAGGATTCATCTCCCAATCTGGGGCCCTTGGCAGTTATTTGGATTTCTATAGGCACAATCGGGCCCAGCTGCTTAGTGAAAAACCTGCTCAGACCCATGACGACTACGTCTGGACAGTGTATACCACATGGCAAATGAGCTTTGACCAACTCAGTTCATCAGCGGCCATGCTCTTGCAGCTTTGTTCATTTCTTCATCGAGAAGAAATTTCAGAGGAAATTTTCAGCAGGGCTGCCACATACAAATTCCAACAGCACATTCCATCCAGGGAAGACTTGCAAAAACCACTGGAATTTCTCTCACAATTTTTGAGTTCCACTGGGAAATGGGACTCTCTTCGCTTCTTAAAAGTTACAAATGAGCTGAGGGCCTATTCTCTCATCAGCTTTGCTGCAGAGAGAAGATTATTCTCAATCCATCCACTGGTGCATAGCTGGAGTCAAACAACAATAGCAGAGCCACATTCACACCATTCAATTATGAGTGCTATAGTAGGCATGTCCTTTGCAGAACTGCCATCCGAGGATCAACAACTGGCTAGTCTGAGATTGATTTCCCATGTTGACTCTCTGAGGCATGTCAACCAGCAGGTGGTCATTGATTTTGGTAAACAATATACAAGAATATATTATCATGTAGGAAGGTATGAAGAAGCAAAGGACCTTGGTGTTGTTGTAGTAGAGAGGGAGACACAACTTCTCGGTGTTGACCATCCAGACACTCTTTGGGGCATGGGTAATCTAGCATCAACATATTTCCACCTGGGCAAGTTCCAGCAAGTGGAAGAACTGGAAACGGTGGTACTGGCGAAGCGAAAGCAGGTTCTAGGCGATGATCATCCAGAGACTCTTTGCTCTATCAGTAATCTGGCCGCAACATATCGAAATCTGCACAACTATCATAAGGCAGAAGAGCTGGGAGTTATCGCATTGGAGAAGCGAAAACAGGTTCTCGGTGATGCTCATCCCGACACGCTGCTGACGATGGCTGAACTAGCCTTGATATATGCAAAGTTAAACATGTTTCATAAGACAGAAGAGCTGCACTTTGTAGTGTTAGAGAAGCGAAAACAGGTTCTTGGTCATGATCATCCAGACACTCTTTGGGCCATGGGTGATCTGGCATCAACATATCGAAGGCAAGGAGAGTTCTATAAGGCGCAAGAACTGGCAGCTATTGTGTTGGAGAAGCGACAACAGCTTCTTGGCCATGACCATCCAGACACTCTTTGGGCTATGGGTGACCTGGTATCAACATATCAAAAGCTAGGAGAGTTCCACAGGGCAGAAAAACTGGGAGTTATTGTGTTTGAGAAGCAAAAACAGGTTCAAGGCGATGCTCATCCAGCCACTCTTCGGGCAATGAGTAATCTAATATCAATATACCACAATCTGAACAAACACACAGAGGCAAAGGAACTTAAAAAGCTTTTACAACAGATGAGGAAGGCATTGAGAAAAGAATAGCAAGGCTCCACCGGACAATAGTTTCTGATGTAGTTGTTCAATTTGTTTGTACTACCAAGAATTTCCTTGAATCAGTCGCACTGTTCAGACTAGTCACACCGACAATCACGAAATTTCGGATGAGCCGAGCCGCAAGTCGAAATTCTAAGCGTCAAATTGACAATAGTTGGGCCTGAAATCTAAGCTGATTCTCTGAGTTTTGTAAAAGAATTTGTGCGCATTGAAAGCCAAAGAAAAGTCTTTGTATTCAACTTCAGTGAAACTTTAATGGTACTCAAAGTTTCAGTTTACAAATAGTGCAAGCTGAAATTGTGTTGCGAAACCATAGGCATCAACATGCAAAACAATGTAGCTGAAACCAATACGGATTCTAGCATTTCAGGTGTGCTTTTACGTCACCTGAAATCAAAGCTGAAACTTTGCATTTCGAACCAGCTGAAATCGAATCTGGTTTAATTTCGGCTCGTTCGGAATGCAAAGTTTCGATTTTGCTTTCAGCAGCGCTGAAAGCACACCTGAGACACTAAATTTTATATTAGTTTCAGCTCCAGCTTTTTGTATGTCGATACCTCTAGTTTCGCAACATGATTTCGGCTCGCCCTTTTTGTAAACTGAAACTTTGAGTACCATTAACGTTTCAGTTAAGTCGAATACAAAGATTTTTCTCTGGCTTTCAGTGCGCATGAATTCTTTTACAAAACTTAGAGAATCAGGTTGGATTTCACGCCCAACTATTGTTAACTCAACACTTTGAGTTTCGATTTGCGGCTCAGGCCGCCCGAAATTTCGTGATTGCCGGTGTGAGTGAATTGAGTATGAGAACCCAAGCCGACAGTGGCATAGATCACCAATTTGGGGAAATGATCATTATTTACTCCACTAGTTTCAGATCTATGTTTGGATAAATCTGTCTGCAGTGGATACCTATCCTGGCCCCTTTGTAAAATACCTAAATCAATTATATCTTGAACACCTGACGTGAGTGAGAAGCAAAAAGTGTGGTTTTTCACCTATTGGAGGCCCTCATATGCCTCTACTAATGCTTCTACCTTTTCATAACTTGTAGTACAAGGTTTTTTTTATCCTTTTCCAAACCCCTTCCCCTATCCGAAATTTTAACGCCGACGTCCCCTTGACTTTTTGTTTAGTTCGATTTCCACAATCCACCGAGTGCTTTCACATAGAGGCACGGTGCAGCCTGAAGCTTGTGTCTCCGTCAAGTCCTGGTCAAATTGGCAGTCTGGTGTGAGTCCTTCAGCCGGAGTCCTCGGGTGTCACGAAGTCTTACCGCACCCGTACCCGCAAAACCGTCACCCGCACCCGTACCCGCAGATTACCGCGACCTACAAGTGATCTATAACCTCGGGTATTCAAAAAAAACTGGAGCACAGAGAATGCAACTCATTGGAGTTGGGTTTGCCTCAATTGATGGACATAAGGTGTATCCAACTAGACTACTTACAGGAGTTTTGGTGATGTTCAATTGAGTACAATCACTGGTTGGGAGATTCAAAAATTTCAGCACAATTTATGGTGAAAAATGTTGTTGGGTTTTCAGACATTTTTCAGTGAAAAAAGAGGTGAAAAATTTAAACATTTTTCACCACATTTTGCCTTTCTTTTGAATTTTTCACCTCAAGCTCAAAAAATGGTAAAAATGATTTGAGTTTTTCATCTACTTTTTCAGTGAAAAATGTCTGAAAAACAAACGACATTTTTTACCATAAATTGTGCTGAAAAACTTGAATCTCCCAACCAGTGAATCAAGGAATTGTGATTTGATCAAACATCCTGCCAGGAAGGCCTCAAAATCGACACCACGAAGAGTAAGGGAGGGAAGACCGATGATGGCATCCACACAACCAGTGATAGGCAATGTAGGAGACAGGTGAAGTGAGAGCCGGTTCAATTCGGGTGCGGGTCATTGGTGGCCCAATGGTGGGAATGAATTTCATTCCTTCATTTTTTCTTTGATTTCCACAATCTGCTTTTCTTACATAGGGTGCGGTGTAG
This sequence comes from Mycena metata, assembly GCA_029378385.1. NCBI lineage: Eukaryota > Fungi > Basidiomycota > Agaricomycetes > Agaricales > Mycenaceae > Mycena > Mycena metata. The sequence continues at coordinate 92,496 of JARKIB010000224.1, forward strand.
GAGTCAGACTGGACACTCCGCATTCTTACCAGAGGGAATTATCTGTGGGGGCTTTGGATCTGACATGATCGAGGTTGAGCTTCTAACTGAACTGCACCATGTGTTGCACTAACACAACACCAGGACGGGGGAACGAAGTTGCAACCAGACGGACAGATAAACCAAACCAATCGGTGCGGGATTCCAACTATCAAAGACAAAAAAAAGGTGTCAAATAAATAGAGTGTAAAGGGAGGGAAGAGCCGTGGCGATTGGCGCAGCTGTAGGCGGTGAGAAACTTTCGGGTGGAACTTCCGTGACTAAGCCCGTTCGCTCCGGGTGCGGGTCATGATGCACCCTGCGGAGAATATTTGTTTTTGTGCACTTCCTTTCACAGGGTGGTTTGAGCAGCAAGACATCGGTCTCCCGAATGTTTTGAACGGATCGGCTGGTGTATGTACGTGTGAAGTTGAACTTGAAATTTCCATCAGGTCAGGTTGAGTTTCACCCTCAAATCGAATCGTGAGGAATGTGGTGGATGAATATGCTGCAAGGTCCGCAAAGAGAAAGGAAGACCCGTGGCGGGGGCATCCACTGTCTATACAGAGGCAACAGATCGGCTCAAAGTCAAGTGGGAGCCCGTTCGATTCGGGCGCGGGTTATCCCCCTCTGTTGAAGACTTCTTTTTCTTTGGTTTCTTCGATTTCCACAATATTCTCTTCGCATACAGGGTGCGGTGCAGACGTGAAACCCGGGTCTCAGTCAAGTTTTCAAGTGGATTGGTACTTGAAGCTTGAAGTTGAACCATACTTAAGTTTCAACGACCGCGACAAGACAACTTTGAAATTGAAGTTCATCATCTTCAGCCCGTGTCAACCTAGGTTTTTACCGGGACAGGACCTGGTATTTTTGCCCTTGACCCTCAGCTGTTGTCGGGATCGGACCGGGGTTGCCAACCCCGGTCTCTTGGGCCGGAATCTCAATTTTTTGTCGGGACGGGGTGAAGGCATTGAAAGGGGTACATCTCTGATGGACAGGGGCCATCACCCATCGGCGCTAAGGGCCGCACATTGATCCGCTGTTGCAACCATACTATTAAGCGAGTGCTCTTCCCGCGGGCGCTCATCTCCTCCGCTCAGCGTCCCATCTCTGATAGCCGCGACATCGGATCCTCAAATATCGCTCTCAAGCTCTCCAACTCGCCCACAATGCCCACCCACCACATCGCTGCGTTGCTCCCGCCTGCGTGGGGGCATGTCGTTAGCTATCTCCACATCGTGACGCAAATGCTGAAGAAGGACACCACCCTCGGGATCACGATCGTAACTTCTGCTCTTGTAGGTGCGTATATCATCTTCTCGCCGCCGATGGTGAGAATCTACGGTTTCTGATTTGTCTGCGCCGTAGTGGGTAGAATCGATGCCGAATTGGTTGGATGCACGCATGATGAGGAGAGACTTCGTATTCTTCCATTTGGGCAGAAAGAGTGCGTCTGCCAATTCTAGTGCATCGTACAGTCTTAAACTTTCGGTGTAGCCTTCCGTTCGGGCCAACCTCCTTCAAGGAGTCTTTTGAGCAAGTTCTTGCCGGTTGGATGGAAACGATTCCGCGATTGGCTCAAGGCGCTGACGGGTGGCCAAAACCACGCACAATTCATGTACATTTCGTTTCCCCTATTCGTGAAGTTTCTTTTGATCTTTTATTTCTTCAGTTTGATTTTTTCGCCGGAGGGCCGGTGTTCGCGCCGACCAAACAAATTCTGGGGCCGGACTGCAAGTTCCTCGTCTGGTTTTCCGCCGGTCTCGGATCCATGACCACGCATCTCACCGACTACGACTTTGGCGCAATAGCCGAGGAAATCTATGCGGACGAGTCGAGGCGCGAAAATCGCACCAAAGAAGTTATCTTGGAACAGGTTCGTGACCGCCCGCCATCTAATGACTGACTATCTTACTCACTCAACCCAAGGTAGGGAGCGCTTGGAACGGGAGCGACAAGCTGTCGGGCGTCGTCGTAAAATTTCCTGGTGCCCCCGACATGTACGACTACGAGCGCCTCGCCTATGCCACCGGCCCTCCTCCTCCCGGGATCGGCGCCCTGTTTTCTCTGACTCACAACATGTGCAAGAGTGTCGACGGGTTCATTGCTGTGACCAGCACCTGCCTCGAGCCTGTGGCCATTCCGTTCTGTCGCCAATTCTACAAGGAACGCGGGCAGGAACTTTTTGCGGTCGGCATGCAGGCGCACGAGCTTTGCTGGGACCAGACGCACCCAATCCCGCTTTCGAACGAAACCATCAAATGTTTTCTCGACAAAGCCGTGAGCGAACATGGGCCGCGATCCGTGCTTTACATCTCCTTCGGGTACGTTCAACACTGAGATGCTCGGAAAGATCGATATCTAATCCTTTGTTTCTCCAGGTCCCTCTACTTCCCAGTCGCCACCCCAGGACACGTTGAAGCGCTCATCAATACACTGCTCAATCTCGAACAACCTTTCCCGTTCGTCCTCGCCCTCGGAGGCCAGATGGCGTCCCTCCCTCAAGAGCTCATCGACCGGGTAAACAGCACCGGGAAAGGGCTCATTTGCGACTTCTGGGTGGAGCAGCGGGCCGTCCTGCAACACCACAGTGCCATTGGGTGGTTCCTCACTCACGGTGGATTCAAGTCCGTATCGCGCTCCCCTCGTAATTTTCCTCCCGCTCATGCATACTCGGTCTCTAGCTCCGTGTCCGAGGCATTGGTCCAAGGCATTCCGCTGATTCTCTGGCCCTGTGGCGGCGAGCAGCCCATCAACGCGGCACTCTTCTCGTCGGGACCTAATCCTATTGGGATCGAACTCCTCCAAGTAAGTAGTTTCTCGACTTCCCCAACTCGTGTACATTACTGATTGATTGATACAGGTTCGTGCTGGCCCCGCAGTGGGTCCCTCATTGCGAGGTGGTCCCAAGATCACGGGTACGGTTGAAGACGCGACGGCGGAATTCAAGGCGGTGTTCGCCGACGCTCGAGGCGCTCGTGGGGCTACACTGAGGGCGAATGCCCAGAAACTGTCGGAGGGCTTGAAAGAGGCGCGCGCAGGGGAGGCGGCCGAGGAACTTGTTCGGTTGACTAAGTTTTAGACGAACTCCTAAGACCAACATGCCGTTGATTAAGTAGCGGTTGTGCAACCCATATAGAGTACTGTGGATGCGACGTCCACTGTATGCTAGATTGTTAAACGTCGTAGACTCGTATTTGTGTTGCTTAGCGCGCATCCAAGCATCCATCTATATTTCCCTCGGGTATCGTACAAAGCTGGCACCTGAATATTCAAGAGAAAAAATATGATATGAATTTCCTAGATTGTCCGAAAGGTCAACCCCATCCCCAAAGTTGGTACGCCATCTATGTAAGCAGCCTATAACGCCATCAATCGCCGCTCAATCCAATGGAGAGTGCTTCAAAATCCCCCCTGCATGCAAGTCTGAGAGCCCGCTGTGCATGTCGCCCAGAAGTTTTTCCTCCACTGTCTTGGCCATAGAGCGGAAGGGGAAGAGCATCAAGCTTAGGTGTTGGAGGGCGGGAAAACGGGCGACGGTGAGGGTCTCCGCTACCGGAGTCCAGTCCATTTCTACGATTGGAAGGTTCGGGTTTCTGGTGGATAGATAAATGGCGACGCTGATCTCCACCAGGCTCGGGGGGCATGACTCCAGCAGCACCGCCAACCCATGGGGGAGTCGATTAGAGTAGTTGATGTCGACGTTCAACGTGAGTTCAAGTTGCTGCAGCTTCTGCTGTGCAGCTCCCAACCGGAGCGGGGGAAAGTCCATCGTGAACTCGGCTGCGAAACGTTAATTGAAATAACGTTTCCCGAGGAATGTGGCCTTACCGTTGAGAGATCCCAAGGTGAGCTTTTCGAGATTTGCCGCCGCCCCACGCGTCAACGCATGGACGTCCGAAACACTGTCTCGCGACCAGAAAAAAGACAGAGACCGCACATCGGAGAGTGACCCCCCATCAACGAGCCAGGATGTAACGATAGCGAGCGTCGAAGGTTCCAAGTTGAATTGGAGATCGGTGGGTGCAATTGTATTCGTCGGCCGTATATCATCCGGACCCGGGACCGGAATCTCGAGCCCTTTTAACCACAACTCCTTTAACGCCGTAGACGCGACAAGTTGCGTGAACTCTGACACGCTGTTGAAGGGACCTGTTCGAACGAGGCGCAAAGAAACAAGCGGTGAGCGCTGGCAGAACGCACAGATAGCGGCTTGTAAGTTTGCCGGTAGATCCTGCCATCGAATACGGGGGATGAACGACAAGGTAAATGTTGTCACATTGTTCAGGAGGTCGAGGATTTCAACAAGTGCGGGAAAGCACGCCTCCCACTCCCCACGATCGACGTCATGGATTGCGAATTTTCGGACGTGGGCGCAGAGATGTGGAGACTCGCGGATAAGATCGTGGAACTTGGGCACGGGAGATAGGTCTGGTCCTAAGAGGACTGACGCAAAGATACAGCCCTGGGAGGATCCGCGAAAAGCGCGGCAGACCAGGGCGCAGGAGCGAAGAGTGCCGATGCTCTCTCGATTCTCGTGGATAACGAGGTCAATGAGCTCCGGCGGGAGACGAAATATGGACACGGACATGCCGATTAAGATCTTTGGAGCCCTGTGCATAAGCAGAACGACATTCAAGGAAGAACAAGACTTACTAGGAGGATACTACGCCCTTGCCACCAATTGCCACTCAATCCCTTGCCACTCGATCCACGGTTCAAAAAATCAGTGATTTGATGGTCGTTGGTTGGATACTGAGAGAGAAAGATGAGAAATTAGTACGGCTGCTCCCTAAAACTGGAGTCTGAACGTACGATTTTCTTGCTCGTCGTGGCGCTGAGAGAGAGAGAAATGTTGATGGTCCTTTGTTCGTTTCCACGTGGGATCAATGATTCCGAGCTGTTCCGAATACTCAACGAATACTTCCCCATTGGGTTTCTCAAGTTTCAACAACTTCCAGAATTCGGAATCAGAGAGAGGAGACGCCTGTCCTGCCACCTCGGCTGGCCGGTCAGAAGTAATAATTTGAAGGGTGGATGGATAAGCATCGACGCGGCCTTCTGCGATTTGTGTGAATTCCACCGCCGGAAGAAGCCTGGGTTTAAAATTACTCAAGTTGAATTTCGCAGATTCGGCATCACAGTGATATCAATCACTTCAGTCAGCTACTTCTCGCTCTCATGGCCTTGCGTTCTACGATGTCGACGGAGCAGCAGTCTCTCATTCTTTCCGTCTTTCCACCAGAGATAACACAGAGAATCTTTGGACACTGCCTGCTTCCTCAGTATGGGCCGCGCGGCCCTCTCGTTCACCGATTCGGATGGTCACCTTCACCACGAGAGGCGCCTCTGCTCCTTGCCCAAATATGTCGCCAATGGCGCGATATATGCATAGAAAGCCCAAACCTCTGGACGTCTGTCGGTTTCGATGAGAAGCAGCCCATTGAATACCTACTCACATCGCTCGAGCGCGCCGGGGACGGTGTTCCTCTTTCCCTTCGAATTCGTGCCTCGAGCTCGACGGCGGCAATCGCCATGGATCTGATTATTCCTTACATCCATCGGTGGCAGCGGGTTCACCTCATCCTCCCAGTGGCCGAGTTAATCCGGCTCCATATGCACCATTGCCCACTCCTGGAGCAGCTCACGCTTTCTGCCTTCGAGAAAGAAACATCGCAGTTGACGAACCCAACGCTCATCCAGAGCGCGCCATTACTTTCTTACGCCGATGCCACAAATTTTCCGAATCTGGAGTTACCTGGGCGTATGAACCTCTTAACCATACTTCGGATCCGTGCATGGGACGCGAGTCAGGCCATGGCGACATTGCGACTGTGTCCAAACCTCCTAGATCTCGCGTGCGACTACCGGAATCCATACCCACATTCGTTTATTCTGCAGCCACCAGAACCCTTCGAGCTGGCATCTCTGCGCATACTCAAAGTTACGGACGACCAAATGCTGCCGTTCCTCATAACACCCAACCTCGAGCGACTTCACTTACACTACACATCTCGGCACGAAGACAACGCGGGTATCCCCAGCGACGCCTTGGGGAGCTTCCTGGCACGCTCGGGTTGCGATCTCCTTTTTCTCTCCATGAACGGCAAGAGAATACTCCACCAGTGGTACCTGGCGAACCTGCTCCATCACGCGAACTCCGTCCGCCATCTGCGTGTCACTGTAGCCGACGGCGTGGACGTCAGCTGTTTAATGTGGACCATCGCGATGCCGGACTGCCTTCCACGGCTCGTGCATTTGGAAGTACGTGACCCGGCCGCAGTGATTTACCCAAACAGGGGGCAGTATGATGCAATGTTGGAGATGTTGTCGCAGCGACAGAAACACACGTCTCTCGAAAGGATGGAGTTGTTTTTGGGTAGGCGCACGGTCGGTGGCCCGCGCACTCCTCCCGCGGCCGTCATGCGGGAGCTTCGCGGGCTCGAGAAGATAGGGCTTCAAGTTCGCATCACCGCACGAAACCGTCCAACGTCGTCGTCGTACGTCGATGTTAGTCTTTTTGATAACTTTGTTGGTAGCGCGGTGGAATATGCCTACATCCCTCCTTTTGAACTTTGAGGTACAACACTGTGCTCTCGTAGTATTTATATAAACCGTTTGGTAACTTGGCATTTTTTATAAAATATGGAGTTCATGATCGTTTGCTGAACTTGCGGTTCTTCAAACACTCCGGCTTGTGGACAAGCCAATGCGCGCGCTGGCACGCCGCGCTGCAATACGAGCTGCTCTCGCATGTGGAACACGCCTTCGGCTTCGCGCCCCAATCCTCCAGCCTCTTCTCCACCACCGGATCCCTCACGCCGCGCACCCGCTTCTCCCGCAGCGCCTCCAACGCCTTTCGTTCAGGGCACTCCTCTGTGTCGCATCCGTACAACGTGAGACAGTTCCACTTGCCCAAGATCGTCTGGTGCTCCCACTCGTATCGCTCCTCAGCGGCGCGGGAGGTTCACGAATTGGGTAAGGAGCGCCCAGTCCGCCCGCGTGTCCATCTGGGCCCCATCGCGCTTGATGCGGTGCGTAATGTAGTAGAAGACCACGCAGTCTTGATAGGTCTCACGGCGTGCGGCCCTGGTGAAAAGCTGGAGGCCATAGCGCTTGTACAAATTGAAGCATGCTTTGACGAATATCGGCTCGTTCTACGGGGGGCGTCAAGTAAAAAGCGTATCGGACTTGACTGACTGCAATTACCGATGAGGATTGCGAGATTTCAAACTGCATTTCACGCGTTATGGCAAGAAGGGATATGCGGGTGTTTGGTTTTCCCAGGCCACGTCGCCAGTGTCTCCAGTATCCTCGCACATCTCCTTACATGTGCTGTTCACCTAAGAAAAAAAAAATTAACAAACTGTAACAGAATCGCGACGCGATATACAGAACTAACCCAGTCGCCGAACAGTGCAGCCAGTCCCCAGCCTGCCCGAACTTTGTAAAAGGAATGGGATTGACCAGTAGATGGGTCTCATAGCATCTATATCCGACGTTCAAATTGCAGGTCGACGGGAAAAGACGGGGAAGACACCTGTCAAAGGATCGCCCAGTGCTGAACGATATGTCGGGCTCGTCGACTAATGCACAAGATGCTTCAAAGCTTTGGCTCCCCACTGCTTATCGTCAGCATCGCCACCAGCATCTTCATTCAGGATGAAGGCCCCAGTGATGTCGCCGTAGAACCAGGACAGGACGTGTGCCGCGAGATCATCGTCAGCCTTGTCTTCGATGTCGCCCGCCGCCATGCGGTCGGTGTCCTCGGACTCGACGTCGGCGGTGACACGCTGCTCGATCACCACTGCAGCCTTGCGGAAGTCCCCGACGTCGAGGTCGTCTTCGAGGAGGAATTCCTCGAGCTCTCGCCCACCAGCGGCCATGACGGCGCGCAGCCGCGGCCGATCGAACTACCCACCTGGTGGAATATAAGCGCGACTTCGAGCATCGTCTCCCAGTCGCAGAATTCTAGATCGGGTGCCACCGTTTTGCGATGACGAAGTTGTGATGAACACGAAGTAGGTGGCGTATGCGCTTTAATAAGTACGCAAGCTAGGAATGGGCAGTCAAATGCTGCGCATTAGGTCAATAATTGAGATGAGATTACCAGGTAAAATTCGGGTTCTCGACCAGGGACACCATAGTCTCTGCGAACGATCTTGTCCACCATCCTCACACAGTTCATCATGCCATTTGGTTTCGGAGGGTTACGCGAGGGAGCGGATCCTGGGACAAGGAGCCCCCGGTCGCCGAGTGCAGCCAATTTGACACCTCTTTTCGCCAGTTCAAGTTGACTTCGCTCCTCGATGCGTTGGTCCAAGGTTCCGGTTTCGCCTTTTTTTCGGGACGCGGTGACTACATCTGGCATCATCTTGCTGCCCATTGAGATGAAAAGCTCCAAATCGCGCTCGAATTTGTCGCTCTTGATAGCGGCAGCCACATGCGCAGGCAACGATACCGGTGGCCTGGTAGAAAACAGAAGGGATCGGTGGTGGCTGCGAAGAAGCATCATGATGTCAAACCTCGACTGGAACTTTCCGCTTCGGCTGATCGGCGAATGTAGTTGAAATTTGGTTGAAAAATGCGGGAGGGAATAACGACGAGAACAATACCCTGATGGCGAACATCGTCCGCCATTGACGCCCAGCCAACGTTTTTTCTTTCAGCAGCCGCTGAGCAAATCGAGTCGTGTATGCCGCTACCATGTTGCGATGGAACGATTTAAAAGTGTAAATGTGAGATAGTTGCAAAAAACTAAATAGTCAACTGATAGCAAGTGGTTGTCCATAATCTACTTTCGAGATGTGAGAAGTAACTACATACTAAACGGGGCGAATGGTAGTCCATAATCTACTTTTGAAATGTGAGAAACAACCACACGGTAAACGGGTAAACTAGTAGTCCATAATCTACTTTCGAATTTTAATTTATCGTCGCCCCGCAAGGTGGCGGTCGATTTTGTATCTCCAGCTCCGATATATGCCGTTCGATGGCGACGGCGCATATTGGCAGAGTTCGAACAGGACGAGCTGCTCCTGGAAGCCGGCGTTGGGCCAAATATGTTCGCGAGCTGAATGGAACGCAATTAGAAAGGGGGGTGAGTAGCAGGAGGCTCGGAGTTTCACATTCTCGTATAATGTCCAGAGCCCTCGTCGCACTGATTTGCTGCGACCACATAACTATGCAGGCAAATTCAGACGCCTAATCAATGGCTCTCGAAGTCAAAATACACTCACGGTAGGCTGCGACGACGGCGGCACTTCGAGAGAGTCCCTGTTGCGCCTGGTTCAGGTTGAAAAAAATAGGCAGCACGTTACACACCTCGACGTCGTGAACCAAGATGGCACCACGACTTTGAACTGCTTGATGGATAAAGCGGCAGGCAGAAGGAAGGTGTATCAAGAGATCGGCAAAGTCTACATCTTCTACTGAGATGCGCATGTGGTGGAATCCGGATTGAGGGAGTTCGGCAGGAATGGCATCGGGACAGACCGATAAAATATGTGTGATACGATGTTCTGTGGAGATCAAGCGTCAATAGCCGTCCATCATCTCAAAGAGGAAGGGAGTACCTGCAAGGGATCGGGTTGAACGTGCTGCTCTGAGACTGAAAATGTCGATGAGCAGTACTCGAGTAATTTTCAAAATCTACCCTTACTTCCCCAGGTAAAGTTTGTTTGGGATGATGGCGTCCAAATCGTTTGACCGCATTGAAATTTCAGAGGCGTTCACGGGTTTTTGAAGGGGGAATGCTGGATGTCTGAGTGAAAACCACAGAGTGCGATCCCGCCTCTTGTATCGTCGATGAGCGGGCAAGGGAGGCCATACCGTCAATATTTTACCTCGGTGGAGTGCCCTGCCGGTGGAGGGTACTGGGTTTGAACCATAGATAGACCGAAACGACGGCGCTAGGCGATGTCAGCCAAAGGACATGTTTGCCCGAAAGCAGTCAATAATTTAATTCTATAGCAAGGGAAATTCGAAGCCAAGTGGATGCGACGTTACATCCCAAGCGAGGCTGAGATAAAAGAAATACTCCGGCTTCTGGTGGCCGAGGAATGCTGACGGGGACTGCATTTGAATGCGTGGCTATGTTCGTCGGCGTCACCCATTCAGTTCACACATGGTGGGCGTGCTCTACCTGACGTATGTGCCCGAAGGTAGTGTTACGGTGACCGCTGGAGGTGGTGTGATGTGCCTATAAAAAGTCTGGAGGACTCCGTGGCAGGCAGAGGGGGAACAAATTTTGAGCGCCGTGAACACACCGTCATCAATCGTTTGAACGTTACATCAATTCAATCACTCCGCGGCATGGGTCCCCGATAAAACCAAATGATACGCCCGGGCCTGAGGTTGAATGAGATAGAGGAATGACTGGGGGTATGACAAACTATATTTGTGATGGCGGCGTTGAGACCGTAAAACAGGGCCTGAAAATCGTTTGATTAAATTATGCGTCAATGTGCGGAAGGATGCTCATCAGCGCCAGGGAGATTCTGCGGGTTGTGGGCATAGGGTTTGTAAAGGAACATGAGAATTTTTCGAGGCAACATAAGTTCAGGAGAGGAGTACATACAGCTTTTGTATTTCCGAAAGAAACTAAGTACGAGGCGAGGAATCCACCCGCAGTCGTTGCTTTGAAAAGTTGTGTGTCCCGAAGTGGTTGAAGAGATCTCGAGAATCGCATCTTGGTCGGCGCAAATCTAACCACACGAAGGGAAGGAAAGAAGGCCAGCGGCCCGAAATGATCCAGATGTCCACAACGCCAAGCTTGTGATTGCCTTCCCGCGCTTTCCTCACGTTTATCTCGACGAAACTTCTCGCCGTCCATCTCGGTTTATCTTCACGATCACTCGTCTGGATTCTGGTTTCAAGATTTTCTCGGACCAGCAGATGTCGACGGTTGCCGCTACACCCAGGGAGCGTTGAATGGAATTCCGAGTCCCCTGCCCAGGCTGCCCTCAGGCCAAGGTTAGGCTGCATCTGAAGTTTTGACGCCCAACGGAGCAAGTTCTAACACTCGGTGACAGCTACAGCAAATCAGTTGACGCCGGTACGCGTATTAATGCTAATATAGGCCAGGGAGCGGTATACCTCCGCCTTAGGACCGCTCGGAGGTCAACAGCCTCCGGAACAGCTTTTCGGGAGCAGTCTCTGACTCTTTGACCCACTATGAGTACAAGCTCACTCCCGCTCCACACCGTGCTGGATGTCATCCTGGGTATCACACCGGTCCCCGGGCTCTCTGCGGCGTTCCACATTCTCAAGCTTATCGTTTCGGCCGTCCAGCAGGCGAGCAAGACCAAAGCGCGTCTCGTCGTGCTCACACAATCGGCGGCACAACTCTTGGAGACCCTAAATGCGGAGTTCACGGCTTCCAGGATCTCAGAGTCGACGTGTGTAAGTCCGCTTAGGGATCTACATAGGTCTGTGGATCAACCATGAGTTATTTATTATTTCGAGAAAACGCTGACTACGTTTACCGCAGCTTACTCACCGACATTCAGAGTTTCGTGCAAGAGGAACAAGCGCGTCCGTTCTTCAAGGCTGTGTGGAGCCAGGACACTCGGATGGAGAGTATAGATGCGTTTCATCGGCGGATAGGGACGGTCGCCGACGCCTTTCAGGTAAATATATCAAACCGCCCTCACGCGTACGGATATTTACTCATGACGCGGATGATTAGCTCTCAGCACTATTGAATATCCAACGTATGCTGGCCAGTGGCGGCGGAGCGCCCCCCCTGGAGAATGAGACCGTCAATGCGCGTCTGAGGATAGTGGAAAATAATCAGATGCAGTTGTGGCGGAGGCTCGAGACGCCGGGAATAGCCAAAACTCACACCCAGGGTGCCCCAAAGCGGCAGCGGGTCCTCATTCACGGAGATCCGCAATACAACAACTTCATTAATCAATCCCCACATCCCATCATGTACAACGGCAAAGTATATCCAACCGCCGAACATCTATTCCAAGCCTTTAAGGTGCGAGGCGCTTTTATTTCCGACCCCGCACGAATCTAAAACATATATCAAGTACATGGACAACAGACCGGACATTTCTGAGCGCATTCGCACTCTTTCCAACTCTCCCATTCAAGTGTTCCACTATGGTAGGACACAATGGCGCCACCAACATCCGGACTGGGATCGACTTCGGACGGCCAAGGTAGAGTTGTACAGTTGCGATACCTAGGAACTCAATCCCACATGCGTAGATGGAGATCGTTCACTGGTATAAATTTACTCAGCACCCTGAGTTGGAAGCGCAGCTACTCGCAACTGGCGAGGCGGAACTCGTCGTATGTAACGTAACTTACAATGTCCAGAAATTTCCCAATTAATGCTCGTTTATCACAGTATTTCACAACGGACAAGTTCTGGGGCGTTGGCGAGGATCAACAGGGGAAGAATGAGCTTGGGAAGGCTCTGGAGCGGGTGAGGAGCAGTTTGCGGGCGAAATGAACGCGCGGCAATTTGAACTTGATTGTTTGACTGCATAGTTTTCTTATGAATCGCAAGTCTCCGAGACAAGAAGACAAAAAGGTCACTGTGCATACCGAATGAGTCGGAATGACTCGCGATACCGAGATATATGATGTCGCGAAAGAGTGAACAGGTCTGGGCCTTCCCCAAAGAGTGAGGCAGTAGCGATTTCTAGGCCATGTACATTATCCATTTCATCGAGCGCAGGGAAAACTTCGCCAGACAGGAAGGTGGCACTGGTAACGCGGAGTGCTCTCAAGATAGTTGCGACCACGTTCATTTGAATCGATTCGACGCACAAGGCGCCAGCGACACGTTGAAAGTCCTTGTTATCACGGGAAGCCGTCGAGTCTGCGCCGCATATGTGTCTAGTTGTTGGTTTTTAGTGTGCCGTTACTCAGCTATGGCTAGGAGCCGAGTCGAGCCGAAAGCCGGCTAGCGACCGGCTTGATCAACGGCCCGGCCCGAAGAGCTGTCGACGAAAGAGCGCGGGGCTGAGTCATCTCACGGTATCATCCTTCCTACCGAACAGTTCCGATATCCCTTTCAATTCGCTAAGTTTACTGAATTAACTCGATGCCGAGCGGCGGCATCGCTGCCATACTGGAGTTCTCACGGTTTAAATCCTTCGGAAAATGGCCACCGCCCCACATTATCCTGCGAAATTGATATTATTATCAATGTATATGTGGTGACCTGTAGCACATGCACATCAATGCTGTGCAGTGTTTGGCGTGGTCTACAGCTTGAGGATGTATCCGAAGATTGTGTTCTTCCATCAAACAGTCCTACAGCTTCACATTGACATGATGCCGTATTCCAATATTCCTCCGGTAGCCAGAAGTCTTTATTGAATCCGATGCCGTGTCGGACGATTCCATGCAACTTCTGACGTGTTTACTAAGTACAGCCTTTCACCTCCTTATAAGTGGCCACTGCCAGCCAATATGCCGCATGGGCTTTCCCTTACCCTCTCGAACCAAGCGGAAGCGAAAGGCGCAATGTCTCTCAGCTTTCCGGGCACACTCAGATGTGATGTGGACGTCCCTTATCGCACTGAAGGAGTCAGCAGATGCATTCCCTCCGCTGAAGAGCGCCGTTTCAGCGGTGATCGCGCTCTGTGACGTTGCAGAGGTATGTCCGTTGTCGACCACAGCTGTATACACACCCACTAACTACGCAAGCGAAGAACACTGTCTGAGAGCGTCGTAGACCGAGAAACTGATACCTGAACTTTCTGCCATTCTGTTTTGTTCAAGATCAATCGTTTTTTTGGCCTAACCCCTGATTGGAGACCGCTTGGTATCTCGCGACCCAATGACCGCTCAACATGTCACGGTCTCTCGTAATAGGTGACGAGCTGGGGAGAAAAAGGCCACCTATAAAAACCGTTAACCCCCTAACCCGCGCACATGTCCCCCCGTCCCTAAATCCGACATCATTCTAGGGTTAAGGGTATTCCAGTTCATTTTGATGTACATAGTGTCTGGTTTCTCGCCCTTCAACCTTTGTAGTGTCTGCTAAATATCAATGTTAAATTATCTGTTCTCTTAAGGTCCTCTGCTTCCCGATGAGTGTGAAAACAACGGTTTAGTGAATACATACACAGAGATAACCTTGATGCCTCATTGAGTTAGGGTGCTGACCGGTAAATTGCCGTCAAAAAACGGCCGTTTTTGGAGCCTAAGATTGGTCCTACGGTACGGAGGCGTTTGAAGGATGCTTGGGATCATGGCTTGAAATGCTTGAAGCGTAACTTGAGTAATCATCAGGAAAAACGGACTTGGCTAGGTTGCGCTCCGTAGCCGTGGTAGCATGAGTATCCTGGTAGACTAGTCCCCTAATATGTAGCACCCAGTAGCAATCAGCCAATGCTCAGTAGCAGCTGGTAGCAGCTGGTAGCAGGGAGGTAGCACCTTTGTAGCCACAGTATCAGCGGTAGTTTGTACTGAAAGGACACAGAAATGCACAAAATTGACCATGGAGAAAACAATGTATTCAAGTTAACTAATGGACATCAAGATGTATCTATATTCCGGCCCACGGCACGCCGATCTAATATATCATTCAGGTACGGATCCGGGATGAAAGAATAACGCAACTTACCACGTAATTCTGTTTCGCGATTTGACACCGGCAGCATAGTCGGAACTAAACGACCATATAGAAGGGGGGCGACAGAAGTCCACAAAGTGAGCAAGAGGCTTGGCGACGTTGGCATTTTGGAATTATTGATGACGGGATTGTGGACTTGAATAGAACTGGTGGAGAGCTCAAATCTTCTGACATTGTGGATGGATTGAGACCTTGAACACTTGAATGAATACTTCAGCGCCGCTGACAGAAAGGCTTGATACATAGGAGTTGGAATGATGTGTTGCCGTAACGGCGGCGACCATTGACCGAGACGAGGAGCTAGAAATTGGGTGCGCGGGAGGAGGGAAGCCGAGGAGTAGGGTGGGGAGTGGGTTATTCAGTGTATGAGCACCGACTTGGCCAGGCCTTGGATGTGGCTCCTCGAGCACGAAGGTAGATGTTGGCGGTGTGTTGGCAGGGCGCAAAAGGGCCAAGGATCAGGCGGTAGGACTTGCATGAGTAAGACATAGCTCTGAGAGAGCGCTGGAGGGCTTGCGAAGGCACAACTTGCGCAACGGGGCGAGGGAGATGGGGGGAAAGAAAGAGAAAATGCCAGCGGTGCGATCAAATTTGATACCAACATCACGCAATGTGCACGTGCCGGCGGAGTTTGAAACGACTTAGAAGATTTGGAGAAAGTTCAAAATAAATGTCAACTCGATATTTCGACCGGTCTTCTCCAAATTCAAGCGGGAGACTTCTACGGCTCATAATACTTCGATGAGCCCTCCTAAACATGTTCTGGTTTGTGGCCTTTCTATCGGTAACTACTGATCCGCGGCGATGGCTACACGCGCTACCGACTGACAGGTGTCCAGCAACCGAACGCTACCAGCGCTACCGAGTCCACACGCGCACGCTACTGGGGCTACGAGGGCTACAAAATTCTGGCCATCCTACCTACCAAAACATTGTTTCCTGATGATGAGCGGTCGAAAGTTCCCAAGAGAATCACAAAGGTATGGAGCAAGAATCATTCATCCAGAGCAACGTTTCTTCGAAGCTTGGGCTAACGCGTTTCGAGGGGGGGAAGATGGGAGATGACAGGAAAAACAGAGAGTGTGATGATGCTTCCCCGTCGAATCACGACAACACGTGTATGATGTTGATTGATGTCGGAGTTTTAAATGACTTCTACAAGCGCACCCTCACCCCTCAAGTTTGCAACCAAGTTTCAGACATCCTCTGTCTGAAGCATTAGCCGTTTTTTGTTGGACCTCCTTGGACATCGAGCTGCTACCGCCTCGATTTTACTTTTCGCCGCAGCCTGGCTGCCTGGAGGCTGGAGCTGGGTTACGACTGGCGGACCGCGGTCAACCGACGATTTCAGGCCAAACCTTTCGATTTCAGGCTTGGGCTTGTTTTGTTTGTCGTCATCCCTTAAATTGGCGTCAATTATTCGTCCTGGCGACTACCTGAATTCCCTTCGACAAGAATGAAGAAGTCTCTCGAGTTTCAAATTCGGGTTAGTCGCCTTTCATAACCCTTCTCCTTTTGTCTGGCACTGAATCTCTGTCCTGTCTGACCTTGGCCGGGACGAGTCGGACTTTTTCTCTCGACTTTCAGCCAACAGATTTTTGCCACCCACTGCAGTGCCCGGACAGCTGCCGGACAGCCTTCTTTCTGCTCACAGCCTCTCCGAATCGGGAGCACTCGGAACTTGACATTTACGCACTGCTCCCTGCTGTGCCAGTGCTCTCCTGCAGGCTACATCTCCTGCACACGATGCCAACAGACTCCCTCCAAACCATACTAGATGTACTCCTCGGAATAACTCCCGTCCCCGGACTCTCTGCGGCATTCCACATCCTCAAGCTCATTGTCTCGGCTGTGCAGCAGGCGAGCAAGAGCAAGGCGCGCCTGCTCGTGCTCGCGCAATCCGCGGCGCAGCTGTTGGAGACCCTGAATGCAGAGTTCGTGGCTTCCAGGATCTCGGAGTGGACGTGTGCGAGGCCGCTTGCGGATTTACATAGGTTTGTGCATACATCAAGCATGATTATGAGCTACTGTATCTATTATATTTCGCGGGATGCTGACTTCAAGTTTATTAACTCCAGCTTGCTCACGGATATCCAGCGCTTCGTGCAGGAGGAGCAGGCGCGTCCGTTCTTCAAGGTTATGTGGAATCAGGATGCGCGCATGGAGGGCATAGACGCGTTTTATCGCCGCATAGGTACCGTCGCCGATGCGTTTCAGGTGCGCCTCCTCCCGCCCATTTTTCACTAGTATCGTTATCATTGAAGTTGCACTGGAGTAGATTTCGGCGCTCTTAAATATTCAGCGCATGCTCTCCAATGACGCGACGGCGCATACGCAGGACAGCGAGGGCGTCAATGTGCGGTTGAGGACGCTGGAGCGGAATCAGATGGAGATTTGGCGGACGCTTGGGGGTGGGTCGCATCCTGGTGAGTTTCTCGGATTTCCTTCCTTTACTTATGGTGGGTGAGAGTTGAAATTAATCCTCAAGCTGTTCCGTTTCCTCCTGCGGGAAATATTTACGGGCTTCCCGTGGTCGCTGTGGGGAATAACCAACAGGTATTGGTAGTCGTTCGCCGGAGTATATTATAGTTGGACTCACCTCGAGATGAAGCCGCAGCCTGGACCATATATTTGGTGGATCAATGGAGGGCAAGTTGGACCTTTCGGTCAACCCGTCCAGCCGCTGACCGCTAACCCGACCGCAAGTCTCTTGAATCTCTCTCACCGTTCACCTACGATTCATCTATATCATTTCACCAGGCCAACGCCGGGGCTTTACCGTTACTCGAACCACAACGCCCGCGACAACGCTTCCTCATCCCGCTGGACTCGCAGGCCGGCGACGGGGAATACCACCCCTTTCGGACGCGTTCTGCGCATCGCGTTAAATATAACGGGAAGGAGTACCCCACGGCGGAGCATTTATTCCAGGCGCTCAAGGTGCGCTTCGTCGTCCTCGTCCTCACTTGAATTTAATTCCAACTTACCGCGGGCTGTGGTGTACTTTTTTTTTTTCAAACTTGCAGTACCTGGACAACCGGCCGGACATCGCAGAGCGCATCCGCACCATTTCGCAGGCGCCGAATAAGGCGTTTCGGTATAGTATGACGCAGTTGAAACACCAGCATCCGGATTGGGATCGGATGTGCAAGGCGAAGGTGCGTCGCGGCGAAACCAACACGGTATAAGAGAAATAAATGGTACCCAGATGGAGATCGCCAACTGGCATAAATTCGCCCAGCACCCAGAACTCAAGAAACAGCTGTTGGCGACTGGGGATATGGAGTTGATCGTACGTCTCCGTGGCGGTTCTTCATAGTGCGATTGATTTAGGCTGACTGACGACTGTGGCGCGGTGGTAGCACTGCAGTGGGGACGAGTACTGGGGACTTGGGAAGGACGGGCACTCTGGGAGGAACGAGCTGGGGAAGGCTTTGGAGCGGGTGAGGACTGGTTTGAGGGGGAATTGAGCGGATTGAGCTTGATGGGCTCACTTCTTGTCATGTATTGCATTACTGTAGTTTTTGGATTTGGATAAATCTCAACCACGGTTGAATAAATCAAATGTACGATCATGACCTCCTGGTGAAGGAATTTGCAGTCTACACCAGTATTTTACCTTATTTCTCACTATCCAAACTCTCGATCCTCGAGTCAAATGGCGTTGTACACCGAAATCCACGCGTGGGTCGGCATGACTTCGGCCATCATACATCCGATCCTAACAAGCGCAACTCTCTTCAGAACTTCCATGCCGCGATGGTTTCTCGGTTTTCGACGCATTCGAATAATCGTTGTAGGCCCGCGTGCCGCGGCAGAGCCCGCTATCTTAAGTTTAGCAACACGACAAGCAATGTTTACTTTTGACCACCGACACATACGCCGGGCATTCGTGTCGCGCCTTTCCGGAAGAGATTTGGCCTAAATTATCAAGGAATGTCTTCCTGACAACATCTGAAGGCTTTTTAACTGCTAAAAATTCCATGGTTCCCTCCGCTAAGGTTGAAAACACACTTTCGAACCGTAACTGCTCACGTGCATCCCATCAGTTTTCTTTTTCAACCATGGTTGAAACCTCTATGGAAGCTAATCTCGGCTCCAGATCTTTACGGGGTTCGGGTCCGGTCGGCCGAGGCACAGAAATCAAAAAACCGTAGCAGCCATCACCCCGTAAAGATCTGGTGCAGTCTGACCGCAAAACATGCGATTGCTCCCATCAGTCACATCTGTAACGTAGCGTAAAAGCCCCTAACTCCACACCTTTCGTCTTATCGATGGATGACCTCGAATTCCTGTTCGCCGACGAGCCCCCACTGGAGCCCGATGATTCTGAGAATCATTTGGGCAATGAACCTGACTTGCCGGATATACCTGGGGGAGCCGACACCATCCGGGAACCAATTCATCGAACAAATTCTCGGCACTTGCGAGACAAACTCAGTGAAGATGAGTTGGTACAAAAGGTCAAAACTGTGTTGGCCTGCATGCGGACTGAAGGGCTTAATCTCCCAATTTTTCTGGACGCGGTGTGCTGGGGGGATCCCAAGTGTATTGCCGACGCCACTGTTAGATATGCGCGGACAGCACTGATGACTAGCGAGGAGCTCCCAGGAGTCCTAGAGCGCTGTTATAATCCTCCCAGACCTGCTGGAGAGCGACCTGGAGGTGGCCGACAGGCTCTCTTCAACTTTGCGGTCCAGTGCATCTCAGATGCGATAGACCGTGAAATGAAAATTTCCGCCACACTCTTTCTATCGCCGCCAGAGGACCTATCAGAGGAACATCTTACGAGCCTGGACTTTGAGGACCTCAAGGTTTCAGTGCAGTCATGTGCACCAACTCTCTGGCTTATTTTTCGTCGGGCCGCATACACTCCTTTGCAAGAGACGCGAAATAAACACAAGCATCCAGACATGGTAAATAGGTTGTCTTGCTTTGAGATAGATAAATCTGAAAATTTGATTTCACAGGTTGTTCTTAACATGATATCGCAAGCACAATATACACGATCCAATCGGCGAGGCCGGGTTTCCAAAATCTGGTCAATATACTTGAAAGCCTGTGGCCTTTCCGCACGTGCCTTTGATGCGCTGCATGCCCTCGGTATCTTAATGAGCCACAAATGGACTTCCAATGCCGTCGGTACTCTCTCCACTCGTGCCATGACCACGGTTCAGAAGCGTATTCACGTATCTCCCTGGAATATCTCACACGACAACATTAATGTCGCCCTCCGCGCATTTTCCCAACGACTCAATAACCAGAGCCACTTCATCAGTGGATGCGCATATACCGTCTGGATTTTACCCGACCGTGCGGCACTGCCTCCCGAAATGAACCGCCTTCTCCAGACCTACCGGGCAGAGCATTGCTTGGAGGTCTTTGAATATGATCTCGTCTTGTATGGGAATGAGGCTGCAGATGATCGTATGCAGGCTTTTGACGAAGACTATGTTCTGCGTCTACTTCTGGATAGCCCCGACTTTGCCGACTATCCCCACCTCAAGGACCAGCTCTTTGATCCTCCCCCTGCTGTTTGGCAGCTGCAGGGAGGCCCAGAGAATGCCATAAAACCATTCATTCTTGAAACTAGCACCAAGGAGGAGGCCAGCTACGAAGGAACACTGAATGTCATGGCCGATGCTTTTCGGCAACTTTTGCTGGATGCCGTGAATGAACAGATGCGGACCGCCATACAGCGTATTATTGCGTGGATTGGCGATCAGCTAACCGTCGAACGCCTCCGTGGATTGTGGAAATATCGACACGAAGACCACAACTCCTTCGACAGGCTCGACTACATGATCCCTATTTTTGGCTGGTTTCACTTGGTCATGGCTTTCGCAAACTCAATTCACAAACAATATCTAGGTAACTCCGCTGCGATCGGCAGTTTACGCCAAGCCTTCGACATTCTCAAGCGTAAAGGCCTAATAACTCAGTCAACCAAAGGCCCATTCTGGCACAATCTAGACGAAGCAATACATCACATCAGCGAGGCGCACTTTCGTGCGAGCTGGTTGGATATGGGCAAGGTTGAAAATTTAGCGGAGCTCAAATCCAGATCACCGGCGCAGCTCCGTGAGCTTGCCAGCACGCTAATTCGGGAACACGCTTCCCGAGAGGCGGTCAACAAGATTGAGGGGATGAGCCCTCGAGACCGTGATGATGTCTACCGACAGTGGACTATGTTCAACATGGATGTTCTGCCGTATCTACAGCTGCGCCAGGCTATCAAGACTGGTGATGTTGGTCGCATCGAAGACCTCATTCCTACCTTGCTTTTTCGATTTGCTGGCGGCGGAAATCCGAAGTACACGATCGAAATGCTGGAGCTATTGCAGGGGTTACATCGGGAGTGGCCTCCCGGTCTGCGGTGAGTAATGGAGAGCAGCTTCTTTTCTCTTTTCTTATTTCACCTTCAGGGATCACATTCGGGAGTTTTGTTGGCTTATGAGCAGAGACGGCGGCATTGACAGCTGGCTACCGTTCGATCTGGGCCAAGAACAGAATATTTGTGATATCAAGGTAGTCCTTTTCATTTCTCCAGTCTCAGTCTCTCCTGACTCTCTCTCAGGTCAATTACAGATCTATGGGACCTGGGGCCACAATGGAATATATGGGGAAGGTTTCACCGGCCATTCCTGCACTGCGGAAAGTTCAACGGCATATGGAAAATCAATTTAAAACCACCGCACGCGGTGCTCGCCACGGTGTCCCCGACAAAGAAAAGGATGTGGCAAAACTCACAGCTCATTATGTGACTTCGAAACTCCACACTTATACCGCAGGAAGAGAACTCAAGACTCTGCACGCATCGGACTTTGTGTCAGAAGGTGCAAATGCACTCGAGCGGTTGGATACAATTAAAAATTGGTTCAACCGGCGCACCCATGCAAGGGCAACAGGGGAAGACTGGACTGAGGAGATAAATGATCTTCTACTAGAACCGTTATAAAATAACTCAGCAGTTCAATGTTAATTTTCCACAAATGTGGATTTGATTAGATGATGTCATCGCTCACCGTAGGGTGTAAGTTATTGAGTTACCCTTCAAATCCCAGGCTAGAAATAACGGTGATTGTGTTTAGGTACATACAAAGTCCTATTGGAGTCATTATCACGGTGGGAAGGATCAGTCAGAGGTGAATTCGGGGTATAGTTAGGGGATGTGTGATGTCCGGGTAAAAATGGTCGGGGAAGTCCGCCGTAAAATGAACTAGGTGGAAGTAAGGCATGCAATCGAGAAAGTGGAGGAGGATGAGGATATGAGTCTCGTATGAGTGAACCACCCATTTGCGGTGTTAATTGTTGTGCCGCGGTGCCGTGAATGGGGGTCGAGTTGATGTCGGCGGACCGCACGGGAAAACTGAAATGTGGGGGTGGACGAGGAGCAGCGGGTGGGTTGTGGTTGAAAAAAATAGGATCAGGATATGAGTCCGGAGTCTCAAAATGCGGCATTTGGGGCACCAATCGGTGTGCCGGAGCCGGAGTGTCGGCCGCCGTAGGATAATTATGGCGGTTAGATAAATCTATAGCAGGTTTGCTCAAACAATGGACATCGGAATCGCAAACAGAGCTTAAACATTGCTCAGTTGAACAGGGGTTTGAACAGCGTTTGAACGAGGATTGAACAGTGTTCAAGCACCCGATTGCGAAAATCGGTGGGCCTTCAAAAAAGGCAGAAGGCGGATTTGAACCGCCGTCAACTGAACCGAGGTTAAGTAATCGGGGAGAATTTAGAGAGACAACCAACTTGGCTATAGCAGCGACAACAAAGACATTGCATATACCAGCTGCCTTTGGTCTGCTTTATCATTTTGCACTCAACGGGCAATTAATGAATGAACAATGAGAATCCATCCGCATATCGCCTCAGAGACCTAGATGTATCATGTGCACAAAGGTGAGGTTTTTAGCCATGACATGGGCATGGGCAATCCCACGCTTTTTGGCGGGCGATCAATTGATCACACCATTAGCGGCTGATCAGGCGCCGACCCAAAATCTGTCCACAACTTTCGGGAAGGAGAACCACACCAGCAACCACCCTCGGACTTTTTACTAATCAACTTAATGCGGTATTCTGGATGTTTTTGTCGAAAAAAATCTTCCAATTTGAGAAAGGGTCTCCAGATCTCCCTTCGGTCACCGCTGAATGACCCAGTTCCCAGATGATATCTGATAATGTTTTCTGACAGAAACATCTAGAATCTCATGTTAACTTATTTAGTCCAAAGTCCGGGGGTCATCGCCGGCGTGGTTGTTCATCCCGAAATCCCTGCCCAATCGCGTAAACAGGGGTAAACAACGCGCACTCCTGCCTTCTGTAGGGTGCCCGAGGGCTGGGAAAAAATTGAAGCATCTTTTTGAGATGTCTCAGGGCTCACCCTGAGGCTTTGAGATCAAAACAAGATGAAAAACTGTCCCACTCATTGGACTCCTTCTGCCATTATTACTTAGTATTGCTCATTGTGCCGCAATTACCTCTGTACAAAGTCATATGTGAGCTCAGGACATCCATTACTAATATTAGTTATGCTCCTGCAATGTGAAACCATCCCAATCCACAAGATGGAACAAAAGTGGATGAATTTCGGCTTTTGATGGCTTAGTCAGCTAACGATCGGTGAACCGGGGCTGCCCATACCCACATGATGACACAATTGCGGTCGTTCTGAACCTTTGTTGACATGTTTGGTGGTATTTGTGTCACGGTCACGAGACGTGGTTCTCTTCTCGTGTCGTGCCACTCCATCTGCCCGCCATGCCAGAAGCTCTAGAGTGCAAAGCAGCAGGTCAACAAGCCGAGAAATCCTTCAACGCTGCTCAGGACACCGGCCACCAGTTTGTTCTACAGAAAATTGCCGTTGACGCGACGAAAGCTGAAGCCGCGCGCCGTGATGCCTCTCAGGAGGCCAAGGAGGGCCTAGTATATGACCTAGATGCTACCTCGACAGTAAAACGAGGCCAGAACTATCACCAAACCGATGTCTATCCTCCTACCCTTCGTGCTACCGCCGATAACCCGTACCCATCCCTGCTCAGTACATTGGTCTTGGAAAAAATCACATACACAAACCGGGCGATGATTTTACACTTTGGTACCTTATTCTTTATGGTGGGTTTTTATCTTCATGTTTTCATCCTACTTGTTCACACAATGCTCCCGTTTCAAGCTTCAGTACTTGACCCATACGTCGGTTCAGTTTTATTCGCGTACTCAGTGGGAACGGTCAATCCGGAATGTCAATAAGGAGGTAAGTGGAAATCTTTTCACCAATCTGTTCTCTCTCTGAGTCCAATCAGGTTCGGAACTTCTGCATTGGCGTGGCCTTCATCTTTGAGTCCCATGTTCTCGCATTCCCTAGCCGTGATCTTGTCTTCCAGGTACGGTTATTTAGATGTCATTTGTTATCGACCGCGTTAAGCAATTTCAAAGCCTACGTGGGCCACTTCGCTTTCCGGGTTCAATATTCCCCCCAGCATCTACACCTCAACGAATGACTATCTCGGCCTCGTTGCCAACTGGATTGAAGAGCTTCTCACTAAGCCAAACCACAACCGCGCTTGTGATGCCATCCGCGCGATCACCACTATTTTCTATGGAATCGGTGTCTATACGGTAATGGAATTGTTCTTCATCGCAGGTTTGTCCTCTTCTCCAGCTTTCTTGTTATCGTGCACCGTCCCCTAACTTTGCCTCTCCAGGTCTCTCCCCTTTCCTCACATTGTACGAGGTCTTCAGTAACCCTTCTCGAGCCGCCCGCTTCCTCGCCGCCTTTTATTCATATATAGCGCGCGGAAAGCAAGATCTGTGGTAAGAGCCATATGTCTACTTGGTCTAGCCCGCTGAGAAATCTGACAATTGCACGTACAGGAAGACCCTCCTTCAGCCGTGTGTCCATGACAGTGTTCTCGCTCCAACCACCGAGCAACGTCTTCGTTACGCTGACTGGCTATATATTTGGGCCAAAGACCGGACTTCCATCCCGCATAGAATGGGAGAGCTGGTCGACCAGTTTCATGTATACCCGAGTGAAATTCGCATTTTTTCTGTGCTCATTACTGTATAGTCCAGGCTTGCGGAGCTTGGTAAATTAGACACCGTCTGGGATCGCGATGCCGAGACTCAACTCTTTGATGTCTTTGAGCCGACGTTTATTTCATCGGCACTCGCATCTGTACCCAGTCTCGGTTGTCTCATCTTTGGTGAGGCTGCTTGGCTTGCAGCGGGTGGGAAGATTATCGAACAAGACGACCCACTGACAATGCTATACAAAAAACATAGTATGCGGATTTAATTTCGCTGCAGCGGTATAACTCACTTCTCTCAAGATCTCTTATCTCGACCGACAATGCTCCGGCCTGGTTTTTACAGTCCCCTGTTTCTTCCTCACGCCGAGACTCGTGGCAAGAAATCCTCCCACCGCCCTACCTACGCCTTCCACGGCCCCAAAGAGATGTGGTCAATCACGCAGGGTTTCCCCGCTAACAGTCACTGGAGTAGCGATCCCAGGTATGATTTTCTTTTCCTGTAGAAGACCAAGATTCAACTCCATTCAGCATCCAGGCTCGTACGCGACCCAAATCATTCCGAGAGATTTTGGGGACTGAGCGCGAGTCTCACCTGTTCAAAACCATTGTCAAATCCTCGTTGGGAGTCTCAATTGGTCCACTGGAATACTGTGGCATCGGACATATTGTACACATCGGCACTTCGGCCTAGTACGTGTTTTCGCGGTCTCCCTCTTCTTAACATTTCTGAATTTGTCACCAGTGTTGCAGTGTGCAAGGGCGATCCCATGATCCCACAACACCATGAACAGCGCGCCATACGGGGCCTTGACCGAATCTCTTCCCACTTAGATACATCTGGTAAGCGCAAACGTGCAAGATCTGAGAAAGAGAACAAGCAGTTGAAGAAGAAAATTTCAAAACTGGAGAAGGGGTATCAGCGTGCCACACCTTTGCTTGAATCGACTCCTGGTGACCCTGGCGACGGTAAAGAGGAGCCAAAGCTCAAGAAGCGGCGGCTAAGTGCAGATCAAAGGCTAGCTCTAGCTACTATTTAATTCAGTTTGTTCTTTGTGGGCTTCGCAGAATTTGCCAAATTTTATGAATATAACACTGGTGGGTCCGAGTTGTTTCTGCCAAGACGTTGCCCGATCACTTTCGGGCAGGGAATGAACACTGATGAACGCTCAGGGGATGGGGGACCACCTCCTAAGAGCCACTACCTCCCATTTCATCAAGGTTAATGCATTCAGAGTGTGTAGGAAGGAGATGGGCTGCACCGGGAGTGCCCTCAACGAACACGGCGACATTGAACTTAGAATCAGGTGTTATGATACTCATTGATGTGATCAACTCAGACGATTTCCACGGTTCATTTTGCGTCCTTAGGGTGGGTGGCCACTTTATCGGCCTCATGAGGACCCCTGTATTGTGCAGACACCTACAGGGAGGATTTTTATTGCTATGGATCCGATCTTAAGGCAAATGAATGAAATATATTGGGTGATTACTCGGCGCCAGAAAGTGCGGAGGCAATGATCTTGGCCTCTCGATCTCGGTCAGTCTGAACCCTCTGGATGATGCTGGCACCCTCCCTCAGAAGATCTTGATAGCCAGCTTGCAGGACGAATTTCTCAACCTGCTGCACCCGCTTCTTATACATTGCTGCCTTTTGTCAGGCATAGGCCTGGTGACCGGGGGCCAGATGGGTCGCAGCCAATGCTCCCCACGTGTGTTCCATGCGTTGAAAGCTTCGTTTCGTCCTGAGAAGCTCTGCGAGCTTTTGTTCTCCCTGTTCTTGCCACCTCTGCATCTCGGCCTCTGCACGAAACCACTGGACTCGATCACCTAGTCAAAAAAGAAAAGAAAAAAAAAAAAGAGTCAAGCACCATTCCATCCTAAAAGATGTACAGCTTACCTTCGCTCGACCATTCTGCCATCTCGGCATCACTCATCTTTGTGAGTTTCCCAAGCTGCCACAGCCAGCCCTCTGGACGCTCATCAAGGGCCGGCTTGGGGATCCCAGCCGTTGATTTACCCTTTCGAACTGCTGGAAATTAATTCAGTCTTATCCTTGGTAAGGAATTGCGTCACGGAACCTGATTTACGGCGATCCATTTGTGTACCGGTCACTAGTGTTGAGCCGGTCTGAAAGTCGGCTCCTTCTAAATGGTTTAATGAGTGAATGTTCCAAGTTTGTACTGGATATTGGCCTACCGTCCATATCAATACCAACTTCGATGGGTGTTTGAGCATTGAGTTTCCCCAGGCGAATATGCTGAGCATCGGGGTCAACCCGAGGAAACCCCTTGCCACGCAATGGTGCACCGCTCTGGAGATACATTCAGCTTCAGGTAGTTTACGAAAGTAATGAAGATGCTTACATCAAGCCAGACAATGATTGCGACTGGAGTACTGGCATCAAATACCACGTTCTCCGGGCTGGGAGATGCGGCAAAGACGGAAGGCTCGGCCGGCTCCCAGCCACGAAGAATGCTGCCAGTTGGGGAATAATGAGCTCCCCCATAGCCCCCATTGTCGAAGCGGAGGGTCTCGTTGAGGTGAGAGGGCCCTGGCACGGGAGACTGTGACTGCCGCATAATGACGTCCCCAAAAAGCGATGAATCATCCTCCATCGGGGAGGAGGAGAGTGGAGGAGGTGAAGAGGAGGGTGGGGGGGGAGAGGGAGAGGGCTCGAACACAGGTGGGAGCGGCGGGAAGAAGGGCCTCTTCACTGTTTTGCGGGGGGACCGCCTTGCCGGATAGAGCTCCTTACGAGCACGGAAAAGCTTCTGGAACTGCTCATCGGCGAGAGTAGCAGCAGGAAGGGGAGGGGTGATAACAAAGATCGCATGGTTGGCCTTGGAGCATCCATGTTTGCAGTCTCCGCCACACTAAGTGAGTATGAGACGTTGAAGCAAAGAAAAATAATGAATTCAACCCACCGGCTGTATCCACGACCCAGCGACTGAGTCGTTACCGCTCTTAGCCCTTGTATTGAGCTGCATGCCCTCAACACAGTGGCCTTGATGCCCATATGGAAGTGCCACCGATGGAGGGGGGCGGGGGCTGTGAAGTTCGAGGAGGATGCGAATGAGACGCTGAACCTCACGGCGTTTGATATGCTTCGGTCCAGTGATACCGAGTTTTATAGTCAAAGGATAGAGTGTGGCGTGTTTTTGTTCCAATGCCTGACGATGACCGCTTTTACGGGAGGGAGTAGATGGAGGAGAGGAAGTGGAGGAGGACCGAGTGACGCGACGAGGAGAAGCAGTAGAAGACCGAGTTGCAACCATTTTTTGCTGAGTGAATGGAAACCTGTTGAAGGCGCAATTTATATGCCAAAACTGTCCGATTTCCTCGGTCTTGGCGGCTTGAATTCCATGTGGTTGAAAATCGTACGTTGAATGAAACACTCGCAGTACCGTATAACCGAGTTCCGGGCGGCGGGATCGACATTCCCATCGGGCGCGATTCCCGAACATCCTGTGAAAGTGGACAAGGGAGAAACGTAACTGAAACCAATGTGGTAATAGGATCGACAGGGTGAAGCGAGGGATTTGCATGGTGATTTCCGATGTACGTGATTCTTTGTGCCCAGGCGGTAAGTGAAGCGAGGGATTTGCATGGTGATTTCCGATGTACGTGATTCTTTGTGCCCAGGCGGTAAGTGGGGCGCCGGAATGATACAGAAAAAACCCTGGATGGAGCCACATGGAATGCGGTAGCTAGGTTTCATCTTCATCATGGCCACTCTTCTTGTCGATCTTCCCAAGAGACCAGTCAAGTTGAAAAACCACGGTGGAAAAGAAGCGCAAAGAACGTAATATCACGGTCACGTGACACGACAGCGCACGGGGATTTCAATGAAGTTTGCGTATTGCGAGAGGGATTAGTTTCCAGTAGCTGTTGAGGGTCCTAACAGAAGGCTGGCAGTGTGCATTGCCTTTCACTATGGGTTTATCTGATGCAGCAGTGCACCAAGTGTTGACATGTGGATGTTATTACCCGTATTTTCGGTGTTTCGACACCTCTATTTAATTCCCTATGACACCATGTGGAACGGAAGTGGTACATGTGTGATTGCACCGTTCCTGGTTGTCAGAGGCAAGATTGACTTTGCCCAGAGTCTCATTTCCTGAACGACTCTTGCTCTTTTCCTCCACCACTCCTACCCTTTCCTCTTTGTCCCCTCACGCAACCTCCAGAATGGCAAAAGGCCAGTTTTCAAAGGCCCAAAATGCATGGTTGGCTGAGCAGCTGCCCGAGTACATCAAGCAGCTAGATGCGGGTGTGCGCGGGGGTGGACTCACAAAGTGGCCGGGAAGCAATCCATTGCAACAAAAGCCCTTGACTCACCAGAGTTTGCGGATTTGGATTTTACCGCGCATCCTCGAACCAAGTGGTTTGGTGTACGGCCACCTTTGCTCTCTCTATCTCTGAATTGTGCTGAAAATGAATCCAGATGATCGTCAGAAAGTATACCAACTATCTGCATCAGATATACCTCAAAGAGCACCCCGAAACTCCATCTGCCTCCGCCAACATAAAGGCCAATCCGTTGTTGAAGTTTAGTTCAGCCCCCAGCGGCCGGCAGTTGTTCGCACGGGAACTTCACTCTGAGATCATTGAGGCCTCCAAGGCGCGGATTGCCAACCAGGGCACCAACGAGGCAGCTGCATACCAGATTGAACTGAAGTCAATGTGGGATGCACTAGACACCGATGAAAAGGTGGACTGGGAGGCAAAAGCGGAGGACGAGTGTAGTGATGTAGCAGCGTAAGAGACCTTCAGTGCTCTCGATTTCATTCCTTGCTTACACAGCCCTAGCAACCAACGAGAGTTTAACGGCAACCTTTTGCTGGCACTTCGAAGCCTTTGCCAGGGAGGGCTTTTTGGCGACGCAGAAATGGTTCTCTTTTACGCTTTCCGGAGCCCCGAGAACGGTGACTTGCAAGCTGGAACGTAAGTCATTCTTGAGCTTGTCTGGATATATATATATATGAGCTGAGTCTCATACTGACAGGGTGCATGGCCATTCAATCCACAATAAAACCAACTTTGGCGGCGATGAATTAGGTACAACATATGGCGGCCCTTGGTCAGAATTTGCGGAGGCTGCCATTCCTCGTGAGGCCCGTTCGACAGTACTTTGCATTGTATCTCACAGAATGCAGGGCCTCAGACCCACCACCAAGCAACCGCCCTTACCGTCAAGGATGGTTTTGTGATTTTTCCTGGGATCAACTTGGATACGATTCCACTAGGCGACCTTCGTTTTCTCTTCACTGATTATTTTCAAATGTGTTGGAGTGAGTACTCTATGCGCTGTTGCACACATAATCAACTGATGCGGAACTTCAGACCACAAAGACATCCCAGTCGATGATTCAATTATCCCATGGGTAGACATTGTGTCTGATCCATCCAAGTTTTATGATACCGCCGCATTCATCTTCCCTTTCCCGCTAAAAAATCCGGCAGAATTTAGCAGTGCTGAAACACTGACATTGGGCCAGTTTTTCAATTCAACGGAGCCCATCTTGTTTCGCTTCAGAGCGGGCATAGCGGCTGGTATTCCTCCATCTCCGCCAACGCTCTCGCCTGAGCCTGCCACTCCATTGTTCTCGCCGTCTCCATTTAATCCTGCAACCCAGTCGCCAGTCTCGCCTCACCTGACTCCTGTGCCTCCGTCTCCGTCACATACAGGACGCACCAGTCTTTCACCGCCTTTGACTCCTGTGCCTGCCGGGCCTGTCGCTAGTTTGAAGGGCAACATACTCAAGAGGAAACAGCCCAGGTTAGAATTGTTATTTCTCGGGAGCCCGAGGTTGACTTTCCTTACGCAGCACTGTTGATCAAGAGGGAGATAGCGACAAAGACCCTAGCAAGAAGAAGAAGAAGTCAGCTGTACGCGTTCGGGATGTCCTATGAATCTCACCTTAATTTTCCAGCAAAAAAATCGAAGCTATTGCAGCACCTGTTCGCCGCTCCTCTCGCCGTCCTGGCAAGTCAGCCAGTGCCCCTAAGAAGAGGGTCACCAAGGATGGTCCTAAACAAAAGAAGTAAGAGTTCCGCAAATAATATTACTCTCAGCTGAGCACTTCTCACAGGGGATATGCGCTGATTACCGACGATGAAGAGTCCAGCGATGAATGATAGGATACCACGTCTGAGAAAATATGCTGAACATCTTGTACGGTTTAATTTCAACTGTGGTGTTCTTGGGATAATATATTGAACGTTGCTTGACCCGAGATTCGGGGTGAAGTTCAGCACGCACAGGGTATAAACTTCGATGTGAACAGTTCAAACACGGTTCAAACAAGGGTCAAACACGGTTCAAACACGGTTCAAACACGGTTCAAACGATGGTGATGCCGACTATGTTCAAGAAAATTGTTCCTTGCCTCGACCAAGGAAGTGTATATCAGTGCTGTTCAACATGGTTCAATCAATGCTCTCCCCACATTTCAATCTAGAATTAAACCTACAGTTCTTGAACACAGTTTAAACTGAACGGGGTTCAAACTGAGCAGCGTTTGAACCAAGCCTACGTTGTGTTCAAACGAGCTGATAAACTACACCTACATACACTGTATTCGGATAGGTAAGAATCGTGGCCTGGTGCACAAACAATGTTCAAACTCTGTTTGCGATTACAACGCCCATTGCTTAAACAAACCTGCTATGGTTACTGACTTCGACACCTTCAGCGCGCACACGGTCCTCGAGCAGGGGTTCACCGTCGCGTCGTCAACGAACCTCACGAACCCGGCCATCGAGGAGCTGGTTGAGCAGTCCCGCCAATTTTTGGCCTTGAAGCAAAGTCAGGCTGAACTTTGCGGGAAGAATATGGGCGACGAGCTCAAATACATGGGTACTGCCACGGTGGTTCGTGATCTGGATTTCATGTCGAAGATCTTCGATGGGGAGGATGCCAAAATGTAAGCCCGATCCTTTTTCTGGGCCTCGCAGAACTAAAGTGTTAACACAGTAATTACTGGGGTGCCTCGTACGGCTCGATTCTCGGATCTTATCTGGTCAATATGTATGTCGTTTGAACCGTGTCAGCCACATTAAACTGAACAATTACAGGCTGCCCGATCGTGTTGGCTACGTTGTCATCGATGGAATCGTGGACCCAGTGGTTTGGTCGAGTGCGTCCACACAACGGCGGCGTCGATAAAAGTACTCGTCGTTCTTTAGGTGAACCTTCGCAGAACTGGCCAATCAACTGGCTACAGTCCACCGAGAAAACATATCAGTTCTATCTTAAAACCTGCTCACAGGTACTTCGAGCTTACTTTCCCGTCCGCCCGTCCGCTCGACTGACAATGTTCGTCGAGGCTGGACCCGCAACATGCCCCTTGGCTAAATCCGCCAACGAACCATCCGGAAACATCTTGGCTCGTCTTGAGACTCTCTTCGATGCACTCGCTCTCGCACCATTACCTGTACCCTTCGGGAGCCGACCTGGATTTCTAACCTCGGGAGCGGCGCGCGGTAATAACTCTCGCTTCCGACTCGTACCAGCAGGGCTGACATTATATTTCCAAAGCTCTCCTACTCGAGTACTTGGAAGACCCCACACTATGGGGCGAGTCAGCGTTGGCATTCTCTCAAGCAATGGCTGCCAACGGGACCCTCCTATTCAACAAGCTCGCGGCTCCGTATCCCGGCTCCATATCGACCCCGCACTACGATCTGGTTCGCCTCGGCGTGACATGCTTGGACTCCCCGCCGCCGGCGTCGCCTTCGGATGTGCCCACCGCGGAGGATCTGGCTGCGCAGCTCGTGAAGACGCTGAAAGAAGTGTCCCCGCACTTTGGCGCCAGCACCTCCGTCAGCGAGCCAGATGGGGGGTGTCAGTTTTGGCCTGTCAAGGGACCTGAGCGGTTCACTGGGCCATTTACCGCCAATCTTGAGCGGCCGATGCTGGTTATTAGCAACACAGTGAGTTATCTGCATACCTTTCGTTCGCCAACCGCTAATTCGTTCTCTAGCTGGATCCGTGAGTACTCAGTGAACTTTCCTATCTTGTCTCCAACCACGCCTCTAGAATCACGCCGATTTACAGTGGACTCCACGTTCATACCTTGATGCCGAACTCCACCGTGTTGGTTATCCAGGATGGCCCCGGGGTGAGTGTGATCCCCCCTTGACTGATGGAGATTCTGAACAATGATCACAGCACACTTCGACCGCCATCCTCACTCCCTGCACCCTGGGACTCGTTCAAGGCTACTTTGCTGGCATACTCCCCGACAATGGGACGGTGTGCAACGTCACGTACCCATATTTCTCGGACGAATCTGGGCCCGCAGCAGCGAGCTCGGCTCTGATTGAACTGCCTGGGTTGGAGAAAGATGCGCCCGCCCTTATAGCGCTACTTCGTGGGCTTTAGTATTGCAAGGGGGGGTACAAGGGGCGCCGTGTTGATGACATTAATTTTAATTTTATCTACCCATAAGTATCAACTTGAATTGCACCAATATTAACTTTGACTCGGCATTTGTTCTCGACCGCATACGCCGAGGGTTATTGGTCGGGGAAATGAAACTTCGGCCTCCGCTGCCCCCGTCGCGCCGACTGGGGAGCCGAACGGCCGTCAAGGCGGGCCGGCAGCGCGGAGGGATTTCGGCCCGTCTGGCCGAGTTTAGCCGCGATGCCGATTTGACAACTTTTCGCTTTGGGGCTTGGTTTTTGAAGTGTCCGGTAGCTCACTGCATACACCAGTGTAACATTGCCAATCTACATACCTGCAGACCGCGAACGACCAGCGTAACCACCACCCGAGCACAGCCATCAAAAGACAACAACGGTCCAAGCGAATCTCCATTTTGGGACAAAGCTCTTGTTCTCGTTGCAAATTGCCACTTGCGCGCATCACGCCAACACCTTCCTTTAAAGGCGTTTTTTCGTCGACCAATCCGCTCGAGTGGCTCACAAACGCTTGGACCTCTGTTCTCCAACACTTGACTTGTTTGGTAATTTTTCGCCGAAGCAATCCATCAATGGGTTTTCTGGATAGGTGACGGAATGGTATAAAGCGGGGGTATGTGGGCTGGTGTCCCCACGCATTCAAAGCGCCCCGCATCTCTCTCGTCCACCTGTCCCTTTCAACCATCCTACCTACACAATGCCTCGTGTGGCTACCACCTCCTCCGCTCGCCCCCGCCAACTCCCCAGTGTAAGTGACGAGTCATTTTTTTCCTGCGACCGCTCATGTCATTTTCTGCAGGGTGGAAGGATGCCTCCGTCCCCTGCCTTGAGGTTCCGCTGCCCTGAACAGGGTTGCTTGTGGAGCTACAGCCGTCGGTCAGACCTTAACCGTCACCTCCCCACCCACATGTCCCCGGAAGAGCGCGAAAAGCAGTACGTCGATGCGCTCAAATGATCTCTGTTCGATCTCTAAAGCTAACTCCTGCGCGTAGAATGTACCAATGCCCCGAGGTCGGCTGCACCAAGAAATTCTTGCAGAAATCCAATATGATTACGCATTATACCGCTAGCCAGTAAGCCCCTGAATTCGCTGCAATCTGAGTATAACCTGACATTGTTGAATCAGCACTGGGCTGAAACCTTACATTTGCACCCAGTGTTCGTACTGCACGGCTGACCCGGCGTGCCTCCACCGACACATGCGCGATATCCACGCGTACGTTCCGGGGAGTGAGCCGCGCAGGAAGCAGTCCGCTGCCAGTGCGCTGTTATCATCCATCATGGAGCCCGTCGTACGCTGCGTTTCCCCGAGCTCGGAGTCCGAGTCGTGGAACATGTCAACCCCATCCTCCCCGAACGCAAAGTTGTACTACCCCCACGACGCATTGTATCTCGACCTACCCTCCCCATCCTCATCTTCGTCCTGCGACTCCTCCCTCCCCGCCTCCCCGGAGGATAGCTGGATGTGGGACCCGAGCTTCGAGGCCGCGCTCGCATGTTTCGACGTTATCGAGCCTGCACCGGCGCTGGCCCCGCTCACGCACTATCCCGCCGAAGGCACCACCGTTTTCGACGCCGCGACCCTCTTCTTGAACACCCCATGTGGCGACGTCGACGCACCTTTCTTCCCACTCCCTCCCGCTGATTGTACTTACGATCTGGCCCCGGCATACGCATATTCGTATCCCCTCGACCCGCTTGATCTTGGGTTCACTTTCACGGGGGTGTTAGATGGGTTCACTTCCACCCTACCGGTGTTCGATGGGGAGTGGACTGAGGTGCAGGTTTAAATGTTTTATATTTGAAACTCGAACTCAAATAGCTTGACCTTCCGCGTACATATTTTTATTCCTATCTATTCCGCTGTATTAGCACACTTGTATTGCCCGCTCCCAGCCAACTGGTCTTGACGCACATACCGAAAATTATCCCTCAAGCTCAGTCGAGAACGTGCAGCATCCTATTTGGTCGGCTCGCACAGATGCTGTCAAATAAACACGAAATGAACAAAACGCTGAAACGGCGTCAAAATCACGCACATTCTTCGTCGTCGCATGGTGCGCATTCTTATACTGCGTCGTGCAGTCGTACCCGTACCTATCCATTTCATCGCCTCAGCAATACCCCATCGAAAGCACTGAATACACACCAGCAATCCTCCGGCGGCACCCAACCATCTGCCCATAACCAACCAATCAACCGTTAACCACAATAATGGACGATCAACCAGTCTTAAACCTCACCTGCCACCCGTCTGTCGCGCAACCACATCCACGTATGCTCATCCAGCAGCCTCCTCAGACAATCCCCACACAACCTGTCCTCCGCGGTCCAGCCCGTAAATTCCGGGCGCAGGGGCACATCGCGGAAGATCTCGCGCACGAGGACGTCGGTAGTGGGCGTGTGCGGGTCGTGCGGGTGGTGGAGCAGCGCGTGCAGGACATCGGTTTCGGTGCGGTTGAGGTGGAGCTTGCCGGGGAGGAGCGTGGGGGTGTCGACGATGAAGTGGTACCATGCTGGCGGCGTTTAAGTTTCAGTACTTATTCAGAATGATGTGGGATAGGATACACAACTTACTTGTGGACGTCCACAGCCGACTCACGGGCGACGCGGTGCATCCGCGGCCTGGCATAATTTATTTTCAGTTGAGCGCAACGCAGCGAAGGGGGGTTACAAGTATCAAGACCATCTGGTACGACCTCCAGGATGGAACCGAGGTGTTGGGCGCCCTCGGGTGGGGCGGGGACGCCGCGCGCGGTCCAGATTCGCGACAGGGGATTGGAGAAGAAGCCTGCGAAGAACGGGATGTCGGCGAAGGAGTCCACCATCTCGCACGCATCCTCCATCACTTCCATGCCGCGTGCCTCGTACGCCGCGAGGATGAGTGCGGGGCCCGCGGCGACGCAGATGTCGGTGGTTTGCTCTGGGTCATCGTGTTGGGCTGTATCGGGAAATTCAAGAAAGGAAAGAAGGAAGAGAAGGGGGGGACTGACTCTCGATTTCGGGCCTGACCCAGTCGGCGGCCTGCTTCAGAAACTTAACGACTGTGTGGATCTCACGAAGGTGTGGCGTGGGGTATTTGCTGAGCATCCTGTGGCGCTGCGTGAATATTTTCGCCATGGTCGGAGGCTCGTCAGATATCTCTATCGCCTCGTCCTCGTCGTATTCGAGGGCGCCAAAGCGCGAGGAGTAGATCAGGATACGGTACATGGCGCGGCGAAATCGGAACGATTCTTCGGGCGTGAGCACGCTCGTAGTTGATTTGCCGTCTTTGTACCTAGCGTTGGTTAATAAAAGAGATCCAGAGGAAGTGGAGGTCATACCACTGGCTGAATAAATCTTCCAGTTTGCGGACAACGTCGGCATTCTTCCCCAGCTGAATCTTCTCGAGCGCGGTCAGGGGTGACGTCTCGATGGGGACCACGTCGTTCGAGTCATCGTCGTCTTGGTCGAAATTATACCGAAGATACCTCAACGCTTCAGGGAAAGACTCTGGGCCTGTGAGGTTGCGCGCAACGGCGGCATTGATAGATTTCGGGTGCGCGAGAAAGACACCATATAAGTCTTTGCAGACAAGATTCAGCGAGTTGAGAGTGGTGAAATCTGGGCAAAAGGTGAATATCTGGTCCACGATGTCGTCGTCCAGGGGTAAGGAGTTGAGGCGGCGCATGAGAGTCGAGAACAAGCCGGAAAGAATCACGTGAGGACAGTGTCGGCATTGACGGGCGTCAAGAGTCAACTTTCAGGGACGGTTGACGCCGACTTGACAGTCTGTCCAAGTTAAAATTCCTTTTGGAATTTACTCCGGAAAAATTCAAGAAAAATACCTATGGGAGGTGGTATCAGACGCGGCAAGCATAGTACATTTTAGATGCCACACATCCCGTTCAGATACGGCACATGTGTCGCATCTGGTTCAGATGCAGCACCTCTCCAAAAATAGTAGTGCCGCAGACATGAGGTCATCTCAATTTCGGATCGGAAAACCATTCACTTCACACTCTAGAAATCTGTGAGGATACTACTGTATGCCTCAGATGTTGTCCACCAAATTCTGGGCTCAACAGAAGGAACGAGTGCTCAGTGCGGTAGAAAATATCCTTGATGGCCGCGGCCAACAGATCGCCGTCAAATAGGGGCTGTGGTGGTTGTTCCGATTGGAATCGAATGAAGTAGTACAGTATGGTATGAACAGCTTCAATTTGTAGACCTGCACGCCATAAAAATCTCGAACCTCCACGTCACGCATCTTGTAGGCTGGTGTTGTTCGAGAGCAAGGAAGCAACTTCAAGCAAGGAGTTCGATTCGAGCCAGAGGACTACAGAACCCGGCCTCGATCACTTGTTAAGTTGTTAGGGCTCATTGATTACAAATTGAAAGTCCAAGGGACTGCGAGTTTCTGTATCTCGACCGGCCAAGTACAGTCTTTAACGGGGAAGCGAAACGCTCAAGTGATTTCGCCGTTTCAGAGGCAATCATGTGGAAATCCATGGCAGATTTTTTTATAAATCTAGAGTAGGATATCCTGGCTACCCCGTCATACAAATTCCTAGGTGGATATCTGTTGTTCTAGTCGAGAACGGTAGCCATCTTTCGAGACCGCCAGATTAGTCACATCACGTAGAAGCGAAACGTGCCCCATTGTCGCGCAGCAAACGGCCTAGGACTTCTGGGATGTCGATATTCGTATTCGGCGACTCCGAAAACCCCCAAGTGTGCAGAATTATGAATATTCATGGGTCCAGGACTGAGCCTGGTGCCCAACTTTTTCCAAATCCGGCAAATAAGCATAGAAGCAGAGAATTGGATCTGTTGGGCTCCCAGAACGTTCTATGGACGAATCCTTTTGCAACCGGGGGTTTCTCATCTATGTGTATCATGTACCAAAAACTCGAGTACGTAAATCGCCCCGAAGGCGCGGGACAGCGAATATTTCGCTTCCCCGTTAATTTCGCTTCACGGTTAAACACTGTATTCAACAAGTGTCAAAAAATAAGGTCAGATATTTGGCTGTGGGCACAGACTTATCACGCAAACTGTTATCCACATGACAATACTACTCATCTTCATCGTCGACACACACACAATCCATCAATCACTTGTTATCCTGCACGCGCCTCGCATCCCTCCGCTATACACCTAATCATCCCCTATTTTGACGGTGAATTCCAAGTTTTCGACACCCTTGAACGGCTTCATGCGCGTGATGATGACAGTACCAGTGTACGGGCTGTATTGGATGGTCGCCACGACCACTGCGACCGAGGACGAGTCGCCCGTATAGGCCGTGAAAGTGTACGCGTCCTGGTCAGGCGGAATGTCCAGACCGTTAGTGACGACGACGGTGGCCGTTGTAAATGTGTCGGTCCCCTTGATAGTCACGGGGATATTGCCGTTGTAGGTGACGGAGACCGCTCTGACGGCGATTCTGCGAAGATGAAGGTTAGTGTCGAAACGGTGTGAGAGGAGAAGTTGCAAACGTTTCGATGGGCTTGGTCAAGGGGAACTCGGGATTCGAAAGTCGGAAGGGGGGTCGATAAGTTTTTTTCAACCTGACCTAGACTCCCCCCCCCCCCCCCCCCCCCCCCTACCATATAGGGAAGGTGTTTCCCACCCCTGGCGGCGGGCCGCTCCCCCCGGAGTTCCCGCCGCGCACTGGATCTGCTTCAGCGATGCTTCAGACCCTAGTGCCACCTGATTTTAATGTTTGAGGTACATACCATGGTCTCCAAACCTATCTGCAATGCTGCTAGCACCCTAAGCAGACCTCCAGAAATTTGTTGAATCTCATTTCACGACCACTTGAAGGCACCTTTTAGTTGAACTTGGGTGGAAATATTGTCTTGGTACATTCTGAAGCAAGTAGAAAGCAGAATTCGGAATTTCTGACCTACTAGAGGCTGTACAATACTTCTGCCAGCCCTTTTCTCCCCTCCCATAAACTATAGTGAGAAGTTTTTTTCGGCCTCGGCCAGACCCCCCCCCCCCCCCCTCCCCCCTTCCGATATTTTAATCCCGAGTTCCCCTTGGGCTTGGTCATTGTTGGTAGGCGGGGTTTATTCAAACGAGAATGATGTGGGTTGGTGAACAACTGAGGGACATTGACAAGCCCCACCCACCTTTTAAACATAAATCCAACTGGATGTCCCAATCAGTAAAAGAACTGGATGAATGAACTCGTTTGGGCGATTTCTATAGGTTGGACAGATGTAATGATTGGTGCTGGCACCGGCAGGGTTAGGTTTTTCCCGCCAGCACCAACTAATATCCAGCTCTGAGGTGAGACTTGCGAAGAAATGTGGAGTTCGCCGTCAACGTCGGATCTTGGTATGTTAGTCATGGAGTTCAGGAAATGGAACTGGACAGTCCGGCGCCCAGAATCTCGGAGTGGCCAGATTGGGACACCCCTGTGGAATTCCTGTTAAAAGGTGGCTGGGTCCGGTCGATGGCCCTCAATGGTTCATCAACCCACACCGTTTTCCTTTGAACAAACACAACTCACAAGCAATGCCCGACGTCATCGAAACGTTTGCCCCTCCTCTTACCTTGGTGTACCGGCACTAACCTGCTGTTGTAGAATTGCTGTGAAATCAGTCACATTTATCTACAACGGCAATATCCCGATGAAGGTCACCCCTGGCATCGGTGACGACGGCAAAACCACCACCGTCACCGCAACCGCTACGTCGGTTCCCGCTGTCGACGATAGCAACGACCCGTACTCTTTCCAAGCGGCTAAGAACGGCAGCTTTGTGGAGGTGGCGACCCTCAAAAACACCACGGATGGTGTTATTACGATCACGCCCGTGGACCCTTATTCGTCTGTGAAGACGTTGACTTTCAAGATCAGGATGGGAGATTCTAAGTAGCGGAGGGGTACGAAGCATGGAGGATGCAAATTAGTCGATGGAATGTATGTGTGTGGACAATGAGCGCGAAATTACTCTATGTGGATGAAATTGTGTGCAATGAGTCTGCGCACAGAGTCGTTCGAACTGCTCGACCCAGGACAGTGAG
Source organism: Mycena metata (assembly GCA_029378385.1). NCBI lineage: Eukaryota > Fungi > Basidiomycota > Agaricomycetes > Agaricales > Mycenaceae > Mycena > Mycena metata. Next base: position 132,595 of record JARKIB010000224.1, read on the forward strand.
GGAGCTTGACTCAATTGACTATCCATATCTTTTCAAGATTCTGCCCCGTAGCATAAATCGACTTGTGTCTTTCCATGTACTTTGATTAAGTGCCAGGCTTTGGATTTCAATGTTTCGAGCAACCAGCATCATTTTGAACCATGGATGAAGTCGGTTTGAACCGCGCGCAGCCGGGCGACTGAGTAAAATTTCCGCACAGCCTCGATTTAAAGTCTTTCATCCCATCACAATGATTCTGCCAGACGAGAGAGCGAAAACATAAATTGAAAGATGAGAGTGGAGCATCACGTGAGGATTTCTGGGGGCAAGTGTGACTCGGACGTGTGACACACGTGATGCCAGCGCTTGCTCTATTCCTCCATGGCCCCCAAGATCCCCGATGAGATTCTTTCACAGATTCTCGCTCCTCTCTTCCAGATCCCAGACCACCTATTTCTCAGTACTTCGTTGGATTCGCCTTTCGCGACTTCCTCTTCAACGTCCAGCATCCTTCTTGTTTCCAAATCTTGGTTCCGCGTTGGAACACTTTTGCTCTATTCCTTTGTCATTCTTCGCTCCAAAGGGCAGGCGACTGCTCTTCAGGCTACTCTCCGAGATCTCCCCGACCTCGGGCGATTTGTAAAGCATCTACGTGTCGAAAATGGCTATGGCATGTCCATGTATCAAATACTGAGGCAGACGCCCAATGTTGCCCGTCTTGTCCTCTCGCTTCACATCCGAGACTCGTCCGATGGTCTCGTCAAGGGTTTGCCCTTGATAAATCCTAAACATCTCGCCATCATCGATGAAACGGAGATGTTTCTCAAGAACAAGTCGTGAAACTCAAAAACGCTCTCGAAATGTGCGGTCCAAAGTGGAGTAATCTTGTGGGTCCCTTATTTCCCTAAATCCTACTGAACTGACCGCGTCTTGCCGGTGCCCAGACTGACGTGCAATTTCCGTATATCATGTGCTCGAACTTCGACGGAACTGCACCCGAGAGGGAATCTTTTTGTGTCGCAATGTGCTCTTGTCCTACCGTGAAACCAGCCTCATTCCCCAAGGCTGCTCGTCATCTTGGTCCTTACCTCATCAAAAAGTATCCATCGCTTGCAACGATTGAGATTCGAGCGGAGAATCCCAAACAACCGCAGCTAGCTGATTCGAAAGCCCAAAAACATTCAACGGAAACTGCTTGATAAGCCTATTCCTCAACTCTAAAAAATGAGAGTAAATATGTCTCTAGTCGCACCTCCTTCCGCCCCACAGATCCTTCCTTCCGCCCCATGGCGTCCACGCCGCCGGGAATTGTCGATCGCATCTGGTCCCGTATTCTCTTCTTCGCTGTGATGGCAATCCAACCGCCGACCGGATGGATAGGACCGCGAGATCTCGCGAAAGAAATGGGCGGCTGTAACTCTGCGCGACTCCAGTTTCTCCTTGTCTCACGCTTATTCGAGGTATTTTTTCTTTCTTTCCTTCTCAGGCGTCGAATTTCATCGCTTCTATAGCGATTGGCCCGCCCTCATTTGTATCATTCTCCCTGTCTTGGCGACGGTTACATGCTGGCGGCCTTGACCGCTGCTGTAGTCGCGAACCCTGCTCTCGGGGGGCATCTGCGAGTTGTGGATATCCCTTGGTATGAAACCCGCGGCCTCAAACACCGTTTGAACGGCGTGGACGTTCCCCCTCCTCCCTCTCCGAACACTTCTCTCGCCAAACTCCTTCCTCACGCCCGCCACTTGACGCGCCTGATTGCCAGTGCCCCCCGGACGCTCGGCGGGATCAACCTTGGGATGGAAGTGACTTTTGCCTGGACCGCCGTCACTCTCCTGGGGCAGACAGCTGGTAAAACACTGCAGGAGTTCACCGGGTTTCGCCTCGCTCGCGGACTGGGGGGGTTGCGCGACGATTTCGGACGTCCCAGGACACCGCCCCCGCCACAATCCTTCGCCATTTTCAACCAATTCGTCGTATTACAGAAGCTGACGTGGCACTCAGAGTTCGACGGTCATACTTTCAGCGCTGTAGACACCGTTTCCGCTGGGGCACTTCTGATGTTGGAGGTACTGGATATTCAGAGCCCCGAAACCCTGTCCGTTTTCAGTCAAATGAGGTACGTTTCCTGCCGTTCGGTCGACCTTGCACACATTGTTCTTCGTCTTAGACTTCCCCGGCTTCGATCCATCACACTCGACAATGACAAGGACTGGGCTGGCACAATACTCCAAACTCACGGTGCTAAAATCAAATATCTCGGCGTTCGTACCACCACCACGCTTGAAAACGAATCGGTATTCATACTGTGTCCGAACATGGCGACCCTTCTTTGGCATCCAAAGGGTTCGGATAAATATGTAGGTTCACCCGTCGCTTCCAGCTCCATCACTTCGATTGTTTTCCCCCGCAGGATCTCGGTTGTGGCACCCTAGATGAAGATTTCAGGCACGCCTCCCTCACTAAGATAATTCTGGCCAAGGCGGCTGTGTACGTCGTTTATCTCATCTTGATTTCCTCTGAAAATTGCCTGCAGGCGCAGTAAAAATGACGAGAACTGGGACACCATGTTCGAGGCGCTGGACGTTCCACACTTCCCTAATCTTCGCGAGATACACGTCCCGTCGTGCGAGCAGTGGCCGAATACTCAGTAAGTTTACGTGTACCGCGCATGGTCGCGGCTCTGGCTTAACGTTACTTTAGGCATGAGATTGCGAAGAGCGTGTATGTCAAGTGGGCGGAAATCTTTCTGGAGCGCGGTATCAAGATGACGAGCGAGGAAGGGATCGAGTGGCGCCCCCGACTGAAGGCGAAGAATTCCCGTGGGCGTTGAGAATGCTGAAAGACTGTGGAGCTGAGGCGGCCTTGGTGTACGACTGCACAAGGTCTTTCACGTCTAGATTTTTTGAAATCGCTGTACGTACCGCAATTTTTATGTAAATTGAGCCAGAGAACTAGCAGGACAGAATCGTCGGATCCTGCATTCCAAGGGTGTTTTGAGCGACAAGAGGCAAGTACAGCAGTTCGATCTTTCTCAATGAAAGCTTCTCAGTTCTAAATCTCGGCGAATCACCTCGGGGGCGCATTATCTACAGCGCACGTTGACGGTTCGGAATCTAGAAGGGACGCTAAATTGGTTCCAGAATCAGCTGCGGGAGGCGAGCTTCCCCGCGATAACGGGAAGCCGAGGGTACTACGTGTCCAGGGTAAGAACACCTCGTCTGGCGCCATTTGCTCATAAAGGGCAGGATTACAGCCTGGCTGACGCTCTACCGATGCATTCACTCCAGGTGTCAACCCTTCGCCTCCTGGCCGACATAATTTCCACGGCGGTGGGCAAGATGGAGGCCGCGTACGAGCGGGATGGGCATCTGCTTCCATCTCTCGATACGCCGTTTGACCCCGCCGACTCCGCAGAGTCCCTTCGCCGGGAACCTGACGTTGCTGCAGCGATAATGGATATCCTCGCCGCCGCAGCGCAGATATCTGTCACCGTACGCGATCCGTCGAGGACAATGGTACAGACAGCACTTGCAGTGGGTTTCCGAACACTTATGAGGAGCTAACTACTAAGCCGTTGCGTTGTTCAAGTTCAACATTTCGTCCTGTCTCCGCGTGGCATCTGAACTGAACGTGGTTGAAATTATTCGTGACGCACCATCGCAGGCCAGTCATGTTAAAGAAATCGCGGCTCTAGCCTCGGTAGACTCCAACTTACTCGGTGAGTTTTGCGCATTTACGACGTATTTTAGATTCCTCACTTCTGCATGCAGCGAGAATTCTCAAACTCCTCGCCACCCACCATATATTTCGTGAAGTGTCACCCAATGTTTTCGCAAACAATCGAATCTCTTCTGTGCTTGACAAGGGAAAGGCTTTGATCGATCTACTCACCAGGTGTGCAGTCTTCTCACTTCAGACGCGATACTTTCAAACCGACCGTTTCAGCTCTCGGGACGAGAGGTTCACAGGTACCTCAGGGTTCGCGGCCTGGGTGGAATACATGTAAGATTCCGCCCAAGTAGTCTTCGTCACAGTTTCTTGAATTTTCCTAGGACCAACGATATCTTCCGGAGTGCCACTTGTCTTATGGACGCCATATCAACGCTTCAGGACGGCATCGTGCCGTTTAACTTGGCGTTCGGAACCACAGAACCGCTGTATTATTGGATGGAACTGCCAGAAAATGCTGCTACGAGAGAACACTTTGGGCTTGCCATGCAAGGGACGGTTGCAGGTGGAGACCCGGAGTCACTGTTTCATGGTAGGTCTTTGTGGTACTCCTGCTAGGAAAGGAGACTGTTATTACTCGGATAACGGGCAGGATTTGACTGGGGCAGCTTAGGGCCAGGAAGCATCGTCGTCGACGTCGGCGGCGGGAATGGCCACAGTTCGCTAACAATTGCCCAACGATATCCTGAACTTCACGTGATGGTTCAAGATTTGGCTCATACAGTCGAGGAAGCAAGAAAGGTCTGTCGGACAACTAAACGAAATGCTTTTATTTCTGAGATCTTTTTAGTACTGGCACACACACTTCGTAGATCATGCAAATCGAGGAATGGTCGAATTTCAAGGTAATATTGACGAACCCTCTCGGATGCTGTGCTTGGAACTCACGTCCGCCCAAGCGCACGATTTCTTTACCCTCCAGCCAGTGAAAAACGCTGATATCTTTCTCCTCCGCATCATCGCACACAACTGGCCCGATCTACGCGCGATTGAAATACTGAAACACCTGAGGAGCGCCGCGCTGCCTACGACGCGACTAGTTATCATGGACGAAATCGTACCGATCGCGGGGGGCCGGACATTCGAGAACGCTGACATTCCTGGGTCTGCCCAACTGTTTGCCCAAGAGCCCCTCCTGCCCAACTGGGGAACCGCCTCGGCAGAAGTATATCTATTCGATATTGTGGTGGGTATCGATACCATTGAGTATCGGTGTTCGGTGTTAAGCTGATGAATGACTGGTGCATATAGATGTATACTCTGCGGTGGGGTTGAACGAACACTTGACGACTTCAAAGAATTGTTGGACCAGGCAGGTTGGGAGATGGTGCGCGTGCATCATGGCGACAGAACACGCTACAGCCAGCTCGTTGCCGTTCCCAAAGTCTAATGGAAGCTGTAACTTGACCTCTTGTACTTCAAGTATGAATTGAGACAAACACTCGGAGCCGCTCGGCCGCCGCGAGGACCAACTTGCTCACGACCAACTCCAAGGGGGCCCAAAGATAAGCAATTACCATATGGGGTAGAGGGGGGGAGGGGTCGAGGGTCCGCTGGGAAAAAAAAATTGTACGCAATTTTATTTTGGCCCAGGAAGGTCCGCTGGGGGGTTGAGGATCCCAAGCAGGACCTCAAACACAATTTCCCAGTATAACCACCCCATCGCTGGCCTCTCACCCATTCCATTAGCAAGGTTGGGTCACTGCGGTCCATTTTGAACTCAACAACCGTGTGAATGTCAAGTTCGAGGGCGTCGATGGTTCAATAAGAGCTTCTGATCAAATGTACTGCTATTATTTTGCTCTCAAATCACTCCTGCGGCCACTCTCTACTACCAAAACGTCGCAGATCAATATTTCCCACCTCGGATATCTTTCTCAAAAAGGGAATTTGATGGCATCACCGTTACGTAGGGGGGGGGAGGGGTAGGCTGAAAGTCCTGAAAAAATAAAAATGTAGGTGATATCATTTTTTCTTATCTTTGGGCCCCCTTGACCAACTCACGACCATCATGCCGCATTCGAGCTTACCACGGAGGTCGATTCACTGAGGACATCTGCTTTGTTCTCCAGACTTGACCAACGCTGACGCATCAATAACCCCTGCACCAAAGTCCAGTGAATGGCAAGGATTCCATCGTCCGGAAGCAGCGGCGAGCGTACTAGCCTTCTTGGAGCTCCGAGTCTACGTGGCTCGCTGAGCACGGACGTAGTCTCTCTAGACAGACACTCTATAAAAATTGCGCTCGTACCTCGCGTTATAGAGTCTGTTAGTTACCGCGTCAAATAAGCGGCGTCCAATGTTATCAAAATTGATGGCCGATGCACGACCAAATAACGCGTGCATTTTACTGTATTTCACGCGTCGACGCCGGATGAGGCGTGACATTTGGGAGTAAGAGTCATTGGACACCCTCCCGAGTGTCCTGCTCGAGGATTAGAGGGTCCACGGCCTTCCTGCGCGCAGTTCGGACATCAAGCGCTCTTTTCGGCCGAAACGGGTCAGGAAGTTGTAATTTCAGTAGTTTAGCCAGTCTTCTCCACAGATTGACTGCAGATATATTGTGTCATACAATATCAGGCATTTGGGATATAAAAACGTGCATTTTTGTGTTCACGCCGCGTCAGAACGGGTCAGAACGCGTTAATCGACCACTCACGTGGTTTCCCAAAAAGGAAAGCTTACATAATAACCCTGGTCGCCTACTACGAGAGCGTGGTAACCACAGGACTAGCACGGACGCACAAGGCGACATTCGGGAACGGGTACCCCAAGTTGGACGTGATTGCCTCTATCTCGATGCGATGGTGGTGTGGTAGTGAGATCGGGTCGGGTGCTTGCTAGTGTTAGGATCTCATGTCGTAGTCATCATCACTTCCATTCTTGGCTTGCTGTTGGAATATCGAGATGCTATGTGCGCGCACATAATGTCATTCATGACTGTGGCACACTTAGTTACCAGGTCCCCCCCTCCTTGTTCCTGGATGACGGACTAAATGCGTACCTTAATTATAGAAAACAGTATATATGTTGTGTAGATACGAAGGAATTCCCCGCGCGTTTGCAACGGGTTCACTGCTAATACTGGATTGCCCTACTTGAATTCAACACTTGCACCAGCAGCGCGCTCCCCAGCTATACGGAGTTGCACACAGCGGCACACCCCAGTGGTGCTGCTGCCCGGGGAATTTCCCGAAGACTCCGAGTCGAGAAACAATTTCCAAAGACTCCAGGAATCCAAAGAACCACGGCCAAAAGGATTCAGTTGGATCGCGGGTGTGTAACCGTGTGTTTGGTTTGGCAAAACGAAATTATTTGCGATGAAAAACTTGGCGCCTATTCAACGCTCAAGCTGTGCGTGAGATTTCCGGACTTGCCCGATGACCACTCAGCCGGCGCTTATCCCTCTTCTCTTCTGACTGCGATGGGCGAAATATATTTCACAGAATCCGGCTCTAAATTGCTACAACAGCCATCCACCGAACAGTACGCATTTCCTCTGTCTGAGGCCTTCGGGTCGTCTGCACCAGCGTGACGATGAACTCGCCTTCAGACATGGCGGCAGCTTCTTTCCTGACTCACAGAATTTCCGATTTCGTCGTGTCCGGCGGACAGTTCACGAATGTCACAAATATTCACAATGCCGCTCCAGTCGTTCGTCGCGGTGACTCTTCCCCCACCCTTCGATATGAGCTCACCCATTCCGCAGATTTCCGAATGATCCCGTTGGGCGATTTGGATCTTGTCGGTGGAGGCGTTGTCAGTCGGCGTAAGAGTGGATACACGAAACGTGTCTATCCCGCTCGCATCGACGGCAGAAACTCCAAGATGACTGCAGTTATGTTCGAGGGGCCGGCGGCCGGCGAGGTACGTCCTGAGCCTTTTGTGGCTCCTGATGTCATCTCATGGATGCCTTTATTCCATAGGCCTGGGGGCGTGAACTCGCGCAATATGCAACTTTTCGGTGCGTCGAGGCTGCACCCTCATTTGCCTACCTAACTCGACACTAGACACCCAAATCTGGTGCAGGTTTACGCGGCAGCGAGTTCGAATGGTTTATATGCCACAGTTTTTCAGAGGCACGACAACTTTAGTAGCAACCAGAAATAGGTGTTCGAATTAAAACGCCCGAACGCCTATTGATGGCAACGAATGCCTATCCATCAATGACACAGATCGTCCTCGGCAATTTGCCGAATGTGGCCGGCTAGGTAGCTTTGGTTAGTGGTTAGGGCTTTGGTTAGAGGTTAGAGGTTAGAGGTCAGTGGTTAGTGGTTAGGGTTTTGGTTAGGAGTTAGGGTTAGTGGTTAGTGTCAGGGTGAGGGATATATGAAAAAAAAACAGGAAGGGACTTGTGCAAATCTAGCAGGATTGATGGGGCATCAATTTCACGATTGGGAATAGGCGTTCGCTCCCATCAATAGGCGTTCGGCCAGACCCCGAATGCCTAATGCTACTAATCTTGTATGTACTCAGTTTTTCACGACGGTGAGGAACAGTTTTCACTAGATTGTGTGCACCACTCTCAGCCTGGTAGAGCTATTGTCGATGTCGGAGGCGTTACGGATCTATCGTCATTCGCCGATTTCGTCTGTCTACCTTGTTGGTGCTTTTGTATGTATGTTTTTTTTTCCACGTGGCTACAGTACCTCTCACGTGGGCCTTGAATATCACTCTCCAAGGCTATGGATGCTTATGTAGTGATGGGAAAGTTCGGTTCAGTTCAGGTTCAGGGCACTTTTGCCCGAACCTTGAACCTGAACTTTGGTTCAGGTTCAGAAATTTGCTGAACCTTGAACCGAACCTCAGGTTCAGGTTCAGTTCAGGTTCGAACCCGTTCGAACTTAATTTTTTCTCCCACAATAAAATGACCTCAAGTTGACCACGACATCAATTGGGTGTGACTTTAGGTTGCTTCTGTGAGTATGCAGATGTGTTCCCCACAATTTTTGGGTCTTCTAGTGGTGTTCAAACATTATTTTCGCACCCTGGGCTGGCCATCACAGCCATCATATCAACATCAAACAAGAAATTGCTCTTCAAACCATCACTACCCTCACCAGCAGGCTTTAAGTGTGTGTAAGCTAGGTATAACTGACTTTTGATGAGGTGAAATTAGCGAATATCACGCAAATGAGTCAAAATAAGCGACCAGAGACGTACTTGCGGTTCAAGGTTCAGTTCAGTTCAGGGGTACTTGGGACTTGGCCGAACCCTGAACCGAACCTCAGGTTCAGGTTCGGGCATTTGGCTGAACCTGAACCTGAACTTCGGGTTCAGTTCGGTTCAGTTCGAGTTCGAACCGAAAGGTCAAACCGAACTTTCCCAACACTATGCTTATGTGGAGTAATTTTATCTGATTGAGAGTTTTTGCTGATCTCTTTCACAGGACGCAGAGGATTACATCTTCGACATCACTGGCGAAGTCATGGCGAGTCTGACTTGGTTCTAATGACTGCGCAGTGTTTGTTCGCCTAACCATTTTTTCAATCCAGGTCTTGCAATCTCGAGTCTGGATACGCGCATCCACTCGCCGTCTCTGCGTCGAATTGACGCTCGAAGAACCGTATCCGATCTCCCCGCTTGTGCTGTTCTCCCTCTCAGCGGATCGAATTCCACTCCGACCGGTCTCCGTCCCCACTCCCGCTCAAGAGTCCATGATCATATCCGCTCTAACGTTAGCCCAGTACCATAACATCTGCGCCTTGTATATGCGACGTGATTTGGATGTCACGACCATGGTCCCTGCCATGATTCCACTGGGCGCAATCATGCAGAGTTCGCACGTAAACCAGTCGTATTGCTTCCTAGAAGATATGATACAGGTTGCCCAAGTTGTAGATCGTACTTTCGACGATTCTGGCTGGGATTTCACCATTGCAACACCGTCGAGGCCGGTAATAGACAATGGCTGGACTCGGTCAGTCCGTTATCCTTCCTTCAAACTCGAACCGACACCTGATCCCCGGAAAGATTCAACTCCACCGAATTACAGCCCCCTCTTTCTCTCGGTAGAAAAATCAGCTGTAGTCGCTCGGCCGGTGCGACTTGTTGGCTCGCCCAGGCGAACCACGTATTCGACCGGCTCCGGGTTAGATCGAATTACGAGGACTACGGTGCGTCCACGCGTCCCCCTTCATGCCCAATGATCTATTCCCTCAAACCTCGGCCCACCAGTTTTCATGGACTCGCTCCATTTCTACGTTTATTTCTTGGACAAAACCAACCCCATCCCACCAGGCTACTTATTTCTCTGTCCCTTCCAAGATCTCCACGAAGTCTCTGGACGGTTTAGCACGACACATCCACACCACGCTGGGTACTGGTCCCTCGAGCCCACGGGAGTCGATCGCCTTACTCCGGAGGAAGCTACCAGTCTTGGATTCCCAGAGCTGGAGCTCAGCGTCCACGTTGGGCAAGGCTCTTGGGATGAAAGTGTCTACGCCGGGCTTCGCCAATTCCACGCGGGCAAGGGCTTCGATCCGACTGGTCAGGGCGTAGTTGAGGATCTTGGACTCCCATTATACCAGTTGTCGGCCCAGGAACGTTCTTCGCTCGCGGATGGTGAGTTTTATCACTCGAGTAGATTCCTTTGGTCTGGACGTTAATCGAACTCCGTGGTTTCAGTGGAAGACCGAGGGTACGGTGAAGTACCGAACGATCGTGTATTGAACTCTGTGGTGAGGACGAGAACTCTGGATGGTCTCTGGATATCTCGGTCATTGCCAATCGCGATGTTGGGAGCCTTGGGAGCATTGTTCGCGTTGGTCGCGACATCGCGGTGGTTTCTGGCTGCATAGTCTGACTTTTTACTGTAGGCTTTTCTGCTCCTCATCGAACTATATTTGACTCTCATATATCTGCCCACAGCAACGGGGGAAACAAACCCTGTGGTGGATGGTACTGCACCTCAATTCGTTTCTGCCAGGTCCGTGGTTCGACTCCGGGGCAGGTTCTGCGGCGCTAGCTATAGCAGCGAGTTTTTATTATTATTTCTCTCACTGAGCAATTACTCGCCTTTTGCCACCATCTCCGACGCAGCAGCCAAGCTCAATGTTCCACCCGGGCTTTCTCGCTGCCTCAGTCTCTGGCTTACGATATTAATTGCAACACAGTGAGGATACAAAACCCTGTAGCAGACGGTTTGCTCGATGCGCCTCATCGATTTTCATTTGTGCCCATTGCGTCAGTGACGGTTCGACTCCGGAGTAGGGTCTAAATCTTCAGCGATAGGATCTGATTTTTTATTTTTCACCGCGCAGTTACTTGAACATTCACAAGCCTTCTCGTTGCCGGTAGTTCCGATGAAATAAGCGCAGGAAATTAAAGCACATCTCGTTAACGCTCCCCATCTACTCGTTGACGCAGATTCACTCTCACACTGTGAGTCACACATTGAGGCACACCCATTGATGCGTACAAGCCCTGTGGAGGATGGTTCGGTACAACCTCCTTTGTATTCATTCGACGGATGCCGAAGGCGAGTGATATCCCGTTCGATTCGGGTGCAGGTCCTTTATGATCGTTATTGATGTTTTTTCTCTCCTTCATCAGCGTCGGGACCTTCCGTGTATTTTTTACGCTCCACGCGCCCTGCGTGTACCATTCGTTGAGTATCCGCGATATCCCGCTTTCATCTCAACAAGACAGGACAGGACACCATATTGTTTTAGATAAGAATACGTGGTTACAAACAGAAGCTACAGGCATTTTCTTTTCTTCGTATGCTGAGTACATTTCGTTCTGGGAAGAGAAGGGAAGGGAAGAAATAACAAGAAAATTTAGTACAACACACTGCCTTGGCCTCGGCCGATCTTCGTCGTGACACAAGCACAAGGTAGATTCGACACCGTCGCGCTCAAGGCAGATTCAACACCGTCTCCATGAACTGCTCATACCCAATCTGGATCCACCCATCGCGATCGGTATCGAGGCGCTGGAAGGACTCGGACAGCTGCTTGACCACGACGCACGCGCGCACGAAGCGATCGAACGAGATGCCGGGCGGCGCGCCGCCGCGTCCCGGGGCCGGCGCAGTAGTCGAGGCTTTTACGTCTGGTAGTGAGCGGCGTGGGTCAAATGGGTGGAGGTAGCGCGTATCGACTCACCGTATTTGCGCTGGACGAGGACGAGGAGGTGCGGGGAGAGGTTGTACCCGAACTGGGTGAGGGCGCCGTGCAGCTCCTGGCCGTCGATGGAGCCGGAGCGATCGCGGTCAAAGTGCTTGAAGACGTTCTGCCAGTCTTTGATGTACTTCCACAGGCCGGCGAACTCGTTGAAGCCGATGGTGCCGCTGCGGTCGGTGTCCTGCGCGCCAAAACGGTCAAGATTATCTATTACGGAAGGTGGAGCGGACGCACAAAGATTGTCATGAGGAGCTTGACGGTGTCAAGGTCGAAGGCTGGGCGAAGGTCAAATCAAAGGCCCGAGCTAGGGGGAGCGTAGGAAACATACGAGTCCAATCGCCGTTAATCAGTGCACGCTCTGAAATAAGACATGAGTATCCACAAACGCAGAGGTGCCGCAGCTCGACGCACCCAGCTCACTGGCCGTGATCGCACCCGATCTGTCTGTGTCGACCGACGTAAACCAGTTCCAGAGCCTATGAGTCGGATATTTTCATTAGATCGCCTGCGCCCGAACATTTGACAGTGTAGCGCACTGTGGGTCTGCGCCGGGGGGAGGTCCGCCATGACCACCCTGGGGAGCAAATCCGCCTGGAGCACCGCCGCCGCCGTATCCACCACCGGGAGCGCCGTATCCTCCGCCGGGCGGGGGCGCGCCGCCATAGCCGCCTTGGGGGGGTGCGCCATACCCGCCTATTTAATTCGCCGATTTTGAGCGCGATGGCTCCTGATTTTGATTATTGAGCTCACCGTGACCGGGGGGACCACCTGGGGGCGGACCATACCCGCCACCCCCATATCCACCGCCTGGAGGCGCACCAGGAGGAGCACCGTATTGTTGCTGCAAAGTCGACGGAAATCAGTCCTTTCGTCCAATAGTCCATCGTATATGGAGGGGGAAGGTGAATAGACATACACCACCACCATAGGACATTTGTAGAGAAGTTTGAGACGAGGGAGATGGAGGGAGAAGACAAGGACGAGTTTCTTTATAAGGAGCGATGAAACACCGCCCCAGATGGGGCTGTCACACGTCACCCGCGCAATGCTGTGCTTGCTGTCAAATTTGGTTCAACTCTGTTCAACTCGCAAATTTACCGCGGGGACGGCTTGGTAAAGATCGATATAAAGGAGAATGTAGCCCTCCTACTGGGTCTTTCGGTCAATTATTTATGTCAAATTTAAGACAATTACACCTACTCGTACCGCGAGAATGTTACAATTTCAGGAACCGGGGTATACTGCAATGGAGAGATTTAAGCAATCTTGGCAGTGCGGAACGCGTCACTGCCCGTGAAGATCGCGCTGAGAACAGCTTCAACATTCAATTTAGGTCTTATCCCGGGCCGAGTTTCCCAAATGATCCCATCATCGCAGAGGCTAAGGTCTATTGAGAGCGGCAATGATTCACAAAGCTAAGAGCGAGATACAGCGCCGTTTTGTTCTGTGTATCATTCGAATACTAATAAAGGTTGGAGCTCCGCTGCCTAAGCTGGTATGTTGTTGAACCGTGGGAGTATTTACTGATTAGTTGGTGTATAATCTACCCTTCGTTTTCTTCCTAGTCTGTTATCGAAATTGAGGGACTATTGAGAAAATTAACGGTGACCTGCGCTCGGACGCCAAATCTCTCATGCGGGCGCCCAAGCTCACTACATACTCGCGCTCAATGACATGTACATGTTATAGGAAGGAATTTATTGACCATGCGTATGTACTAAATATTTCTTAGCTTGTAAACCATCTAAAGAGCACTTAAGGAATCCTTTAGAACGACTTCTCAAACCCCAAACAGTCGGGTCAAATTAACTTGCAGTTGAATGTTTTCAAGAATTGGCGGCGTGTGAAGCCAGGTTGACGTAAAACAGTTCGGGGATAATCTACGGACTCGGATAACCACGCACAAACAAGCCCAACCATGGACGAAACCTGGAACCACCATGTCCTCGTTGAACGAAGTCCATGGCCATGTACTTTCCAACAAGTCGCAACGCCTCGGTCACGACACCTTCATCTTCATGCGAATGTCGCAAAGGTCGCAACTCTTCCTCAGTGAGTCACGAGTGGCGGCCTGCTCTTGAGTCGTATCTTGGTGCCTTACTTCATGCACAGGACTGAACCAGAAGCTTATGAGCGTTTCAAGTTCAAGCGCTACCCTTCATCGCTGGATGGAATTCATGACCAGCGGGTGGAATGTCGATACGTTCTTTCTCTGCCCCGTTTCCATATCATCGGCCGGCATCCTGGCGTACTTCGCAACACCTAGCGGACCGCCGATTGAATCAGATGGCACAGACCCCATTCCGCCTGGGAACTACGGTTGGTACCATGATCGTGAGTTCCCTAAGATGGCTTTCCCCGTTTTGACCGCTTTGTTTTCGACATCAGGAGAGTGCCAAGTCAGTGGACCCGGCTGTCTCGGTCGCACTGCGGGGCCTAGAGCTAGTTTTGCTGTGCGTTTCTCCACCAAGTGGCCTGAAGATAAGCGGTCGGTTTTGGTTAGTCCCGACCTCATCATCTCTTCCATTTTGCCAACATTCTATCCGCAGGATCCATTTCCAACTCCAATCCGAGATGTCGTGGTTGCGCGGGATGCCCCACACTGCAAAATTACCGGGCTAGAAGGCGAGGTAATTCCCACCTGGATCATGCCCCCCCGTGGCGTCTCACGAGGTAACTCCCCTTTTTTTTTTACTCCTGCAACATATCCAAAATTCATGTATTTCCGAGACGGAAGACTGGATGAGTTCAGACTGGGACACGACACCTTTCTTCACGGCAGACAATTTCCTGGTGATGCACCCTGACCTCGCTCATTCCTAGTGCAGCAATCACCTCACCATCGACGTCGACGACAACTACCGAATAGTGCTCTTCCATCCCGACTGCGCGCAGCAGGCCCATCTTCCGACACACCTCCCACTCCACGCACAACAAAACACCGCCGTCGACCACTTCCTCCGCCTCCACTTCCGCTTTCACTACTACTCCAACTGGTTCATCACCCAGCTCGGGGTGGAGGACCCCGACGGGCGCGCAGGTGAGATGGTGCCGCTGAGTGACGAGCGCTGCCAGAGTGTGCTCGGGCAGGCGATCCTGGAGCATGTGTTTGAGCAGCAGACTTCGATGAGTCTGTATTGGGCAGAGGAGGACAGGGAAAGGGCAGAAATGGATGCGTCGGACTCGGGCTCGGGGGAAGACGAGAACGACGAGGACCCTGACGAGGATGAAGCGGAGGAGCTCAGGGTTTGGTATGACGGGATGGATTTAACCTCGAGTTGAAAAACAATTGGAGTACTGTAATTTCCCGTTGCCGCAAACTCTACATTAACTGACCCTATTCCCGAGAGATTCTTCTTAGCAGCACGACAATTAAGTTAATGATCATCAGCGTGCGGAAGGTCATACATCTTACAGAGCCGTGGCTGATGCTTGCCGCTCGTTCCTCGCGTTCAATATAGAATTCGAGGACGGTTGAAATCAACAACTTGCAGGTTATGTTCTCGGTTCAACGTTCTCAAAATTGGGGTTGATTCATCCCGGTTATCTCCGGCCATGAACCTCAAAGCCCAGTCGCTTCCTAACTTCTGAACCATCGGCTTGGGTTCTCACACGGAACAAAGCGGCGGACGGAGTTTGACATCGTGCCGTTCTCGCAGCATCCGAGTTGATGACGCGGCCGCACCGCCACACGTGCTTTTCTCTCTCTCCGACCACTTTGTCTCTACGTCCAATTCCGTTAGCCCGGTGGCATTCCCTGCAAATTTCCGACACTGCCTTGGGCACTCTAAAATTGGCCCCTGGGATGTCCGTTGAATTGGCAAGTCACTGGCAGAGAAAATCAAGAATCTGGGACCTCCTATGTAACGGCTACCGTCCCATGGGCCGATTTCAGGACTTGTACGCAGATCTCACCTGGCCTCTTAATCAAATTCGGAGAATAACTCGATACGTTCGTACAAGAGTATATCTATTACGCGGCTTCGTCGGACGAGTCATTTGTACGACTGCGTCTGCGTCTGAGAGCGGACTCCAAAAGCTTGTCTTTTTCTGGATGGTTCGGGTGTACTGCGAGGTTTTCCCCTGAAATGATGTCAGCTCCGTCGATGCATCTCCTTTTCTGGACGTACATGGACGCAAGGCAGTGGACATCCAAGCATAATCTTCGTGCAACCCTTGAGGATCCGGAAGAATGCTCTCGACGAATCCCACCGAAACCGTGTTTGCAAATTGGCATGCCGCGAGCACTCGATCCAACATGGGACTCTCTGTGTCAAGCACAAGTGTGTGGCGAACCGGGAGGAGGTCCGCCCACGCCGAAACAAGCTCGCTTGCCGCCGTTCCAAAGAGTAGCACCGATGGGATCAGAAATCCGTTTGCGGTAGTCGCCAAGCATGCCCCGCGTTGGAGCCAAACACCGATCTTGATTATCCCTCGTAGCAGGAACTCGGTGCGATTTTCCCGCCGCCATGCCCATGGTGCTGCCGCGTCCTCAAAATTAACGGACGTTTTCAGACCCGAAAATCTGTGGGTGATCACCAAGATGTGTTTGGTCGTCGTGCCTGTGTGGAGCGCGCAGAAGCGCTGTTGTTGTGCTCGTGGCGGTCTATGCGTAGGATACGTCCACGCAAGAAATCCCTCAACAATCCGGATGACCCCAGCGGCCACCAGAAGTATACCTTCGCGCATGTGTCCATGTACGAGGAAAACGAGCACAACGAACATCTGGACGAAGAGGGTCCCGACGATTACCGCATGGGGGAAACCGAATTTCGACGTATAGCCCGCCTCCCGCAAGCTCATCACGATGGTGCCTGGGGGGTGGACGCCCGTGCTCCGTTTATACAAGGCGTGCATCCAGGGAGCTTCGACGGCCCTAGTGGCGCCAGATGCCATGTCAGACAGCAGAAGCCCTGCGACAATTATATCCGGTGATGACTGTTCGCCTGCGGGATCTGCATCCCACCCAAGACATAGCGGCATGGGGAGAAATCTGCAAGCCCTGCGGAGACTGTGTTTTAGGCCCAGATTCCTTTGGGGTACCACTAGAGCCGCAAGCTCAAGGAAGTTGGGCGAAGCTGAATTCTGGAAGGAAGTTTCAACCTCAATATTTTTAAAAGAAATCGTAACGCACTTGGAATGCAAGCAGCGACATGGTCAATACCTCTGAAGTCCAGTAACGACAAGATATATCCTTGGCCGTCTGGTGGGAGTCTGACCGGAAATAACCCATGTGGAACGAGAATTCCCGTCAAATATGACCCATCCCTTGATTCGACTCCGAAGTTTCCAGTGTCGCAAGAGTGACTTGCGTGGCAGAAACCGAACTCAAAATAACGCAGCCCTGTCGGTCGACGCATATAAAACGCTCTTCGGAATCTATCATACTGCCAGCTATCTGACAGATTTTAACGGGATTCCAGACGCGCTGTTGGTTATACAGCATTGTCCTATTTTGAGTGCGAGAAGAGCTGCGACGCATGTCAGATGCAGCTGAAACCAATGCCTGCATAACCTCCTCACTGCACTCTTCGTAGCCACTAAACAGACTGCTCAGCCCTCTTTTTTACAAATAGGACAAGGGATAATGGGCTTTAACAAATTTCATTTCGACCTCGAAATTAACCAGCGTCAATTGGATGGAATGAAGAGATTCAATCTGTCAAGACACCAACGTAGCAACGATCTTTAACAGCTGCCTTCAACTTCATAAACACCGCGAGCTTCGAGTCCGACCCCGGTTTCGCAACTCTACGTCTACCTTCCTTCACAATGGCAATGACCACCGCTCCTTTCAAAGAATCCTATACTCGTACCGTTAAGGCTGTGAAGACCTTCCAATCGTCTCCTGCGCCGCCTATATCTCGATATTCCATTCACCTCAGCCGTCTTCTCCAAGAGGACGATCGAATTGAGGGTTGTTTCTTTTTTCACCGAAGATCGGACCAGGCGAGTAACCCTTCAGCAACAATTCGACCTGATTTTTAACGCACAATTCATCTCTAGCCCTTGCATATTCCAGGGAATATTCTTCGTATCCTCTTCAAAATCGCAACGGCCCCGCTCCTCCAGTGGACCCCTCACGCAGTGACAGAATCGGTTCTCAATCTCTCAAAGTGGAAAGTTGAATACGCGGACACGCCGGCGGCGGTGCTGGCAGATACGATGGGGAAGAATCGTCCCCAGTACAGCGTCACTGGCTTCAAACCCACGTGGGTCTTGAAGGTGGTGATCAAAGACGGTCAGCTGTTCGAGGGCACCCAGGTCCAATTCAGCGACGCTATCGAGGCTCAGGGTTACACGGCTCTGAGTTACCCTATGCAAAGTGCCGTCCAACTTGCCGCAGAATCTGGCTTCCATCCGCCAGTTCTCTCGCCAGAGGGACGTCAATACACCATAGCGGACAGACAGAGCATTTCAAAATACTTTTTAATGCTTTATTGCTCTGCGGCCCGTCATCCTGCAGACGGGAACCCCGAGGGCGCAAATCGCGATCGTACCGAATATGTCTGGCTCGACGAATTCTGCCTATCCCACCCAGAATCCACTTCCGAATCTGAAATAGAATCTCAGCGCAGCACCGAACTCGGCAGACTCGCCAATATCTTTCGCAATGCGACCCAAGTCGCCGTCTTCTGCGATCGGCCGGGATGCCGCCACACCGATCTCGACTGTCCCTGGGGAAACCGGATTTGGACCATTCCAGAGATCCTGCATGCGGAGCGTGTTCTCCGTATGACTCGTGAATCCACGCATGCCACTCGCATCTATCCGACTTCTGGCCGCGCCTTCAGAGAGGAAATTCAAAAGTCCGCCGCAAAATTGAACCAATGGCATTTGTAAGTAGATTTCTCTGACCTCGTTCAACATCATTCATTGATTCAACACCATTCAGATACGCCATATACCAGCACAGTGTCAATTCCGGAGGGGTTTCATGGCAGACCGCAATTCACTCCCTCGTTGTCGAGGCCATTCGACGGGACGAAGCGGGTAATTTCGATGATCATAAATATCTTGGGAAGGCCTTGAATGGGCTACTGCCCAGGCGCGCCCACGTCGACGATTTGGGGCACGGAGGGTGGAACGACCTCGCCTGGTTACTCGAGTTGAACCAGGGATTTTATAACGCGGCCAGTCTCGCGGCACTCTGTTCCCTCCCCGACAAAAGCAGTGTCTCTTGGTTGGGTAAACCCATAAACCCGATGCCTGGAAATGAGCGCCTCGAGCCGATCGTTACCGCCTTGCCTGTTTCGCCCCCGAACGCAAATTCCTCAGCCGGATGTCCGCCGCTGATGATCATTGGCGGGGAGATGATAGGGCTTCGGCCTCGACTCCGGAGGGACTGGGCAGGGCTCTACAACAACCCCGATATGATTAGGGCTCGGGTCATCGCCGGAGGCACCCTCGCACTCGGCGTCTTGTTAAGCTTTGTCTTACTTGTCACCGGTCAGATTTTCCCCGCCATCGGAATTTTCTTTTCTGTCACCGTTGGGCATGTTCTCCTGGAGTTGGTTGTCTCAACAATGTTCTTGGAGCGAAAGGGGTGGATTTTCCTCCCGGACGCCGAGTGGGGGGACCTAAACACGATCGAGCAATTGCTTGGGCAGGAACTTAAACCATGGGGTATGAATGTTAAGTCGTGAATCGACGAAACTGACGATATCCCCCAGGGAAACTGCAGTTGACTCCGAAGTGGGAGGATCCAACAAAACGAAGATGTACCCCTGGAAAACTCGTTGATCTCGAGCACGGCATCTACGTCGAAACCAATGTCGTGGAGCTCCCGAATGTTCTGGCGCCGATGGCGATTCACGGCAATGGAATCACCTGTGTACTTCTTCACCGCAAAAGTCGAGAGCACGAACAATTCTTTGGTGCTCAAAAAGTCGGCATCGCGAACTTTCCGCCGCACGTCCTCGCCCAGACCACCAAAATGGGCACCATGTGCATTGGGAGTCAGTGGGATGAGACGGAGAAGGAAAAATCTGAGGTACGTTCATTCAAGTAGGCCCTGAAAATATGAAGAAGTGACGCTTTGCTTTCCCAAAGTAAATAATCGAATCCGACGCAGTTGCCCAGATTCAAACCCCCAACCTATTCAACGCTCTTTTACCATATTTAGACTCTGCCTTGTATGATATTTCATTCCAGTCCTTTACTGACTTCTTGCCTAGCTCTCACATCGGACCCAAAGGGACAACCATTACTTATTCACTCTCCTTTAAAAATTATCGACCTATACATACCTGTCATTTTGTGAATTTAATTTGTTTTTCAGTGGAGTTGAGCCCACGAATGTTCCAAGCCGAACAGGCACTTGAGCTTCGGGGAATTGTTGGATGAAGAGACGGCCACCAGCATGGGGAAGTGAAGAGTCAAGCAACATTTATTCGTGGTCTGAAATCAGACGGAGTACACCGTAACGGACGGTCTCGAGATGTAAAAAATGTAAAAGAAAATCAAGCGCGGATGCCCTTGCCGGCGGCGGGCACCTCGAGGAAGAGTGCAGCATTTCCGTAGACGTGCTCGATGGAGGCCTCGTTACCATAAGCAAGATATTGCAAGCGAACACGGTTTGTTTCCGTGATCCTCGTCACCCACTCAACCGCAACCTTGTGCTTGACCGCTTTTTTTGTTGCTGACCCTTGTCTGCTGTTCATCTGAATCATCGTCGGAAGTATAGTCAAGTGTACGCGTCGCCTGCAACTCTTGCATGCGCGCGTCTCCGCGTTCGACGATGACCCCCATACCCGCGATCTCTTCGTGCAAACCATGTCGTACTCCGTGTTGATCGCCTCGGTATTGAGGACATCATCGGCGAGGACGTCCTTCCCCATCTTCCGGATGTGCTCACCAGTATCATAGAGAACCTTGACACGGGTCACCAGTCCCACGCGCTCCGAGACTGTGTGAATCCGCGCGTCACCACCCTTGAGCAGCTTGAGGATAGGACCAAGGCGGCTCGGCGGAACCTGGCGTCCTCCCTGAGTATACTGAACTTCTGGCGGGGGAGGAATGGGATACTGATGTGCCAGTCCATACGCAAGAAATCCGCCCTTGGTCAAGAATAGGGGATCTGCGAGCAGCGCGCGAAGGGAGTCCTCTAGCTTTTTTTCGGGCGCAGGAATAATGCGATTCCCGGCTATGGCCATGGTGTTGTCAACGAGGAAGAGATTATATGTCAGTGACACCCTGTAGCCACTCTTGACCTTCTCCACGGCGTGCAAAACATCGCTATAAGAAGCGACGTACGCCAGCGCGGGGCCCTCAGCTACAGCAAGTGCGGCCACTGAGTCGAACGTCCAAGTCGTGCCACCATGCTCCAGGGTGAGCGCACCGCCGGTATGCGCAGTGGGGAAAATTACTACCAGGGATCCAATCATGGTTTCTCCGCGCGGAGTATCTTTGTGGCTCTGAAAAATACGCCAGGGCCTATCGCGCATCAGTAAAAATCATGGCAGGGGAGCTGAATACTCACCGTAGACGTTGAGTTTATACAACTCGGCTCTCAGTGTTTTATCACCCTCCGCACCTTGGCCTTGAAGAATACCAGGGGCGATGGCATCGATCAGCCCCGACGCGACGACATCGAGGCGAGAGGCAAATTGGGCGAGATCCATCTTCCCTGCTTTGCGATAGGTCTCATCCAGGACGTCCTTTTGAGCGACACCAAAGGTAGCCTGATCACAGGCGGCCGCGAGGGCAACGAATTCTGCTTTTTTGGCATTGCGCAAATCAATCCGACTGAGAAGCAGGTGAATACACAACGTAAATCGGAGAAAGTAACACCAACGTGGCAGAGTTCCCCCTCGGTATCGTAGTAAATCGTCAGGTCTTCGGCCTTGATCGAATGGATGCCACCGGTGTAAGGAACATGCACCATCAGACTTTTGACAAATCTGTTGTGGCGTTGTCAAGGCGTTTTGCAACGCCAAACAATGCCAAAAAACGCGTGAAACGCGCCAAAACGTCACAATGCGCCAACGCGGACAATTTTCGCCGAAAATCTCGCAATGCCGGAACAAGATCGTCTGATATCACCGGAACGCAGGCGAATCGCAAGACGATTTGACCTTCATAAGAACCCCCAACTACCCTCCGGACCATCACACAATATACTAGCCACATACCATGTCCCACCATCCCAAAAGACACAGGTAGATTTTGGTGAACAATGCCGAAACGCGAAAAAACACGTGAAATGCCGCAACAAAAATGTCAAATGGCTGATGACGTCGAGCGCATCACGCAGAACCTGCATATGGTGAGCAACACCGAGCTTTTCGACGTTAGCTTTGGCTCTTGAGGGATTGCGTCGGGACATGGGCCGATCTGGCGCAGACGATGGTGTAGGAAGAGAAAGGAGAAACTGACATAATAGGCACCATCAGTTTCCGTTTTTAAGCGCGATCAACACGTGATCGCGTATGTCCGCACGGACCAGTACTGAGCTGCTTTCCGTCCTCAGTGAGGTCGAAAGTACGTCTTGAAGAAACCAACCATTTGAGGTGGTTTGACGCATTGTTGTATTTCTCAGGACCGCCAAGTTCAGATGTGGTTGAATATTGCCCGGCAGAAGCGCGCGAAAACGAATTCAAAGTCAAAGATTAATATTGGCTCAAGAAACGATAAACGACACCTAATGATTCGACTCAAGTCAAAGGGACCTCGATTCCCGCTACACTGAAACCCTCTGAAGTGTGGGATAAAGCGGATTCGGCATCTGACCAGCATAACCTTTTTGCGTTGGTATCCAGCGGTAGAGCCAGGAGAACTCTGATTGCAGAGGAAATGGCGCGCGCAAAGGCCTCAGAGATGGGTGGTTCCGACCTGTTGACCACTAATTAGTTAATTTTTTCTTCTATAACATTGAAATGCACCGAAGGAGTTGCAGTAGGGTGGTCATGCAGTCGCTGTCTTGTATTTCGAAGGACAGGGCGCGGTATGGGGGCGGCGGGGCCTCAAAACGATCCCGATTCCTGGCGGAAAAGATCTTTCGGATCACTTCGCAGGCCAGAAAGGGTACGTCTGAGCGCGGTGCATATTTAAGTGCGACATCCAAAGCCTGAATTACTTGTGCATCCGCGAAGGAGGCAAACACATTCTTGGAATTGGTTCGGGGGTACCAGGAGGACGAATTGTTGGCCATACTCCCCACCAGTCCAAGGATATGCAAGATAGCCTCCGACTGGGCGTCGGATATAGTTCGCGCGCGGGGATCCGGGCTTGGGTTTTCCAAGTTCGCGCTGCGTCAACTCAGTAGGGTATCAGTCGAGTAGCGTGCTCCACCTACCTCAACAAGTTTGTTAGAGCAGAAATCCCTTGCGGCCATTGCGCAAAAATGGAGTCGGCCCACCCCATCTTGCGGAACTGACTAGGGGACTGGATCAACATTTCAACGTCAGGTGTTTGAAATACTGGACGGAGCAACGTTAATGCAGTGAGGATCCAGGAGAACGTCGGTCGTTCTTTCGCCGACAATAACCAACAACGTTGCATCAAGCCCCAAGCCAAGTCGGCCCCTGTGAGCGCTACGTTTGTGAGTCGCGCTGGCCGATGTCCCGCGGTCAAGTGTCGGTGCAAAGACGGACGGTCGGCGATGTCGACGAATGGGATCTGCCCGTCCGTATACAGCTCATAGAGCGTCATGGCGAATGCCCAAACATCGGTTTCGACGGTCGGATTGACATGTTCGGCCTTCAAGAGTTCAGGAGCCAGCCAATGCATGGTACCCTCGGGACCCCCAGCCACTCCGGAACGGGCAGATGATAGAGAATGCAAGCGAGAGAGTCCGAAATCGGCAACAAGAGCAGTACCCTGATCGTTAATAAGGACATTTCGAGCCTTGTTAAGTTCAGCGATTGGACACTACGCATAGCAGAATATTGCAGTACCTTGAGGTCGCCGTGAACGACGTGAGAACTGTGAAGGTAATCGACCCCCCGTGTAATATCGATTATCTATAGACGAACGATGAAAGCCTGCGGTCAAACTGTCTGAGTACCCACCAGTTGCAGACGATCTACATCCTTGTGGCGGGAAATATACTGGAGGACATTGCCGTGTGCACAGTATGGCGACACCGCAAAGTACGGAGGCTCTATAAGGGCACCGCCGATAAACGGAAGCAGATTGGGATGCTCCATCCGTCTCCAAATCCAAATCTCATCCATTACATCCTGTTTCCGTTAGCATGTGGGAAGCTTAAAAGTCGGGAACGTACGTCAATGTCTTCGTCGTTGATGAATTCCTTTATAGCCACGTCCATGTCGCCCTCCTTCCAACGACCTTTGTAGACTAAGCTAAATCCCCCAGCTCCTATCACCTCCCGACGTTCAAATGAGCCTCGTTTCATGACCCAGGGCTTGGTTCGTGGGCCGTGGTAATTGGTACGAGATTTAATCACTTTAGTTGCCTCCTCAACGAAGCCACGAACCTCGGGTTCTACGAGGGTTGGGCGGGAGAATATGCGGAGAGACAAGGATTGAAGGGCATCGCGCGACGCTTTGTCGATGTGGGCTCCTTGCAAGCCAATTGTGTCCGCAATTCGATCAGGATCGCGCACCAGTGCCTGAAGCTGCTCCTTGAGTGCCTTGACGTCTTCCTGACGGGCCAATTCATTTGATTGCAGCTTCTCCAACATGGCTTTTGTATCCTTCTGGCGCGCTAATTCATCGACGACTTGTTGGCGTTTGATGTCGATGTTTAGTTTGAGCTATGGACGTGCATCAGTCCACTCGTAGAGCAGCAGTTGGAAAACAAAAACTTTGCAGCGCTCGGAAGCATCACGAGCTTTCGAATCTAGTTCCCCTAGTTCGTCTTGAATTGACGCGTATTGCACTAGTCTTTGTAGAAAAGTGAGATGTAGAAACTCTTCGATCCGCTTCTCGATCGACACGAGGACCCTATAGGTTAATCAATTGACCTCAGTGTACTGAGATACAATGAGATAGTACTGAGAGAATTCTTGGATGGTAGGACCAAGCGCAGATTCAAGGACTTTAAGCGGGACCCCCGACATTGCCTCATCAAGCGTCTGGACGGCTTCCCGAGCGGATGAGGCAAGAAGTTGTGCTCTGCGCTTATTAAGACGCATCTGATCCACCAGACCGAATATTTTCTGTGTGGTGGCCGCTGCAAGTTGTAGTCCTGGGATTGGGACACAGACACTGACGAGCTCCATCGCTGCCCCGGCCGCCGACAACCCGAGCCGTGCAAGCTCTCGGGCGTTCTTGCTGGTTTCTGGTTTCATACTGGACGGTCGAACGAGGGAGGAGGGTCCACGACCTGGCACTGCGGAGTCGCGGTCGTGGTGGTTAAGTTAGAGGGTGGGAGATCGTGCCAAATCTTTATGTCCGCGTATCGCCGATAGCTCCGCCGATGTCCGTCGAGCCAAGTTAGTAGAAGGCGTCAATAAAACAGATGGCAGGCATAAAGTAAGGTACATGTATCGGTCAATGTTTAATATTTAACATAATCTTCCACCACAGCGATTTCCGCAATCCAGGAAAGCCCGTGGTCAGCCGTCCACAGCTTCACCAGCCGAAGGCGATTGAAGTTGACGCCTCCAGGCCCGAGCAGAAGGGCTCTGCGGTCCCGGGTATTGCAGTACTTGCGGTAGAGCTATTGTATCCTGAAGTTAGTCAATCGGCCAAAGAAAAGGCGAGTCATTACACACCTGAGAAAACTGGAAGAAGTATTCCGCGACTTGTTGGCCCAGCTGCGCTAAAGTGGTCGTTTCGTGCAGATGCAGTGGTTGTTGGATGATCAGCGGCTGCGGCGCGTTGCATTCGTTGTGGAAGGTGATGTAGCCAGGCCACTGGAGACACATCAAGAAGGGAAGTTCTGAGCCCAGAACAAAAACAAAGACGAACCTGAATTGAAAGCATCGGGTGGGGAACATGAAACAGCATTGGGTGGAGGAATCGCGCAAGCGGCGCGCCGCCGTGAAATATTCCGTCCCCCCCGAGGCGCGCCTGCTCCATCGAAATCCCGGTGGCACAGCGACCCTGGTGGGGAACGAACGGGATACGATCCCCGGACCAGAGGTCGCCTGTCCCGTTGACGATGCGGATGTTGGTGTCTGTGTGCCACCAGTCCGAGGGGAGACTGGGAACTTTGAAGACGGGGAGGCTCGGCTCAGGCATGGGAGGGTTGGGGAGACGAGTAAATCGTGAAGGCTCGATTGCCTCTGCGAGCAACTGCGCCTTCCTGAGATAGCTTTCTAGGTCTGCGACGTCGTTGGAAGGAATCTATGCAAAGTAATTACCATGCGTATTCAGGCTGAAGATAAAATACGGACCTTTGGGCTGTCCCTCGAGATGGAGGTGCGACGGTCAAGGGCATTGTACTGAGGGTGGGGCATTTCGATGAAAGTGTGGAAGACTCGGAGGGGGATGTTGCAAGCCAAGGGAGGTGGGGTGGCTTTTATAGGGTATCCAGTTTTGCCAAAGCATCGTGAAGCCACCCTTCAGACAATCAGAGGTGCGCTTTGAGTTCTAGCATTGTGCTCAATTCGGTAATTGATCAAAGCGCGCTTGATTGCCACTGAGCTTTGACCCGCCGTTGGAAACAAAGGTGGTGTGGCCCCGAGAAGTTTTGCGGAGGCTCATTGTTGTACACAGCGTTGACACAGCGGAAGTCGAATCGAAGCAATAGATCCAATAAACGGCGAGCTTTGAGAATCAACTTGAAGCTTCAAGTTGGGCCAAATCGAGAGTTCGGAGGACCTCATAGGTAAAGGGTTGAGTGCGTACAGGGGGCAGTGGCTTGTTGTCTCACTCGATGCGACTTCCATGATCAAGGTGACCGTACAGGACAAGCCGACATTGATGCCATCAACTTTGGTCCTTGTTTATCATCAACGCCGATGCCACGCAATCGCCTCTTGTCTCCCACCAATATTTTCGACGGATTGAAGATAAATTACAGATTTTGGTTTGGGGCCCGGACCATTGGGATTGGGCTGCCCGAAGATACCATTTGCTCGGTAACTCAGCATTCCTCGTCACACGGTTCAGGGGAAACGACACGAAAGAATTGAAAAGAAGAAGAAAAAGGTCGCTACCCTATTCACTAGCCGCTATTCGCCTTCGATACCGCAACCATCGGGCCGCCCCATTATTCTGGTTCTCATCCAAAGGACCTTCTGGTTGTCCGACACTGCCCTCCATGCGATTATGGCATAGACACATCTTAGGTGGCAGAAAATGTCGAATGCGTCTCTCCCTGACACTCAGTTCTGAACCCCGCTGCCAGGGGTGCTCTGGCTTAGTGTCTATGTTCGCGTTGGTCTATTAACTTCGTGCTCTTTGTCTTCACCAACGTTCAAGTCCCATCGCATTGCACGGCCACTATTAGATGAACTCCTTAATCAACTGGTGGAGCTACGAGACATGAAAGCATCCTTCTTCGGTTTAATTACGCTACGGCTGCAAAACAGAATGAATTCCGCTGATACATATCACAAGATCCGCTCCCGAGGTTCGATTTCCCTGTGCCATGACAATAATGGGTTTGAATGGGGACAGTCCCGTATATAAACTCTGTCGTCCACTGAACCCAAACAAATCGAACGCCTCTCAACCCCACTCAAAGACCTCGCCATGAAATTGCTCGTCGTCTTCTTCCCGTTCATCGCTGTTGCCACTGCGCTTGCCCTGGTAAGGCCCCGTATTCGTTTGATGAGCTGGAAATGCACAGCTAACGGGACCCTCCCAGCCCATCGTCAACCTCGAATCCATCGCCGACTTGAAGCGCAACTGTGGGCTTCCTTGCGTGAGCCGAGCTTCCTTGCGCAACTTGAGAATGGCTGACCTCGGCATGCGTGACAGACGTGCCCAGACCTGTCCTGCTTCGGCCCCGATGATGGTGGACCTAACTGAGAAGGCCATGGAGCGGGCTCTCGCCACACGATAATGAATGCCGCTCTCTGTTCGTTGTCAATCCTATTGCGAAATAATTGTTTCCTGTTGGATATCGGGCCTTTATTGACAACTTACCACCTTTTCTGGTTTGGGTCGTGCTGTGGCGCCTGCGTTTGTCTATTTCAAGCTTCGGCACGGTCAGTCTGGATCTCGAACAAGGGTGCTGGATACTTGGCGCTGGACCACTGGACGAACCATATTAACCGCCCAGGCCACCGGTATTGAGGGAGTTGGGCCAGGGTCGCCACCGTTGAATCTACCACCAAGGAGCGTGACATGTCAAAGTTGAAGAAGAGCTTGAGGTTGGCGTTCTCTGCCGCGTGAAATAGAGATTTGGTGTTGATCAGGATGGAAAGAGGAATATGGAAAGAGGACTGAGTGATGATTCTCACCCACGAACGCCAGGGGAAATTTGAACAGTGACTCGAACACTGGCGTCTTCGAACTCTCCTGGAAATTTCGCATTTGAGATTCAGATTTGATATAACACGGACCAGATTCCTCATCGCGCAGTTTCAGCACAGTGCTAGTTTATATTCAACTCCCGGCCCATCTAGCTCCCCACCTTCGGAATATTAATAGGGGGCTTCGGCAAGAATTCGCATTGGCCCAAGGTGACGAGTATAATAAATCCCAACTAGGGTTAGGGTTAGAAGCCCGGAAGAGCGAAAAAAAAGGCCCACCCAGCCGAATGGCCGTGGTGGGACTGGGAAATATTGAGACAATGCATGCACCTAAGCACATACAATGCGCAAGCCCACGCTGAAGACGGGGTCGCTGTGCCAGGGCGTGTTCCTGCGCACCACCCACCCGGGAGTTGAAGGGACAGATGTTGTCAAGGTAAGTATGAGTTATTCAGAAGATGATAGGATCGTTTTATACTTCCTAACCTGCGCACGGACCGGGACGCGTACGCGTTGTATGCGCAGGCTTGATGCAGTGTTGACCACGTGACCGATCACGCGTTCCGCGCTTTGTCCTCAACCGCCACCTCGACTCGACGCCCTGACGCAAGACGTTATTCTCGGCATGTACCTCAACTTTAGAAACGGCGGATCGGTCTACCGTGCGCTCGCTTTCTACCTGTGGTGTGTCCTTGGCGTTTTTTTCCCTGTTCCTCAGCGTCTCCAGTATTTCTCGCCGCCCTTGAAAGTGAGTAATCCAGTGTTGTGCGCTAACTAATACCCAACGCAACATCATCGATGCTGGGTAGAAACAAGCCACGAATATTCGTGTGGCTACCGATTCGGTATCACTTGACCGCTCCCTAACATATCTCACCCGTGTAGCCGGCAAATTCGTTTTCGGACCACCTCTGAAGGCGTTCCACCGCCGTGACCCTGCCTTTGAAAGCCTGCGACGCCCCATCACCGACGACCACTCTCATGTCCTCCCTCGATCTCACCTTTGCACTCTGTGCGGCGGCGCTGGTGCTGATGATTCACTTTGTTTACCGGCGCTCCATCCGCTCTCATCTGCCTCTGCCACCCGGACCCAAGAAACTGCCCTTCGTTGGCAATATGTTCGACCTGCCTCTTCCATGTGGGAGACTTACACTGCATGGGGTCGGAAATTCGGTGGGTTTATGCACCTTCGAAGCTACACCCACTGAACAGTCTTCGCAAGATTCTGATATCATTCATCTCAATCTTGTGGGTCAATCTGTAGTCGTTCTGTTGTCTTCAACTGCAACGGACGACCTTCTGGAAAAACGCTCGGCGATTTATTCGGATCGGTGAGTTGGCAGCTATACTCAGTGACATTCACTGTCTGAGGCTCAGGCCATCACTACCAATGTACGTCGACATCGTCGGATGGGACTTCAATCTCGGTAAGAGATAGAACCCTTCTGTGGCCGTTCAACTGAGGTTGCCGTGGGCAGTGGTGATGAAATACGGTATGTAATAATGCTCTCGTACCTTGGATTATCGATGTAGTTCCGTCCCAACGTCAGGAAACAAGTGGTTCGTGCTGATTAACTGTGAGCAACTGACGTACCACAACGTCGACGTAGGCGGGCACACCGACGCCTCTTCAGCCAAGCTTTTAACTCCGTAGGGTCGAAACGATTCCGTCCCAAACAACTAGCTGCCACTCGCAGGATGCTTTGTCGGTTTCTCGCGACTCCGAATGAATTCAACAAACATATCAGGCAGTGCGTAAACCCTCCCTTGACAGAGCCTTACCATAGTCTAACACTGCCTGGCTAGGATGGCTGGCGAACTTATAATCAACGTCGCCTATGGAATTGATGTCCTCCCCGTCGACGACCCGTATGTCGCGTTGGCCGAAGAAGGGATCCAGGCTGGCACGGGCGCTGCCATCCCCGGAAAGTTCCTTGTGGTGAGTGCCGTGCTCGGTCCGCGTTCTATCAACCTTCTCGAATATTTCTGATGTGTGCAGAACATGTACCCCGACCCATACTCCTTCAAACCCGAGCGATTTTTGCTCGACGGAAAGCTGAATCCACACGTCAGAGATCCACAGGCTACCTTTGGCTTTGGAAGAAGGTGTGTAATCCTGCTTTCTTTCACTACTTTAATGGCTTTTAATTTTGTGGGGTTTATCAATGAACCAGGATTTGTCCGGGTCAATATATCGCAGCTTCCTCCGTTTTCATCTCAGTGGCATCTATCCTGGCTTCGTTCGACATCACCAAGGCTATCGGGGACGACGGAGCGCCGATTGAGCCTCCGTATAAATGTTCGACGGGGATCGTCCAGTAAGTCATGCATGGTTCCGCTCCCATCGTTTGATTAATTTTTGGGTTTACTTAGTACTCCACTTCCGTTCAAGTGCTCAATCCGCCCCCGATCGCAAAGCGCAGTTACGGTTATTGAGGGCGAAGACCACTATGGCTCATCTAAGGCTTCGAATTGAACGCATAATCGCGCTGCGTTGATAACCTGTTGATTCTGACCCCCGGAAATGCAAGGCAGGAGGCTTGCAGGCTTCGGCAACCAGTATGTGACATGTGTTCCTTGTATTTTCGACGAACGACACACAGCAACTATTCTATATCCAACCTTCCAACCATATCTGTTCAAGCACCATCTGCCTGCAACAACCTTGACCCTCCTTCCACCACACCCTTTGCTTTGCTCCGCATCCTCGAAATATCTTAAATGCCATCACCCATGTTTAGCCCCTGCCGCCGGAGGTACTACCAAGTCGCGTCGCTTCGTTCGTCCCTGTATTTGCGATAGAGCGCTCTCTGAGTCGTCCTAGTCTTGCGATCTCCCCCGTCCTCGCTGCTTTTGCGAGTGTTATCGCACACGTCTCCCACCGCAAGGCCAGACCTAGGAACATCAGGGTGGCGGAAGCGCGCGGGTCTGAAGACACTTACCATGAAGACTCTGGTTCGGCATCGGCGTGGTCTGAGTCAATTCAAATACCCATAGTATTTGTTCTTTCTTTTGCAGCTGACAGGGCGTCAGTTCAGGAGCAATCTGTGGTGTAAAATTTCACTGCCGCGCACTTTTTCGACTATCGAGGGCTGACGCGCTTTCTGGATGATTGAATGAGCAAGCAAGTATAATGCTACCGGGCTGTTCTTCCAAGCGGGCCCGGAAGCATACTCTATGCATTGCTCTTGAGGAACCGTGCCACGCCAGAAGTAAAGAAGAGTGACCCACAGTCGGAGGCATTCCATGAGTAACAGCTTTGGTATCGTCGAAAGAGACTCCACAAAAACGTCGGGGTCGATCGATGATTCTTTGGGCCACAACTCCCGCGTAAAGTCCAAGGGATACCGCCAGTCCCGTTCACATGCGCCAGGGTACCCGCGTGGAAACCCGAGTACCGCCGCCACGTCGGGCGTAAACTTCTGAGTTATCTCCTGTTTCGATTCCAGCGTGTACCCAAGTATGATTAGGGTTGGCCAAAATTTGCTCTCCGGCGGCTGCGTCTGGGGAAGATCCTCCGGCGTTGTGGCGGCCGGGGTTGGACTCTTGCAGCCTGTCACCTTCCGCATGGCCGCCTCCCACCGGATGCCGCAATCCTGGATGAATGGGCAGTTGAGGTTCGAGAGACCTGTTCGCCTTGAGATCCTGTGAATCGGTCGATCTGGTGAGTCGCTCGGAATTCACCAGCTGCAGATGGCGCACCAAATGACATGTTTTCGTCTACCGTCCTTGATGTCCTCTGCATCCGAGTCTTCTGTGGCGTTGTGAGTGGCTCGGACAACCAACCCTCTGTCCAAACTGCTTAGCGGGTGGCACATCACTGCCAGCTCTTGAGTGACAAGGTCTAGCGCCTCGCCGTTCGGGTTAGTCTGGGCGGAATGAGCAATATCGGGGGCCGGATTGCGCTCCTGCGATATCACCGGGGACAAATCTGAGGCGATATCTTCGGGATTCGGTGGCGTTGCGCGTACATCACTGGTCTGGAATTGAGGCATCTCGAGTTGTGGTTGGGAAGTCGCCACAGGAACTTGAAGGAGGCAAGAGCATGATGGGAGCATCGCACCCCTGGGTGGGTAGTTAAAGATCCACAGCCCAAAGCAGGAGTCATATATAGTGGCGTCCTTGTGTGGGCGTGAACGCCTGATGGGTTCGGGTGGCACGCACTTCACAATAAACGAACAACAAATGACTCAAAAGAGTAGTAGCCGACGTGACGAGCCCGCTGACGCTCCAGGTCCTTGAACAGCGGATTGGAAAGAAATATCGAACGAAACTTACAGGTATGCTTAGTTCGGTGATTCAAATAATGTTCAACTTCAAGTTCAACCAGTTCGGAGTTCGGTGCCGCATCCGATCACCCAACGGCATAGTGTGACTGATACGTGACGCGTTTGTTCTTTCTTTGACTCCTACCTTGTACTTGCTGCTCTTGTACTCTCCCTGGACTCGCAAACAAGGTCGCCTTATTTCTGGGAACCCCTTGTATTCTGTATCCATGGCTGCGCTTGGGATGTGGAAGGACCATAAAACGATCAAGCATTTCAAAAAACGCCTGTTCGCGCAACTTTAGACGAACATCGTCTGCACATGGGAAACACGCCCTCAATCCTCGAAGCAACTCCTCAAGAGCATGCTCTCTTCACTGCGCGTCACCTCGAAAAGCAGCGCCAAATTCTAATATGGCCACCTGAGACGAGCGTTCCGCCTGGGCCAGTGCCGAAACATATTTTTTCCTGGGAAGATTGGGATTGATTTCGCTCCACGATACAGACATGTGCAAATACAATTCTACTCCTACCGCTTCCAAGCGCGCGACGCGCTGCGGCCGGACATGGACGCCGTCCTGTCGCTGGAGAAATCAGGCGCGCTGTCCCTCTTCGCCGTGCGGCGTTTGTGGGGCCTGGAGACCTGCTCGGTATGCATTGAACCCATACTCTAAATCGACTCGAAACATACATACTGACTGGGTTGCCCCGAGATCATCGATCCCATTGAACTCAAACTCGGTTTCCCCGCGGACCCCAACTGGCTCTCGGCGGACACTGTAGAGGAACTGGTTAGGAAACACGGTTGTATCAAGGTCATCGGTTCGTTCCTTCCGCTCCATCCACCCTGCTCTCAATTTACGATTGACTGACCATGTTGCAGAGCCATACGCCTCCTACGAAACCGTCGCCAAACGCCAGCTCCGCCACATCGCACTAGCGACCTTATCCCTGCTCCGTTCCTACTCCATTATCGCGTACGCTGGCGTGCGAGCACTCTCCCGTGTGCTCGCGAAACCGTGCATCACCAAGACGCACCACCTCGACTGGACGCGCCTCGGGCTCCCCCTCGTCCTCTTCTTCCTGGTCCTGTGCAAACGCGAACCACTCACTGCGCTGATCAATGCAATCACTCCCGACGCGTGCCTCACCTTCGTGCTGGCCGCGCTCTTTCTCACTGTGCGGAATGCGCAACACGCCCTGGTACCGGTGGGGCTGGAGGACGAGAAGTCGACGGTCTTCGTGCTCTCTGGATGACTAAGTTCTGATCCATATGTATATGTTCAATTATGCCCATGCAGATTTTTATGGTACCCACTCAATCATCACCCATCCGACAGCCTGCGACGGTTTCTTGTCCTCGCCTGTATCCGATCAATGATGGCGATGCCAGTTCAATTGTTCTCTCAAATCTAAAGATGTATGTACCCGTCTCAGATCACTCTCGCTTGTCCGTTTGTTACCCGTTCCCTTCTGTTTCTCCATCACAGGGCCCAAGCACGCGGTTTGAATAATCAAACCTCTTGTAACTCTCTCCAACCGCACCCCATCTCTGTCACCTCACAATGCCCATCTCCGAGAAACCGCTGAGAAGCTGGCCACTCATCTTAGCCTCGCAGTGGATGGTTTCTACATGACGTCTCGTTGAATCAGTTACCAACGTCTCAAAAACTTGTCGAAGAAGTCAGACCTCTGGCTCTCGACATCCATTCATCTATTGACCGACCCTTCGCGCAGGGCGCCTTTTGCGCAAAATTTCTAATTCTCTTGTTCATCATGCAGAATTTCGCCAACTTTATGCGGGCGGCCGAGGGGTCGGATTTCTATTCCTTTTACGTGACCCAGTTCTTGCTTTCATTTGAGCGCGCGACGTAAGAATTTCACCAAGACATTTTATTGCTAATTGTGCCGGCACTTCAACCAGACGCTAAGTATAAGTATTTTACTTCCACTTGCTGAACTAGAGTCCAGAGATGTATCATGACACCAACGCTATTGCCTAAAGGTGATCGTTATGTCCCACACAAGCGGGGATAGCGTCTCTTTCGCCCAGCACTCCAGGGGCTGATGGCTGTTTGGGACCAAAGCATCGGCTCCAAACATGTTTTCTTTTTGGTTCACTGTTTGTGTCCAAGTCAAATGCAAACCAGAAATAAACCATGTTTGGGCACTCAATTGAACTGGAAACATACAGCCTTTTTCGAACCCGAATGTTCACAGAAAAGCCGATATGTTCCGCAAATTTTCTGCAACCAAAAACCACCCTGTTTGAGCTCGAAACAGCGGAAGAACAATGAGATTTTGCATGTTTATGCCCCACACCGGAGAGTTTTTCCGATCCAAACTGACGGCAAACATCTTACATATTTCGGCAAGTCTAGAGGCTTGAACATTTTTGGAATTTGGGAGTCAAAGGGGATCCAAAAATTAGCTATGGTCAGTTCATTTTTCAGCAGGCTCCGAAAATTGTACTAAATATAACACATGTTTGGAAGCCATGTTTCGGCTTAAAAATGCATCAACCCCAGGAGTGCAGTCAAAAATCCAGGATAGTCAGTCACCCTCCTGCCGACACCGGCAGAAAGCGCGAAAGAAATTCCGCTCATGGAGCCGGGTTGCTTTTTCAGTGTACGCAGTGTCCTCGTTGTCAGCTGGCTTGACCCGAAAGAGGTCAAGTATCACAACCATACGTTCGCCACGCTCGCCGGTAAAAAGGATGTTCGGTCCTCGGATGTCTCGGAGGATCCAACCGCTACGCCTAAACTCTCCAACGGCCTTGATGCCCAGGATGCACTGAATTGGGCTGAGTTGCGGGTTACGGCGATATGAAAATACGGCTTACAAAATCCTAAATATTGGGAATGGAACGAGAGTTGAAGAGTTCGTTGGCCGTCAGCCCGGGAATGAACTCCAACACGAGGACCCAGGCGGTCTCTTGGAACGGGGTGGTAATCTAGAAAAATGATCGGAATGAGCCATGAGAGAGGTGGCAAAGATCCCTCACCGTGTGGAGTCCAAAAAAGTAAGGGATGGATAACCCTTGCTTTTCTGAGAGGCATCGATAGACCCAGGCCTCGTTGTGCGCAAGATGCCATGGGCCCTCATAACCCTCTCCAGGCCCGGCGCAAATGGAAGGTTGGATGATTTTCATTAGGCATGTTTCGGGATTGCTGGTAGGGTTGGCTGTCCATACCTCCGAGAGTCCGTCCAGTCCTGGCTGCAGCATGGCGTCAAGCTGCAACGTCATACTAACAGAGTTGCCAAAGTGCGCCCCAAACTGGGAGGGGGTGGTGGAAATGGTGGGTAATTTACGTCCCCAGGGATGTCGATTTTGCGCCGGGATTTCTAGGGGTAACAGTGGGGCATCAAACCGTCCGTTTTACGCCCACGGGCGTAGGAAATACGCCCGTAACCGCATTCTTTTTCAGCGAAACGGGACGTGGATTTTGCACCCGTGCCGTACCGTAACCGCCCGTTACGGGCGTAAATTGACCTTTCCGTGCTGGTCTGGGGCATTTACTAATTCTTTGTGAGTGCGAAACTGACTCTTTGAACGATAGGAACACACTGATAATAACCAGAAGATTTTATGAAGCCAGGAGACTTACCCGTAAAATTGCCGTATTTAAAACGGCCGTTTTTGAACCTGAAGATTAGCCGTACGGTACGGGGACGTAACCATTTTTACGCCCCGTCGTCGCGTAATTTTACGGGACGGTTTGATGCCCTAGAACTTCAACTTGCCGTAACACGAACTGTAGCCCGCTTTCTATAGGTGCTGAGAGCGCCAATGTACGGGCTGTCAGGAGTTTGTGGCAGTAACCGTCGATGTCAGTCGTGAGGATCGATCGAACTCCAGGGGAAGAGCCTCGTATGGCGGGATATCTGCAGACATGGTAGTTGCTAAGAGCGTTTGTGGCAGTGGACACACGTTGATGGGAACTCTGGGAAGTTACGTACCGGTACCACATTCCCAATTGGGATGTGGTTGAAATATCAAGGCTTCTACGACGCCACATCGTTTACTACTCGTCGCCGGCTCTCAGTTTCCGGAGGTTAAAAACCCGATCTTGCCACTCTAAACGTCAAGCCAACGTAACCTCATTCCTCCCCGGGCCCGCAAGTCGCGTGAAAAGAGCGAATGAAAAGCCAATGAAAACGACCCTAGTTTTACTCCTTTACCAGGGTCACCAAGTACGGTTTAAAATTCGGTTTAATTGAGAGCATTCCGGAGATTTTAGCTTGGTAGACAATTCCGTTCCTCCATATTGAGTACTCTCGTCCCACGGTTTGATTCACCGCGTTAAGCGGCCTCGTCGGCAACCTGAAGGCTGCGGACGCCACATCGGCACAGGTGTGCCGCAATCCTATGCCGACCCTGTGCCGACGGCCGTCTCACGTCACCTCATGCGGCATTGATGGCTTCTACGGCGAGCTCGACAATGCTTTATGTTTCCCGATGTCCTGCACCCGTTTCGGGCTCCAGAATGTCCCGCTAAGGGCGAGTGAAGGTAAATTCCCAGTAGGTTGGCACCGGTTGGGATAGTGTGCCGGCACCAGGTCTGCCGACGTCCTGAGCTCAGGCCTCACGAGTCACCATTCGGCCTGTGGTCGCACAACATTTACAGCGGTCCTCGACGCCAAGATGAATGATGCGCGGAAAACACGCATTCAACAAGTCCCGCCGTTTCAAGCTAAGTTGTCCCAATTTCCAACGGCGCAAAGGTGTCCAGTGATATAAATACTCCCGTCCGGGTTGAGGTTCACGGCATCCCGGCCCGCGCAGGCCGTGTAAATCCCCCTTTCTCACGGTTCAACTCATCACGCGCACGATCAATATCGATCAATGACGAGGATTTGCGCTCCACTTTGACATCTTCAAAACGCTTTCCCTCCCTCTCTACACACTCTGTTTCTGCCATGGAAGAACAACCACCGTCTCTTTCAGGTCGGCACAGAGGGCCTCACGCTGATCCAATACAACCAACTCAGGCGGAAGGCGAATCCGCGCGCTCATCTCCATCAGCGCGTCGTATCCGCGGGCGACGCAGGCTTGCACTTCCCCTTCCCGATCCCGTTCTACCACCAGAGCCAGTGCCAAAGCTAGAGCCGGAACGACACCTACAACCCGGAGCCTCGCCGCGCCCGGAACCGCCGTCTCGGCCGTCGGCGCGTCGGACGCGAGGGCGCGAACGGTTACGCTCACCACAAGTGCTGCCTACAGAGGCGAACCCGCGCTCTCGTTCTCCTTCCACCTCGCCGCAGCCACGGCCAGAACCACCGTCTCGGCATTCGGCGCGTCGCATTCGAGGCCGACGGAGGCTTGAACCCGGCGCGCCAACTTCACCTTCAACTTCATCGCTACCGGTCGAACCGCAACTACCATTATTAGCTGCAGCTGAAATGGAACCATCTCCCCAACGGACGGTGCGCGTGCAGACTCTCACTGCTCCCACCACCATTTCGCGGCGCACTTCCACCACTCCCCTGCCGGCCACTCCCACTCCTGTACCCACTCCTGCCATATCCTCAGACGCCGCAGACGCAGGGATTCCCGACGCGCAACCCCAACTCCAAATGGAGCGCGATGTTGACGTGGACGCAGAAATAATGACCAAGAAGCGCTTCCACGGGGTCGTTTCGCTAGAAGTTGTGTGAGTTGCCTTATTCTTTTGTGCCCCGTTCTCCCTGCCCTTCAAACCTCCGTTTTTTGCTTTCTCCCGGCGGTTCGATGCTTCGAATCCCCCCTTTACTTCGAACTCCGCGCACCTTCCTCCTCGCGTTAAATCCTTCCTTTCGCATTCCTCCCTCTACTCTCCCCATTCCTCCGTTCGGCGTTCGCGCTGGGCTCCGTGCGCTTCGAATTTCTCCTTTAACACCCTCCTTGCACCTCCTCCCCCCTCCCTTTCAAATTCCCGCACCAACGCACGCTAACCCCTTCCCCCCTACCCCAGCCGCGCCCCCGGCCCCTCCCTCAACCCCATGGCCATCGCGTCCCCTCACTCTCACCCCCAGCCCCAGCCGGACGCGGACCCCAACCCCGACACGGTCGTCGCGTGCTACATCGTCGTGGACGTCGTGGTGCGGTCGTATGTCCTTATCGTTATTAGGCGGCCGCGGGGGGCGAAGGCGGGTGGGGGTGAGTGTGGGTGTGATGCGTAGTCGTAGTTTTTCTCGGCGGTATCCTTGTTTTTATTGTACGGGATTTTCGAAGGAATGGAAGAAAGGAAGGAAGGACTTGGGCTTGGGCTTGGGCTTCATTCGTGTTTATTCGCCGGGTGAAAGGTTTACGTACCAGAACGGGTGTTGAGTAGCAGCACTTGATAGGTACGTACAAACGTGCAAGTGCAAGTGAGTGAGGTGATACGCAGGTCGCAGCGGTTTATATTGGCAATCAAGCTTCTGGAAACGCTAGAAGAGGAGAGGAGCGAGTGCAAAAGTGTAGTTCAACAGAAATCGCAGATCGATGTACGTGTGGCTGGCTCCGATGGAGCACCTGCTGGGAGCGTTTTCCTGCGATTAATTCAGTGTTCATACGTGGAATCCTCAGCCTTCAGCCTTGAACGAGACTAATACTAAGCGGAGACGATGTTCAGTTCCCCTTGATCGACTGAGTTTTTTCTAACGACTGGGCCTTTTGATGCAATACTAGAAATGGGTTCAATCATGAAGGGTCGAGCCGCACAGCGGCAGGGATCTGCAGGATTCACTTTGACAATGGTGTTCCGAGAAAGGCTTGCAATGACCCGACCCCGAGGCGTAATTATAATAATATTAGCATCTACAGTTGCACACGCTGCGTGCTAAGTACCGATTAGTACCGAGTCTTCGTCAGTGCGCTATTGAACATTGGGTATGACCTTATTTTTCATCAAATATTCGAGCTTTAGTTCGGAACTTTTACTCCGAAGTTGACCTGGCTAAGCGACCATGACAGGTCGTCGGAACTTTGTACCCGAAGTACCGAACTTTTGCGAACATGTACTTGTAAGCACCACCCGAACCTTTTGCGCACCTTTGGTTCGCTTGACACAGCTGGTGGTTGGGGAATAATTGATCTGGTGGTTCGCTTATCAGGCTGTGGTTTCTTTAGCGAGACACAGCTACCGAATTGGGTTACCTCATGGTTCGGCTAAACTGGCCACTGACCGCCAACTGACTTGAGCTCAGTTCAGAATATTCTGCATATATACCCATGAAAGTACTATTTTTTTCGCTTTCTCCTACACACTCTCTATCCCAGTATCTCTGCACCTACCACTTCACACTGTATGTCTCCATACTTTGCCTCAGTGCGACTCTGTTATTCATTCAAACCCATAGCCTTTCACCTACCAAATTTTGTGCGACATACTTGTTGTTAAACTGCCAAATACTAACACTTCTGTAGGGAAAGCAATTCAATGGACAACCAAAACCTCGTGAACCTTTTCATGCATCGCAAACAATGCCCCAGGACTGCTAACTGCTGTCGCTCCTGGGCAGGCTCCTCAGCCTGCAGCCCCGAATCCAGCTCCGACTGCTTCTCAGCCAGCTCTTCCTCCACCCTCAAGCCAGCCATCGCTCCCTGCTCAGCCTGCTGCCCTCCCGATTCAACCCTACCAAAGTCTTCGGGTCGCTCCATCGTCGCTCCCAGTACATCTCCCCCCTTTGCCTCCCCTCTCGTCTTCCTCATCTTCGAGTCTGCATTCGGTCGTCAACCAGGCTCGTCTTACCCACTCTGCCTCCTCGCAACCTCGCCAGGCCAACCTCCCTCGTCGTCGGCCTCGGACCAATGCAGTCGCTCCCCCGAGTTTGCCTCGGGCTCCCGACATTAACTCGTGCCTGACTTTGTCGGGTGGCCAGACACATCTCCGAACCATGAATATTGTCTATCCTCCCCAGGTCGGTCGTGAATTTTCACTATGTTACCTCCACACTCAATCTGTTCCTTCGGTAGATTGCAGGTCTTGAGTCCGACCTCTACCTCATGAGATTCCTGAAGGATACTTTCCTCGCCAAGATGAGAGAGTTCGGGCTTTGTGTCCTTCAGACCTCCCCCACCACTCAACTCGTCACCGAACATATCTCCAATATTGTCCACGAGCTTCGGAACCGAGGCATGGATATTGTGGCAAGTGACAGCACTGTCCTCTCTCATGAGGACCAGCCACTGTCTTCGCTCTATCTGGTCAACCGAGGTCTTCCTCGCCCAAGTGATAACCAGATTCGTCTGCGACGACTCCCTCTTCGCCCTGGGACGACCATGGGTGAGGTTGGGGCCAATCGTCTACAATTCGCCCTTCCTGGCCTCTGCATCGAAACATTCGAAGGAGTGAGTTATTTAGCTCTCTACTGGGGTCAGTCATTCTCTTGCCACTGTTTCGTGCCAAATTCTAACAGTATTACGACAGTACTTAGGCAGCCAATCCTCAATGCTGTCTTCGCACTCCCTGGCCCTGGCCAAACTGCTCGCTCTCACCACTGCATCTCCCAAAGGCTGTACACCATGTTCCCTCGCGACAGGGTCCGTGAGCAGTGGCCTTTGGCCGATGGCAATTCATCCTGTGGCGAGAGCGACGATGATCTTGGTCTCGACAACGACGACAACGATGACGAGAATTTGCCTCCCACTCCGACACCTGTTGTTCAAACCAGGGTATGTTTTTACCTTCACTCAGCTTTATTCTTTTCTTACAAGCTCATTTTCGGTCCTAGGTGTTGCGAAGCACCCAGGCAGCTCAAGCCACTGCCCGAGTACTCCCTCCTTCGCCCACTGTTCCTGAGATCCCTTCTCTCCCGACCACCATGTGGGATGAGCCTTGGCAGCCCAATCACCCAGTCATTTACAACTTCTTTCGTGAGGCTTCGGTTTATGTCACTGCAACGAATGGCACTGACTCTCGTCCAGTTCTCTACAAAGGCGAGTTAGGATCCTATTGAGATTGATTGTGTCTTATTTTTTTTCCCCCAGGGGAGTCTGTGGATGAGGCTGCCGATGAGCTGATTGCTGCTGTCGCTCGGTGTGTCGATGAGGGAGACTTTACCTCTGTCCTTTCCGACGACCAGAGTGCAGTCATGTAAGTGATGTTTCTCTTTCTCGGATCATATGGCTCAATAATCTGCCAGCTATCGACCTGGCACCCGAACAATTCTATCGTCTGGGGATGGTGTCCTTCGCGAGATCTTTCACAAAGCCCAGACGAAGTTACTCGAAACTACTGGTTGCCAGTGGCTTACTCCTCGGGCTGATGGCAATTTGTCGATGCTATTCATTCGCTCACAGGGCTTGGGCCAGCACACATTCGGTCCTCGCCAGCAAATGATATCAACTACTGCAGCCCTGTGGAGCCTGGGGATCATCAAGGGTTTCGCTCCCGACACAGTCGATCCTTGTCTTATTCAGTTTCTTCTCAACGAGTGTGACTTTCGATCGGTGCATCCCCTCTTCATGGCAGAGTACCATCCTGTCCTCAAGAGTGTGCTCGATTCCTGGAGGTCAGCTGGTCCTCAAGGCGATGTCAATATCCCTGGCATTGTCTCACATTTGGCAACATATCACGATCTCGAGGTCGGTTTCCTTTATTTTTAACGACACAGGTGCTTACGATTGGCTGAACAGATAACTGCAGTCGCAGTTCGCGACCAAGCAACCCACGATGGACTTTTTGTCGAGATGGCCTATCGAGGAGTCATCGGGTCGGAGGCCCCTTCGCATGTTGATGTTGTGGCTGCTGCTCGGGGTGCCCGACTTCCTTGTCGTAATGGCTGGACCTTTACCAAGGTATTCTTTCTTTTGCCTCAACCCCTGTGGATGGAACTGATATAATCTACAGTTTATTCACTCAGTTCGGGGAGGCTCCGATTCCATTATCGCCAATGTTATGGCCTCGGTGATGGGCTCAGAAAGTCTTATTTCTCGCATCGTAGTCTCACCTAGCCCAGCTTTATCTGCCCCGATTGCAGCAGCCATGGGTGGCGAGTCTCTCATTGATATCATCGCCGACTACCTCATGGGCTCGGGCATCCCCTGCCCTGCGATGTTCGAAGAGGCGAGACAGCACTTCCCTGCTGGTGTCGATCTTTCTTTAATCGACAGCCCAAACTTTCGGGCTCAAATGCTGACTTGGGCGATTTCTGGAACTCCTTACCTGCCGAAAGCATTGGGCAATATCAAAGTATTTCGCTCTTTTGTGCCCTTTTTATCACACTGATCATAAGCCCAGATCATGCTTGTTGACGACAACGACACCATTTACCTTGGTGGACGACCTCACTCGCTGCTTCCCTCAATGTTGGCAAGTGGAACCCTGTCTTTTCGCACTTGCTTCCTCGAGTGTCGCATCCCAGCCTCGTTCCTCTTGAGGGCTGCCCAGGCATCATACACCTCCGAAGAACCTCGTTCTCGTCGCCAGTTTATCCATCACTGGCTGCTCTGTCAGTCGCTCAATGGTATCGACAACCACACCTTTGCTTAGAGTGAATTTATATAACCTTTCGACCTCCCATTTTATGACTTTGTCGCTCCCTTCATCGTCTACTTTGCTCTGCTGCTTACTCTAGGCCTTTACTACTTTTAATCTCCTCAATTCATTATAGCCCTTTATCGCTCATTTAATTTCTTTACTGCCTTTCAACTCCCTCCATCTGTTTGTTCTACCAATTTTGTGCTCAATTTTTCGTACCTTTATTACTCTTTAATCTCTTTTTCATTGACTTAGTTTACACTGGCTATAACTTGCAGGACGACCTCATAAATGTCATATTTTTGTGTTCCCCTTTCAGCATTGATACCAGTTTTGATCTGTCTGGTTCTGCTCTATGGTCTGTTGGTCTAGAGGTTTTACGTCCCTAACTCTGTTCAAGGTTGGCGATGGGGAGCCCCATCGCCGTAAGTTCGAATCCCACCTGTTGCACTATTGTTTACCT
Source organism: Mycena metata (assembly GCA_029378385.1). NCBI lineage: Eukaryota > Fungi > Basidiomycota > Agaricomycetes > Agaricales > Mycenaceae > Mycena > Mycena metata. The sequence goes on from JARKIB010000224.1 coordinate 175,935, forward strand.
TTCTCCCACACTCTTTGGATTCCTTTGTTATGTTTTTTAATTTAATTTCCTTGTATTCTACCTCTGGAGAGAACAGCGCAAATACCAAAGTCAAATGTGAGGAACAGTCAAAATGCAGTGTTATTTAAAGTACAACAAAAAGCTAAGGCAATGCTCCATAAATGAATGATGTCTGAGTTCGCAGCAAGACCCCGCCACTGCCCGATGACGGCCTCGAGAGCAGCGACCTGGTCTAGGTGAAGAGGTCCTTCGGGCGATTCAACTGGGACTTCATTGAGGTGCTCCGGAGGTCCAATACGGCCGAGCCAAGAAGTCCAGCCCATCTCTGCCACATTGTTTTCGCGCTGTGAGCGCAGGAGAGTATCGTCGTGAAGCCCCTCCCAATCAACACCATAAACCTCAAGCTCTTCCTCGGATAAATCGTCCACAAGAGCATGTCCACGTGCTCCATGCACAAGTGTGTCAAAATAGAACATGTCAACAGGAGACCGGTTGGGCCCATTCCGGATTTGGATCTGGTGCTCGTTCCATGATTGGGCAAAGAACGTAAGTTGGTCGTTGATCGTTGGGAGGAAAAGGTGGTGGAGAAGCCAGATATGGTTCACGTTGTTGATATCGAGTCCGTGGTGCAGCTCCAGCGTTGTGAAATTTTCGCTCCAGGTGGCCCCAACCTGGGCTGTAACATCAACCCAGAGCCGCTCGATTCGCACATTATGAATGCTCCTAGATTCTCATAAGCATGGATTTGACAGGGGTACAGGTGGTGAGATCACATACCGGCCCCATATATAAGAGCCCCGGCGAGCACCGCAGTGCTCTTCCATCCACGCTGCAATCTCGATGTTCTCCACACCATGGTCCCCACGAAGACGCGATGGTACACCGAAAGTATGTGCCGCCTCATGGAAGAGTATCAAGACTGTACTCCCCCGGTTATTGTCGCTAGCTTGGAGCCCAGTAATGAGACGGGAGTATCCATCAATGAATCCATGGATTACAATTCCCCAACGGATCAGACCTAAGAACAAATTGAGCGGAACAGGCCAGTGATGGACATAGTAATCCTACCGTGCTGTCCGTCATGGTGCCAGAGCGAGTTAGGGCCAGCAACATAGTATTGCCGTCGGCGAATTCGGATGCGTTGGAATACACGGTGAACTGGATCGATGCGACAGAGTGATTCACGGATGCGGTCCCGCTGGACACGGTGCCCAAGTCGACGGAGCATTCCATCGAGTATGCTAATTCCCGCGCGGCGGAAATGTGTACGCAATCGGAGCAAGAGGCTGTCAAGTTCCCAGTCTGCAATTGTAGAGAGGTCACCAGTCGAGGGTGGCGGGGGGGGTGCGGCATCAGCAACATCAGCAGGCAAGACTTGTGGCACTGCATAGTCGGGGTCCAGAATATCGTCCTCGAGGCCCAGGGGAGCTTCTGGCAACTCAGCATTTTCGGAAAGAGGGTCTTCAAAAGGCGCCATTCCGGGCTCGACAAGGCCTTGCCGCAGAAGAGCAGCCTGAACGACACCCCGGGAGACATTCAGAAAACGTCCGATACCAGTGGTAGAGCGATGCTCATGTGCAAACTGCAAGAAATTGGGATCAATAACAACTCTGGGCCTACCAGGCCAACCGGTGTGTACTCGCTCCACGACAGTGGGACGACCGTGGTGCGATGCATCTATGGCCTGCTGATACACGATCTCTACATCGTTTAGCATTAGACCCAGATTCGTCTGGAGAGTTTCCAGTTCCTCGGCAGGAAAGATAAGCCTGTGCTAGGAGTAATTCAGGCTTGTATGTCTATTCAGACAGGATAGTCGCACACCTCCTCGACCAGAGCCGCATATTCGGCCAGATCGTCCGATAGTCGCAATAGAACCACTTCATCGGTCGGATTGGTTACTACCTCATTGACTGCCTGGTTGTATCGTTGATAATGGAGGTGAAAGGCCGCGAGCAGCTCCAGAGATGGTGGTGGTTCTGACATAGGAGGACGATCTGATAACATTGATCGGACCGCGATAACCGTCGGCATTGATGGAATAACAATCACCGATGATTGGCATGTGTCACTTTTTTCGACATTCTGTCGCTCAGACTATTCAAAAGGTTCCATGGGTCAGCTGCTTGGAACCAGTTGGAGCTTTGGGATAGGTCCGACCTTCGGTGAGTAGATTCTTACACCTCTGATGCTGCCAAAGAGTTTGAACTGACGACACCAGCAATCTCCTGCACTGTCGCTGTCATCTGGCCCCATGGCTCATCCCTTCTCAACTATAACACAGGCTCGATGCCTCTCGATCCAATTTTCTCAACAGAACGAAATGGGGTTTGCACAGTCACTGTGCCGACACTTGTCACTGTCCTTCGGGAGAATGCGACCTGAGTGGGATCACCTTTCCCCCCTCGTTTACAGGCTATTTTGCAAGCCTTCTCTGTGGTCAACATCGAGACTACTCGGGTTCCATATTTCGGAGAGCACTGGCAGGACAGCACTTATGGTCACCGGCCAGTGACCAGTCTCGTGCCGGCTACCACCGAACTGTCTGTACCCAGTGTACACCAGGATGTTCTCAACGAAACCTTCGCTGTGGATCTTGCCCATCCAAAAACCAGAGACTATCTGGGGACTTGGGGGGCACTAATCACCCTTCGGCCCGAAACCCACTTTGTGATCGCTTTTCTGACACCCCCAGATCCCCAGCAGATATTCTTTCCATATGGACATCACGGAACTATCCCATCGGCGGTTAATTATCCCCTTCCACCCTTTGCCCCTCATTATTCCCAGCACATGTTGCCAGATATTCCTGCCGACAATTTTCTTCATCCACCCTTCGCTCCTCATGATTCCCAGCACATGTTGCCAGATATCCCTGCCGACAACCTTCTTCATCCACCCTTCACTCCTCATTATTCCCAGCACATGTTGCAAGATATCCCTGCCAACAATCTTCTTCATCCGCCCTTCGCTCCTAATTATTCCCAGCACATGTTGCCAGATATCCCCATCGACAATCTTCTTCATCCTTCATTTTTGTTCCCTGAAGCTGTGGGTCTCGATTTCACCAGCACCAGCATCCCCACTCCAGCTGACCTACTGCATCCTTCGGTCCCGTTCTCTACCGCGGCTGACATTTTGGGTCTCGAGTCCACCAGCATTGACTCTGCCTTCTTCGTGAGGGGACAGCAAACATTGTCTCAGATGGTCCGGAACTGGCAAGCAGCAGAACTTGTGTGCGAGAGGTTCGGTGTCTCTCCTGACCACTTGCAGCATCAATTCGCTGGTGGACTGGCCGTCACACTCGACGAAGTCCTCCGCCACCTTGGGTGGAACCTGACTTCTTATATATAAAAATGCACCTGGTTCCAATGGGCAGAGCAGGCTTCCAAAAAGGTCTGGCATACCCCTTCGGCTCCCTGTAAGCTTTTCTCGTCTTAAACTTGCCCACCCTTGACTCTGTTCATCAGGCCAAACTGACACAACTTTTGCACTTTTTCGCATCTGGAAGGCGATCTGCTTCCTCTGGAAAGCAGGTGGTCCTATTGCAACAGGGTGGGAACCTTCAAAAGTGTCCACCGACGATGACGAGAAGGATGCAGCAGTCCTGACACAGGCCATAATTGAGTCTTCGAAGACAAAACTTAGTATGCTACTGCGGGACCAGCGATAGAAGAGTTTAGTTGAACTAGAGATACCAATAAATCTACTGCTCCTCCTGCACAAACTCCGGACAATTTCCATCACTGGCACCAGCCCCAGACTCGTGAAATCCGTTTTTCGCATACTCAAAGGCATCTTTAATATGGGCAGAGAAGGCGATTGTGATGGTATGATTATGACCTCCACAGAGACGGGTTGTTCCATGCCGGAAGCTAGGGTCGAAAGCGAGAAGTGTACCTGTGGCCTGTTTTACGACCACCATCAGGGACATTTCAACAAAGTTTCCCCCACCGCCGATTGGCCAGCGAGCAGGATGTTCAGTGGCAGGATCCACCTTTGGTGTGATAGGCCCAGATTGGGACCGTGTCGAGGGGCGTGATGGCATGAATGGGGTATTCGATGTTTGACCGGCAGCAGGAAAAGTGTCCACAGGGGGACTGGCCGAAGAGGGGTCTACAGTGCGGTCAACATTGACACTAATTGCACAGGCCCCTTTGACAAAGCAGGGATCGAGATGGAGAGAACTGAATACAGGAGGTTCTGAGCATCGGAACATTAGGCCACAACTGACACTCACGCCGAATAATCCACTGTTAAATATGCTTCAGGAGGGGCCCTTTGAACATCTGGAAATGAATATGTGACACCGTTCAGGTCCAACACAAACCCGGTCCCTTGAATGATATAGGATTGAGGAGGTATAGTCAAGGATGTGAAAACAAATACCTTCCTCGACATTCCGGGTCGCAATTCTGGGCATGGAATGCTTTTCAAGTTCGCGGTCAATCTGGTGTGTGATGTCAGTCGGGAGCCAAGTTTTGGCAGGAGCCCAAACAGTGGTAGCCGCAGCTATAATATCATTGTCGTGTTCGACTTTGGTGGTGTCATCCAGCTGCTTAGTATAGCTTTTCGCCAGTCCAAACACTCTGGCATGGCGGGGTCCAGCATTGAAGCCAACCTGAACCATTTTACCAGGTGCATCTGGCTGCAAGAAAATGAGAAGGATGGTAGAAAGGGATGAAAGAGCCCGCACCCGCACATCACGACGTTCCTGGACAGCAACATCGACAACATTCTTGAGCCAGGCAAGGAACACAGCGGATTCGGGAGACCCCGCTCCGAACACACCACGCAGGACCACAAGAGTTGGAGTCGGGACCAAGACCTCTGGATTGTCTTCTATACGATTAAATTAACAAGCTGAATAACCGCACAATATATATCCGTACCAGAAGGAAGACGGTTGAGAAAAACAGCTGATTCATCTATGTCACAGATGTAAAAGCCAGCGGCCTCATCACAAACAAAGTCACGTGAATACGGGCGGCAGTGAGTGTCAGCGAGTACAGTGCGAAGACCAGGACCGAAAGACAAATCGCGCTGGCGCCAGACAATACGGGGGTTTTGAAGACTTCCACGAGGGGCATTCGGGTCAAGGGGATTTCCTGCCAGGATATCGTCTACGGATATGGGTGGCTGCTGGAGCTTAAGGCTGTAAACCTTGGAAATTTTATCAGCACAGACTACAGATGGAGAGAGATAACAAACTAGGGACCGCTTCTGACGATGGGTAGCAGTACCAAGCCTATTGTTGTTCTCGACTTCCTTATGTTTGGAACTGACCAACTGAAGCACCTGCTTCAGGTCTCGCTGGTTGGTGGCGATGTTGAGCAAGTAGCGAATGACCTCTTGGAAATTTCCCTGTGCAATTCATGTAAGTAAAACACGAAGCAGAAAAAGATAAAAGAGAGAGATGCCTGAGGAATTGGAGAGACTGAGAAGAATGAATCGAGTTGGAGCCTGAAGGCATTCAGCTCTTCCTCATTCTCGACATTGAGGTTTTGAAGGGCATTTAAGTGGTCTGGTTCACAGAGATGGGCCAGAACTAGTTCACATAAGGGACTGTAGAATCTTGGACTCGAAGGAAACCTACCAGCATCCTGACTAGCCTTCTTGGCTTCACTTTTGTGCTTTGCCATGATGGGGGAGAACAGAAGACGACTCAGACGAAGCTCGTTGCCATCCAAATCTGCATAGCAACACAAGCTGTGCAGAAACTGATTGAGATACTAGTGTTTGGGGGCCATTGCTCCGCCTGGCAGTACGAGTCCTTGGAAGCCGCTCCGCGGCTTATCCTACCATCCTATGGCCTGTTAAGTTATGATCAAAAAATATTCGCACATGCAATAGTATCGGCTGAAATCGATTCACGACCCATCCTACTGCATTTCGAAATGCGATCATTTATGATCGCATATATAGTTTTCTGATCGGCTACAATATTCTTTCTTTAGGTACCGAAATGCGCATCAACACTCCGATTAGAGGGCATGCTGTGGTCATGGCACGTATATACACCTCTAGCATCCATTGCGAGCGGGGTGAATAAATTATTTATCAGCAGCGCACGGAAATCATTTTACTTTGGCATATACAAGATCAATGGCCGGCTTACCTCTCGCGCTGCGCAGAAAATCATGGGGCAGATTGTCCAAATTGCCCTCTAGTTCGCACGCCCGCCCGGTTGTCATCCCGTCGTGAAACCAAACCACTCCAGACTCGGATATGTATCTAGCCGTAAAATGGAAGCCGCCACCGTATATTACACCCCTGAGCCGATGCATGGACATGCTGTTCGAAATCTCGAAGCATAGACTTCTGGAATAATGCAGGGAAGCATGATCTATGGCAATTACAATCAGAGGTGGCAAGGAGTCAACGACATACTCCATGGTGAGCCTAGAACGTGTGTTGTTCGCCGCGCAAACGGGACACCTAACAAATGTGCGGCGTAGGTCATCCTGGAGCCAAACCGAAATCGGAACGCCGTCTGGGTAGGCTTCAAGCTGAGACGAATTAGGAATGGCGCACATGTACGGTGCAAACAACCTGTGCTCTCCGGCCTCTATGTAACCGCAAGTGTTGCACTTCCGCTGGCCACGTGCATGTGTTCTATTTACATGAAACAGTGCACCCACTAGCTTGTCGATGGAGGTGCCTAAGACTCCGTATGGAAACTGCTGTGGATTGACCGCATGCATCATCCTCCGCACATTGTCCCTAGCATTCTCAAAGGTCAGCAACTCTTGTGAAACTTCAGCAAGGAGTGCACTCAATTGTGTCATCAAGTTGCTGGTGGATCTGAGGTGAGCAGACCATTCGCCTGGAGCTCTAATCCATATGTTATAAAGGACAGTAAAAAATGCATCGTATCCGCAGCTATAATTGGTACTATCCCAGATCAAGCCTATAGGATATTCACTAGCGTCTGGTATGTCCGCAAAACGGTGGGGTCCGACAACCGCTAATGCTGCCTTCTTATTACGTTTGCTAGGAGGCTCAACGTCTTTGTCACCCTCATTTGGTCGTATTCTCCTACCATTGCCAACACCTGACGGACACCATTCACCGTAGTCGTCGAAGGACCTGTCCAGGCGCGCAAAGTCCTGGAAGGTTGCCTCTCTCATGGCGGGATATAAATCCTCAACATCCGGTTTACTACCTTTCCACCTGCTGTAGGACCTTATCAGCTGACGTCTGTACACTCCAGTAACAACTCTGGGTAAAAGCCCTCGATGCTTGAGTTTCGTTATCTCATCCAACAACTCCAACTCGCGAAACTCTTGCCTCAAGTGTCCCGACACTCCACAAGTAATCTTGCTCTCGTCGAAATCCTGGAGTATTATGGTTCCAGCAGCTGTTGTCGCCCTGGAGAGCGCTACATAGTAGCCCTTGTGGTCTTTACAATTTGTGAGGTCCACCGGATTTTCCGAACGAGACTTTCCCTGAGCGGTATAATCGGTGATGGCAAAATTCAGCAGTCCTGTTACCTGCTCTCGTGCTATCGCGAGCACGGTGTCGTCTTCTAGAAGGGCTGTTATATGCGAAGTGGTACGGACTAACGGTACCACATTGGGTGGCAAATCAGGTATCTGTACAATCCTTTCCGCCGGTAGGTTCAGCAGGCGTACAAACAGTGTGTCAAGGACTCGTTGCCCGTCGGGTCCAACACTTTCATCCCAGCCGATCACCACAGACTCTTGCCCCTTTGTCATACACAGCTCGGTCGCATCATTGGTTCGCAACAAAAATGGCATACCTAAGCATAAAGTCAATTTGCCAGGCAAATGTTCTGAGTTAGACGAAGGGGCGGCATTCCACAACCTGTTCTGCAGTCTGGTGCTAATTCGAGAAAGCTTAGATTGTTCGCAACGCTTCCATCTTGACTTGTCAACACTTCTTGAGCTGATGCGGTCTATAGAATAAAATGTCGATAATTCTTGGTTGGCATCCTCTGCAAAGCGTTTGGCCCCCAACCTATTTATTACATCTTTCTGAGAGTTCCACGCCGTGATAATAGCAGCATTCCGAAACAGTCTTGAGTCCAGCCTGGGATCCGTAGGCCCCAACCCTGCAATCCTGGTCCGTAGAAATGATATATCCTCTGTTGTGCAAGCTGCGTATCTCATGTTGGCCAATGCGGTTCGAAGTTTGTCGTCCTCCGGCGTATCGTCCACTTGTCTCATATTTTTGCGAAGAATGACCACAGTTGTGAACTGGTGCCACAGAATTTTACCCAACACTGAGTTCTGGGCTCGAACGGAGGTTGCGCCTTGCATGTTGATACCCACCAAGTTGCTGTACAGAGATGCACCTGTAGTTGGTGGTAACTGAGCAAAATCACCTGCTACTATAACGCTCAATCCTCCAAATGGAACATCGTGAATGTTTCGTGCTTTAGCTGCCTGCGTGGCAAGCAGTTGCAGATCACCGCAAGATACCATTGATATTTCATCCAAAATTATGTACTCCACTCCATGAAGGCGCTCGTTAACGTTGGCGAGGGAAGTGGCCTCGCTGTTGAGTCCATCCACGTCATCACTATTCTTACTCTTGGTATCTCGAGGTATTTTGAACACCGAATGATAGGTGGATCCACTGAGCATAGCAGCAACAGAGCCAGTAGGACCTAACACCACAAAGCGGTAGGCTTCGCCTCTCCTTGCAAAGTATTCAACTATAGCCTTCACAACGCGAGACTTGCCCGTTCCTCCCATACCACCCATGTACATCCGCAGTGGGACCGGCTGGGGGGAAGAGGCATGCTCAGCCAGCAGCCGGAAAGCCCTTTCCTGCTCCTCGTTAAGCTCAAAATCAGAGACGATAGAGTTCTGCATGTCCTCAGCCATCGACTTAGTACCATGTGGAGCAGCATACAAATACTCATGGCCTAACACTTTTACTTCGTCCCATTGCATCGTTGAGGCCGGTGTTTGCCCCTTTCCAAGAGGTATGTTGGCCAGTTTGTTGGACGTGAATTTTTGCCTCTCTGACCTGACAATGGTCGACCACGTAGACCTGCTATGTGAAGGCAGCAAAACATGTTCAACAGAGTGCACTGATTCACCCTGTCCAACAACAGACCTCCTCAACCAACCGCACGACCTGAGAAGGGAAACCATGTCGTCTTCCTGAGCTTTTAGGCGCCTTGATATTGGACCTACATAATCATCCTCGTCATCACTGGCATCTTCGACCTCACCGGTCAGGCCATACAATGTGTGGTCCATATCGGCTGATAAGTCGTCCTGTACCCCTAGCTTGGGATGGGTAGTGCCAGGAGTTGGCAAGTTGTTCTCACGAGATAGTTTTTGCATTTCGGCATAGTGATCATCTCTGGCATCGTTACATTCATATCTGACATTGAAATTGGACATTAGCTCAAGCTGTCTTGGGGAGAATCTGTGCTCGGAGAATGCTTGGGCCCAGGTGTTGTCCGGGGACTTCAGCTGCGCTGGAGACCTCCAAGGTTTGAACAATGTTAACATGGTCAAACAATAGAAGTCACGATCTCCTTTGTCAGCCCTGGGTAGCGCGCCGCCGATGAAGTTTGGGAGTACACATTTCATTCGAGCATAATCACAAGACACACAGTGGGTTAGATACCTAGGATGACCTCTGAGATAAGGATAACTTTTCGAGCGTCGATTCTTATCTATATTCGCCTGCTTTCGGTTGATAGTCTCGTCATCGTCATCAGTCTCCCAATCACTGTCCGAGAACACATCATCGGACTCATCATTAGCGTTACCGAGTAATCATCATCCGAACTATTCTCTAACTCATCATATTTATCCTGATTGGCCGAGGAGATAGGATCAAGTTGGGATGATTTATATGATTCAAGTGATGCTGCGTACGCCTCAAACTCCAACCTCTCCTTATTTGACCTACAAATTTTAGCTGAACATTGAATCCATTCATACAAGTTCACGTGCTCAAAAACATGCGGTCTAAATCGATAGTCGTCTACAGCTGATCCTGCAATAACTTTGCCGTTAGCGGTTGTCAGCTCCACCTTCTCGTCTAAGACCCCCGCGTCGTCATCAGCAACATCTTCTACATGCCAAAACTTCCTGACAAAGAAAGCGTAGGACCTCCAAGCAAAAGGCACGAAAGTATGACTTGTATAGTGGTCAGGATCACCCAGTAGGTACATGGAAGCCATGGGGCTTCCTATTTCCATTTTTGTTGACAACGAATTAACCATCTGCCGCATCAGGTGTCTCGAATTATCATGAGCCTTTATGTCCCCTTCCCCATTTTCAGCATTAGTCTCAAAGACCTGGAAAACAGATGCAAAAAGTTGATAAGACTTCAAAGAAACCTTTGATATATAATCGGAGACATAGGCAATTACGGCCTTGACAGCTGTGCCGGACATTAAGCTAGTAACATCGGTATTACATCTTGACAGGTAGGTCAGCAAAGGGTTGTAAGAGTTAACCATGGGCTCCACATGTTTAACATCGATATGGCCGTCGTCTGCTACTGCAGTGTCCAGAAAGACCTTTCTAGGAAACCTGGCCTTGCACACACCCTTGCTCGTTGTGCACCCCTTGCGCTCAGTTATCTTTTTAGAAGGCTTTCCGGTCCGCATTTTCCCATTAGCCCGCCAATCCTTCTTTCTCCTATCCAGCTCCGCATCCTCTACAGAGTAAAAGTGAGAGTGCACATTGGTTCTCAACACGAGGTCGTCAGATTCTTCCGTAAATACTTTCCACCAATCTGCAAACCTGTCGCACTTGTCGCACGCATAGTCACACCTCACATCATGGCACAGCGCCGGCGGGGGAATGGGCAGTGTGTGTGTTGGCGGCATATAGTCGCGATATCCCTCCCAGTGGGCCTCTGCCTTCAAGTCTAAGTTCAAGCGTGATTGAACATCATCGAGAGACCCGGAGGAAAATTCGGCTCGGTGACACGATTCGAGGTAGCTAATGAGCTTGGTCTGAAAGGCAGAATCAGGCTGCATGATGCGGTTTCTTATCTCCTGGGGAGAGAGGGAATTTCGTATCCAGAGAAGTAGGTGAAGATGTAATGTCAGACGACCTTGCTGTTCAACGGTGGCATAGTAGGCATCTGGAAACCCAAACAACCCGGTGCTGTCACCATTCCAGCCTAAAACCTCCTTTATTAAAACATTAACCATGAACCTGAAGAACCTAGCAGCTGAAACCGGGTTTTTTGACATCAAACGATATCTGTCTGTTCCAGACCGCAGACCAGGCCTGTATACAGTGTCCGCCTGGGCATAATACAGTGCTATGGGATGCAGCATGTCTGCCCAGGCCAGAGTAATAAACCATGTGGGTGCATTAAAGAAAGAAGTCATAGACCATATCTCATTCCTCATATATTTTTTGGATGTCATAGATCCTTTGACATGTCCAGCGACCATGTCTAGGTCACGTACAACATCAAAACATAGCTGCTCAGCATCAGTTGCAGGCTGAACGTGTTCGCCAGCTGCCATTCTATCGGCAATGCTACCTGCTACAGTTGGATTAAGAGCATTAAGCCTTGCCTTGACGGCCTTAAATTTAGAACGCTCAGCAAGAAGCCTGCTTCCCTTGGATGCAGACTTGAGCTGTTCATGATTGAAGGCAATCATGGGGAAATACGTGTCCACCTGAAAGCGCTTGTCATGATACAAAAGTAAACATCTTTTTCTGTAGGCATCGCTTTGCTTGCGCTTGTGACTAGGGTGTCCTATCCCACCTTTTCCATAAGGGAACAACCAGGGGAACATGCGAGGATACGCCTCGACCGTATCATACATACTCACGGGCTTCTCGGAGCGACCAATTCCTAGAACACTCCCTTTCCGCATAATATGCTCCAGAGCAACATGTTTGAGCGTCGAAAGTGTCGCTCTACCGTATTCTTCACCGGTTAAACCATGTACGGCGAATGGGCATTCTCCGGATTCGACACCATACTCCTCACCGTCATCGTATACAGAGCGCGCCGACAACGGGTGTGAATCCTCGGGGCGCTGCTTGCTCCTCCTAAAATCCACAACTACAGGAATGTCACGCTCTGAATAAGTGTTTAGATTGTCCATGGATATTTCGAGGTCTTGGTAGCCCTCGTGATTGAGCTTCAACCACTCCAATGCGGCCAGAACTTTGCTCCTTCTAACAAGCATTGGTGTGCGGTCAAATTCTTCAGGCGTTGGAGGTGTTGACCCAGTGTATATGAAAGCAAGTATCTCGTTCATCTCATCTCTCGATGGAGGCAGCTTGTTGTAGACCTTGAGCACCGGCTGAGAAAACATTACAGCATTTGCACTCATCCTAACACGACCAGAATGAACCCTAACAACACAACGATTATGCCTTACCCTAGCAATCATCATCTTTTCTGCATATTTGAGGTTCTGAAGCTGGGGAGGAACTGGACCGAGCCAATTATGCAAGGCAAGGGCATTCTTCGGAATCTTCCTGTTGACAAGCGCAACTTCACAGGTCACGCACACGCTGTTACACCCGTCCGCCAATATCGGACCGGCGACCGTTTCAACAGGGTCTTCTGGACAATGCCTCTCCTTGCGGGTCACGTTTGGTCGCTCTAGCACCCCCAAATAGGGAGCAAACATATCCAGCGGCGAAAGTTCTCGCACTGGAACCAAGCATCCACAGACTGCACACCCAGCCTCCCTGAACACAGCCGGAAAGACTGCTCTGCAGTAACGTCTCGCAATCCGAGCAGTATCTCTAGCAGATAAAGGGGGTCGGAGGGAACGACGAATGCTTGGCACCATACGTCTGGTGTCTCCGGAGCATTCGCAGCTGTCTTACTCTCTCTTTCAACTCCCTTGCCTCGTGTTGCGTTCGGGCTTCCGACACAAAGGCACTACCTTTGTTTAAAGAGGGCTGACTGACAGAGTGTACAAGCTTGAAAATTGTGAACACATCTTTGCATTGCAGACAGCTATGCAAGGAAAAGACAGAGCGGCAAGCAGCTGCAGGCGTACTATGTGGGAGCTTGACGCAGTGACGTGCAGCCAAACGAAGCAATTCGTGTTTCGCAAGATTTGCGCAGATCAGGGATACGGGAATGGACGCAACAACACATGCTGGGTGCCGCTGAAGCACACCCTCCACCTCATCCTCACCGCACTGGAACTCATAAGAATATAAGTCGCCAGCCGATAAACTATGCGTGGTGCTATATGTCACGTGATCGCGAATGATTTCAGCATCAAACAAGTATCTCCCTCCACCTATGACAGGTTGAACATGCAAGCGTGAAACCGAGCAGAATTCATAAACATTCAAATCTAGATCCGATCCATATCCATATCCAATTCGCAATACAAACTTGCGCGTGAAGATTGCGATCAGATGGCCCATTCGCAGGAAGATCCAGCGCGTGGTGGCGGACAAGGCCACTGCCGACAGCATCATTGCATGCAGCAAATGCTGGCACGCTTGCACACCGAAGTATGCAATCCGCATTCCATTGACCGCGAAGGTCCCCGCATAGCGGGAGTGAGCGTACCCCATAAGGGCACTTGTCACGAGAAGTGACATACAGATAAGGACTAAAAAATTAACAAGCCAACTGTGAGCACGAAGGTTAAGGAAAGGAGAACGGGCGCACTGTTGGGTTCGAGCATTGGAAGAAGTTTCATGGAAGACTCAATATATATAAGTATACTTAGACGGATCAAAACATACGCGTACAGCACTTCATCAAGGCCTCGGCCCTGACAAAAAATGTGACTATGTGTGACTACGTAACAACACTTCGACGACGACCACCATACTCAGCGCACAGCAGAAACAAGTGAATCGGGCCGGAGGCGGCGTATGGGACACTTGTCCGCAAACGTCCATGGCCGTCTGGGCGCTGAAGAATCTGCGCCCTCCCAGAGCACGAATAAAGCCGATGCTATTTTGGATTAAAGTGGCACACCTCATGCTGCGGACGCACGTAGACGGTCATCTCGTCGGCTCCAGAGAACTGGTGGAATGGAATCAGCAAAATCTTCAGGTGCGTCGAAGCTATAGCCCAGTTGGACGGCTTGCTGAGAACGACAACACGACAGCCATGCAAGCGATGCAAAGCCAGCACAGGGCACAAAAGGTGTATAATTGACGACAGCCACCCAGCATGCAAGACCTGCAGAAACGCCAGGGCCAGTTGCGACCGCAAGTCTGCGTTCTTATTCGACTGCACCAGAACCGAATTCTACGACACGAAGGAGGAATTCTCTGCTATCTACGAGAGCGGTCCGCCAGGCATGGCTGCAACTGGTCAAAGCTGCTCAGGGTAGAAAGAAACGGAAAAACTACAACAAACCGCACGAAAGTGAGTCCGCTCCATATCCACGCACACGAGGGATGGACTCTGAAACGGACGGATCCAGACATTTCGTTCGCGTTCTTCGACGGCCACCCGCTCCCGGTCTGCGAGAGCTGCATGAAACTGCATCGGTACCCGCGCGCCACGTCCGCGTCCGAGCAGGAACGCCCGATGAGTGTGTACACACCGGAAGGCATAGAAAGGGCGCGCGAGTTCGAAGGTAACTGGAGCACCTCCAACTGATCGTCCGAAGCTAACCTAATTATATAGACATCAACCTTCAAATCGCAGCCATAGAAGAAGCGGTGTTATCGGTTAGGAGCCGGTTAGACCAAATGTACAACGACAGCAGTGAGTGACCGAGAAATCACCCCTTCCAGGCTAACACATCGCGTCCAAGAAGATGGCGAAGAGTTCAGAGTTCCCGCCATACGCGAGCTGCTGCAGAAGCTACGATACCTTAGACAAGCGATAGACGACCCCAGCTTATCGATTCCTTTACCCACGACTTCCACCGACGCCACCGAATGATCCTTGTATCTACGCAGCGGACAGTATGCCGATTATGATCCATGTCTCTCCTCTGACCCTTGTACCTACACCGCGGACAATATGCTAATTATGTTCCATTTCTCTCCGCCATGTACAATGTATTACTACGCTCTCCGGCCAACAGGGATGCATCGTTATCTGCATAGTTATACGTAGCCCACCGACTGTTTTGAAATTTGTTCGCTTGTACTTTTTAGGAATGCGAGGGACCGTTAATACAATCAAAAAGTACCAAATGGACCCATTTGCGCTACGATGCTTTCTTACAAGATTCAGCGGAATAAAGTCGGTTTTATCATGAGTTGGGATATTTTATTGCTACAGCTAGAGTACAATCGTATAGTTGGCTTTATTATGAGCGGGGGTTTAGTTGAATACAACTGAGGCACCGGCAAAGGCAGCTCTCCTACTTGCGTAGCGTGGGTGTTCCACAAACAACCACCCACACAACGTTGCATCCCAAGTGAGTAACCCGCTCTGTTGTACCTCCTAGAGACCCGTTATAGGTGGAAACCGTATATCCCACCACGACAAAAGAGCTAAACGGGATTTCGCCCGTAAAGGAAGGCAAAAGAGTCGAAATTCGGGGTAAGTCGAACTCGAAGTCAAAAGGTGTCTTCCTAGCGTCGTACACGGGCACTGAACTGCAGTTGAGATCACACGAACAGAGGCTGCCCAGCTGTACTCACAGTGCTCGTTGTAGGCAAGAAGAGTCTTCGATGGCGTTCCGGGTCCAGACGGACGAGCCTTGGCTTTAGAAGGTGTGGACTTTTTCGGGATTATTGGACTGAACATATCTGATGGCGCATTCTTGTTGAACCGAGTGTCAGATGCTAGAATAAAAACGTTGAGAACGTAGCAGGCGGATAAACGGCGGATGTACACTCAGCTGCCGACGCGCCTTCTGGACTGATCATGGTTTGAAAAGATATCGCCTTCTTGTTGCTGATCTGAGCGTACAGGATGTCTTGTCCAAACACAAGACACATGAGGGATTCGAAGCGCTCCCAGTCCTGGTTATGGAAGATGCCAGACACCCATTTGCGCATCCGCTCGGATTTACCGCCGATCTTACCAGCGGTAACAACGACTGAGTCGGTGCAGAAGACTGCAGACAGACATACTGCGATTTGACCGTCGTACATCAGACGCTGAGTACCAGAAGTTCCTGCAGACGCTTGGCGAGATAGGCAGAGAGGAGACACGCGAGAGGGATTGATAAAGTTGGGTTTACATTCCACAAAAAGCATTGCCCCGATGCAGTTCCTGAAAGCGGTGAGATGGACCAAACTATCCGACAGATGCTTTGGCGCGAAAAAGGAAGAAAACGGTACCTGGCTAACATCGACTTAATATGGTTCTTCCACGAGCTGAACTTAGCTCTGCCTCCCTTGGTGTCGGCATCATGAGACCCGCCCGTCGCTCGAGAAGGATCATAGGCAGGAAGGATTCTACGTCCAGCACTAAAACCGCGGTCAACAAATCCGACGACGCGACAGCATTGAAGACCCAGAGTGATGGGCTTACGGTAAAGGCGGCAGCTTGCGGTAGGTCATGGCCAGTGCGGGGTCTTGAATATCAGGATCGTACACCCCGCATGGAGCATCCGGATCACTGCAGGATTTTATTACACACGACAAGCAGTGTATCAACGAGCCGCTTACAAGAAGTTTTTATATGTTTCCAGATCCTCCAAAAATGCGGTCGACGGAGGGTCACCGCTGTCAGACACGGAGTTCGCGCGTGAGCCACTGGTTTCGTCGACAAGAACAGATGTGTGCTCCTTGAAAAACTTCCCCATGGTCATGTTCGTGTTACCCAATGCGGAATTAACGGCTGCTTGCGTGGCCCCTTTGCGTCCTCGAGTGACAAAGCTGGTCAACTGGGACCTAGATGCAGCGCGAGCCTTGTCCACCACGTCAACAAGTTCAACGTCAGTGGGTGCCGACCCTAAAACAACCTCTACGTCGCTGGCGGCGACAGATGCAGGTAAGACCGTAATCTGTTCCAGAAGTGCAGAAGGCCAACGCTCACTTGAGGACCACAGCCTTTGATGCCACACTCTTCCCTTTGCCCTTGGACGCGACGGGGACCGGAACATCCGAGTCATCCTCTATATCCCACACCGGGGAGGACCTGGCGGCTTCCTTCGATTTCACAGTAGGGGATTGTTTGCTGAATGACAAAATTCAACCGTTGGCAGCAGCATCAACACAGACGAGATGCAGCCAACACTTACTCAAGCTCCGCTCTAGAAGCAGCAAGACCCCTATCGAGCTCCACCTGGTCGAAATCGATCCTAGTTGGCTTGGGGGGTGTGATAGGCTGCGAGATCAGTCCTTGTTTAGCTAGAAAGTCTTCCATCCAACTGGCCATGAACCTGCGGCGACAGAAGCATTAGGACCAACGCAAGCAGCACCACGAGTACACGGACTTTGCCATTGCGTTCTTATCGAAGGACGCTGGCGACCGTACGAGCTCCTCCGCCACCCTTGAACATATGCGTAAATTTACAGGAGCGAAGCGTGAGGGAAAGCCTACCTAGAAGAGCTGCCGGACGCAGGAAGTGTATTGTCTCCGCGCTTAGCCTTTTTGACAGGAAACGGCGCTGTCGCATCCTCCATAGATCTCTTACTGCATCCAAAACAATGGATCAACAAGGGGGCCAGCCCGGGTAGTTGATCACAAGCCTTCTCGTGAGCAAAGAGGGAGGAAGAGCGCTGACAGCTGCTAAACGACCGATCTCAAACATAAATGATAACACGGCTACTCACGTAGCCTTCACAGCAGATGGCCGGCGGAACATGCTGTAGTACAAAGCTGTCAACATTAAAGCCAACCGAAAAGGTAAAACCACCCTGTCGTCCGCTGCAATAGCCGCCATATCCCTGAAAACTGGTGAACAATTGAGCAAGCAGACGAACAAGCCTCGAACTCTTCGCTAGATTCCACCTCGATAACGCTTCCGGAAGCAGCGTGCGACCTGGTAGGAATAGACGCAATGAGAAGAGCCAACCCTGGCCTGACAGAACATACTTGGCATCCAGTCTGGTACCGATCTGCCCCGGTGGTGGGGGGGTGCTGACGAAAAATATATAATAGATCAGAACGCAAAGTATGGAACTCACAGATCGGGCGTTCCGAACACTTTGTCCTCCCCGAGGTCTCTGAAACAGAGTGAGCGCTGAGAATTTCACGAACTCCTGACACTACCTGTCGTCAATAAAGTCTGCCTCGTAACTACTCGCCACTCAGTTCGAGCAAGCTTATAAACACGACAGCGTCTCACTTACCCCTCGGATTCATCTTCGGCAGCCAAGTCGCTACGACATAGCGAATTAAACCGACCGCTGACCAGGTCAGACGCGGAAACGACGCTCACTTCTTGTCTACCATCACACCATCTTCGCTGCAGGACGGGTCAAAACCGAGGCATATAATCCAAAGACAACGGAAGAGGCTCACGAATCTCTAGCTTCATCGTCAAACACATCCTTCGAAGACTTCTTAACGGGGCTCGAAGACCGTCTGTATACCCCATAAATTCAAAGCACGTAGTTTCAAAAGATCACTGACCTCCTTGACGCTCTCGTTGCATATCTAAAAGGCCACGAGTGAGTCAGGTAACTTGCAACCAGCCCCAAGAGGCATTACCTTGTCTTCTTGGGCATATCGCGAAACTTGTGATTCTGGAGCCCAGTTAAACGCAACTCAGGTACAAGATGGAAGATAAACGCAGCAAGTACTTATACGAATAGTGTCAATTTGAAACTGCCGCCAACGCGCGTACGGAATTAAATGCGATGCCGCACTTCCGACTAATTCGCGTATCGGGGTCGCTAGGCCGACACACGTAGACCGACGGCAGAAAACAAACTGCTATCGCGCTAACCTGACCCACCTGACATGGAGCACACCGGGATTGGACAGCTCCCCCCACCTGTAGGATATCCGCGGGCTGTCGCCGAGAACGCGCGCACCCAAAATCAAAACGATCGTTAGCAATGGCGACGTGCCGATCTTGTAAAATAAAAAGCCATCCGCGAATTTCGGAGCCTACACGCGGCGTAGCGGCTGGCGAATAGCTATTAAAAAGGGGGGAAAGACGAGGTCGACGGAACACGCTTACCGACCTGTATGGACCACTTCTATGACAGACAAGAGGCAGGTGAGTACAAAACACGCACACTGTCCTACCAGTCGTCATCCACGCTTCAGTAATCGCCCTCGACAAAGAGGCTAGAGAAAGAAGAGCACTTACTGGAGCCATGAACAACCCTGCGTATCAGCACTTGGCCGACCTCGAGGCAAGCCAGAGAAGAAAGCGCGGGACGCCAGACTAACAAGCGTACACAGCTGGAATCGGCCCTGGTGACCGAGTGCGGTTCCTGCAGGAAGTCGTGGAAGCTGTGCATGCCTTGCGATGCAGATGGAGTACTCGACGAGGTCGTATTCGTCGTACAAGGTATCCTGTCGAACGTCAATCTCGTTCCAATTTCTGCAGGAAAGTAAGTATATTATTTTCGTCCATACACCTTATCTCACCGGATACCGAAGAATGGAACCAAAGAAAGCGATTAGACTGGGACAGAGAGCCGAAATCTGCGGTCTAAACTCTCAAACCTTCGAAGAAGCGCTCGCCAGGATAGCGCAATCGCAGGACAAGTTCCAGCAATACTTTGGCGGCCAATTCGCACAGAAAATGTCAACGCAGAACGGGCATTTCGGACGAGCAATAGCCACTAGCAATAGAATCTTCACCATGAGGGCCGACTATCCCAACGAGCAAAGTACGAGCTTCGAACCCGGGGTAGATCCACTTGGAGCACTGGAAAGGATGACGACAAGGGAGATCTTCCACGGCCCAGATAACGTGGTCAAGTACTACCGGAGAGCCCAAAATTCAAGCAAAGAGTGAGAGAAACAAGTTTCTCGTTGTACCAGACTAATGCTGCGTGCCAGCGAGGCCTCTTTTTCGGGCTGGTATCCAGGTGGTTTCAAAATCGGAGACATCGTAGATCTGGAGGCATCACTGGTAGCGGTGCAGACAATGGAGGGCGGTATAAAAGTGACGTGCAGGCTGCACGCTCTCACTCTCCTCGACAACACATACTCCAAGGTACGACGCCACGAGGGCGGACATGATGTCGGCCCTACTAAAAGCCCACGCAGGAAGCAACACTGCGAAGAGCGTCAAGCCAAAGGCCTCCCTCGGCGACAGTCTCGATCAGACGAAGAGTAGGCCATCCAGGAGACGTTGAAAGAGAGAGGAAAACGAAGGAGACACCAGAATAAGGCCGAAGGGAAAACTGACTCGCGTGAGAACGGCTCCGCTCGGACCGCGGTCCGATACAAAATATTCACGTAATGTGCCCCCAATGATACACTCTACAACGCTGCTCACTCCGCAACTGCACTGAGTACCGAACGAAGTCAATACCGAAGAGGTCAAAAACGTGCCATGTCCGCCTATGCCCCTCAACTTCATCGCGAACTGTTATTTATGCCGGCCAACCGCAAGATATTTGGTATCACCTTCTGTTCGCAGATAAGCTATTCAAACCATGGTTATCCCAGTGATTGAGTACAAAATGTTTGAATATAAAATGGGCAGTATAAACTCACCCCCTATAAAACACGGTACTACAACTTCGAGGGAACGGTTACGTGTGTGATAGCATCTGATCGCGCATGATCGCATCAAATTAGGCACGAGAATTTGTGATTTTGAGGTCAACAACTTGGCTGTGGTTCCAATATATTGTGTTTGATAGAAAGTGGCAATACCTGCTCGGATCAACAACGTCAGTGCCCACAAAAAAACAAAAACAAGAAAACGACCGAATGCGGTAGTGGGCCAGAGTTGGGAACGAGCCGCCGAGTATCGGCGGCTCAGCAATGCCGGTCCTGTCTATCACTCAAACGTTATGGGAGAGCATCTGAAAGCTGGCATCAGAGCACAAACGGTGTTTGAAGATAAGCTATAATCAGCATTACAATAACCGCACGAGACGCTGGATGCTAGGTAAGATAACATTACAATGCACTCGTTCAAGAGGTAGGGACCAGCGAAGGACCTATATCTGGCAAAATCTGAGAATATACACGCTGTAAGCGTTCGACAAGTTCCGGATCTCCGAGGGAATCCGCCTCCGAAGACATCTGATGGGTGTTTCCACCTACATACCATAAAACACTTGAAAAAGGTCACTACAACAGCGAGTAGTGTTATCACAGATCGAGTCGAGTCGAGCCGGGGTTGCCAACTCGCATCAACTCGATCAACCGATTCGAGCCGAGTTTCGATCGAGCTGAGACGAGTTGGCGTTCCCGTCAGTCTCGCGGGAGCGCAGCGTCAAGGAAGGTGGAGAAAGAGGGCAAGGGAGGTGTAATTTGAAGGACTTGAACACAACGCTCTCAGCTACTTGAATTTGGGCAGTTTGACCATTATTTTATAATTTTTTGGCAATTGAAGCTACGCATTTATCCCGAACCATCTAATTATAATGGAGGTGCCAGAATGCTCTGGATATTTTAGGGAGACTCCTTCATCTTCCAAGACTCACATAACGTGTTTTTGGGGCGGCATTTAAGGTTCTAGGACATGCCTATGCCAAACAATCACTCTGCTGGCTGCTTCTGACGAAATTTCCGAGCTCAAGACCAGATCCAACTCACACCGACCGCAACACGAACTGCGAGGGTAAGTCCAACCTAGCTGCTACACTTGTGATAGCATCTGAACACATGTGATAGCATCTGATCGCGCATGATCGCATATAGGCGGACATCAAAAAGATGATTTTCAGTTCACATTAGCTGTGGCTTTACTGTATTATTTTGGGTTAACCGTGGAGAAAAACTGGCAACACCTGCTCGTATCAACGCCGTCGGCCCTCATTAACAAACCAAAAAGACTGAAGGCTGTCGTATGCCGAAGTTGGGAACGAACAGCCCAGTCTCGGCGGCTCCGCAATACCGTTCCTTTCTATCACTCAAACGGGAGGGCATCCGAAATCTATTATCAGAGGCCGAAGGCAAATGGCGTATGAAGGTGAGCTATATTCAACAATATAATATCCGCACGAGACGCTGGAAGCCCGGTAATATAACACATAGCACACTTGTTCAAGAGGAAGGGAGCAGCGAAGTATCTATATCCGCCAAGAATTGAGAATATACATGCTGCAATCGTTCAACAAGCTCCGCAACTCCGAAGGAATCCGCCTCCAATGACATCTGTCGATTGAGGGGCGTAGCCTGAAACTCGTAGAGTATCTCCATCGCAAGATACTGAGTCCGGTGCGCCGCATTCACCACGATGCCTGAGTATATCATCAGTCGCTACAAAACAGCGACGAGAGGGCAGTATGCACCGGACTCCGATCTGAACTGTCCAGAAGTATGGGTTGGCTCGCCTGGTGCAAACAATGACGGGTGTCAGTTCGAGTGGGCTCTACGGATGGGACACACTCAGTACGTACGTTGCAAACGAGCGATTTCTTCCTTCTGAATGCGCAACATGGTTATAGCGGGGTGATCTGGAGGTAATCCCCAACCACCGAGCCATCCATCTTCAGTTGATAGAAGTCTGAAGTCGCGAGATAAAAATCGAGGTGGGCTTACTGTCAGGATCGCTGCCAGTTCCCAGTCTACCCGCATCATACTCGACATTGCCCTCTACAAGGAACAAATTAGCATCGTTTTGAATAGTCAAAGACACACGTGCGATCTGACGCTGCAACCGGGCCTTCGACCATCCGAGAAGAACCGGGCAAAACTGCTTCGGTGTGTTGGGCAAAAGCAGGAGCTGTTGGGGGGTAGACAGGCGGCGGGGTTGTAGGAGGGTAGACAGGAGGCGGGGCTGTAGAGGGGTACACTGGCGACAGGGCTGTAGGGGGATAGGCGGGCGGCGGGACGACGGAAAGTTGAGCACCGGGCTGGGCAAATGCAGCAGTTTCTGGTTGAGGAGTCGGAATTGCGCCAAAACGCGGCTCGAGTAGAGGTTGAGGTCCGGATCCATCTAAATACAAGATATAGTCCTCCTTGAAGGAGCAACTAGTTTTCTTCCTCCTGCAATGGGCACATCGACATGAGTCATCGATAGGACCACAGTCGGACCCTTGAACAGAATGCGTGCAGCCTGCACACTTTCTGGCAGTCTTGAGATGCAGCGTTGATATTCATAACGTAAATCAAATGAACCGTGCTGATGCTCACGGAAGGCAGAGAGGCGAACCAGGCATGAAGCCTGTCTTTATCCCTCATTAAAGCGGCGACTCTGGAGCTACGGCTGTCAATGTTGGCGCACTCCTCTTGGACTATGAAGTTACCTCATTGTAAAATAGACAGCAAAGATATGAAGAACAGAACGGTACTTCGATCCGAGCTCGGATGCGGGATGTGAATGAGAGGAGAACGAGAGGTGCACACAACACATCACAACAAATACAAATACGTTGATAGGGGCAGATATCGGCCAAAAATTCGAACTGCGATAAAAGATAAAAAAAATCAAGAGATATCGTTGTAAGTCAAGAAAACTCCAAGTCCCTATTATACGGATCCAAAGTTCCCGTGCAATACAAATAATAAACTTGGAACGGAGGGAAGAGCCGCCTGCGCTCTCAAAGCTTTCGTTCACAATTCACTGATCGTGACTGACGACTGGCTAGTTATAAGACTTACCAGATCCAAGTAGTGGTAATAGGGTACTATCAGGCACACGAAATTCGAGGTTTCCTCTATCAAAAGGCCCGAAGAGGTATTACCGTCTTCTGGCGATATAAAATCTGAACTTTGACCGAACTGAGTCCAGACTCTCCGCCAATGTTTCCCAAACCCTTGAGCAAGGCCTAGTAAAGGGCAACGCCTAGACATCGGCTTGGGTCCCAAAGGATCGGGACCCTATGACCTTGGACCCTTAGGCGGAAACTAGTATCGAATATAGACGACATCGGCGAATCACCTAACAGTTGTAAAATGTACTCCAGTTCTGGCTCTCATGGTTCAGAGCGCGATGCCCGTACCGACTGCTTATGATTGCTCGTATACACTCATCGGCTTTGCGCCATCTGACATTCTTTATTCAACGTGGTACCAACATGTTAAGCGTAGAACAACAACATCGACATATCTTAGCAATTTGATGAGGCGCGAGGAGACTGCAGGAGTCCAATCGCTGAACGAGAGCATGACGCGAACCGTAGATGCTGCGGTGACCAGGACAACTCGAATGTCACGGGTTAGAGCCTTTAATAGCTCAGAAGGTAGGTTCGTGATTTGTGAACCTAGATTAACGACGAAAAGTAATGGATGGATACAACTCAATCGGAGCACTTACAGCGAGGGAGCATAACTGGTGAATCGGTGCTGAGAGCTGCAAATGGAAAATCCGCATCAAGAGAGGGGAATATAGGGAGACTCTGTAGCGCAGTCTGGCATCTGGCGGAGAGAGAGTCTAAAACATCGCGAAAATGCGGGTGGACGACCAGGCATTTCGCGACAATTAGGCGACTAACAACGGCCGATAATTGACATCGCATGCACTGGAAAAGGAAAGGAATTGAACGCATAACGGAGTCCTCCGAAATTGTGCGCTCCTAAACGAAAGACATCGGTCAGCTGAGAAAGCAGCAAGCGTTTCAATCGGCGCACTTGAGCCATAGGCTGGACGGGCGAGCCTGCAGCTGAGTCGAGTTTGAACTTTGAACATGGAGGGAAACGAATATCTTACCGGATCCTCGATTGTCACCGTCTGAAACGAGAGAATAATCGGAGCCAATCGGAGAAGATAACCTGATTGGCGTAACTGCAAGCGATGTGGGAGCCTTTATGAGCGGACACGACACGATCGTACTCACCACAACCGCCGTTATCTTGAATGATTTCCGACTCTGAAGGGGGGATCGAAATGGCTGGTCCCGTAAAGACCTGCTCCAGGTCCACAGAGGAGAGGCGATTCACGGCTCCCGTGAGGGTTGAAGAAACAGAAGCGTCCGAAATCGGGTTAATGAGGATTGTCGAACCATGAAGAGGAGGAAACTCTGCGAAAGCAGACGGTCGTTCCTCTTCCAGGTCGGTCTGCACAAGGGGGGCTTCCAAATCGGCAGTAAGACGCCCGGATTCTGTTGCTGGTGGTGGACTATTCTGAACTGCCCTCATATCATCGAAAGAAGGGGATCCGAGCACCCGGTCCGTGAGAACAGTTGTCGATGTAACAGCAGTAGGCGGCGGCGAGACAAGGCCGTCGTCGAGGGGCTCGGAGTCTAGCGCGGTTACCGCTCTATATTCGAGAGTTGTAGAGACCGGGGAGCTTGGTACAGAAGAGAGCGGCGAACTCGGTACAGAAGAGAGCGGTGAACCTGCGAAATATAAGTCAGACATTTCGGTAACGATGGTGAGCGGTTTACTCATGTCAAAGTCTACAGATGAGTCTCTGCCTGGCGACCGTGGACTGGAAACACTGGTCCGTGGAACGCGTCGAGAGAGCATGCTCTCATCGCCGATGCAATACCGCCCGCTCCCGCGTCCTTTGATCCTCTTCCCACGGAGTGGAATCACCTCGGAGGAGACCACTGGATTCGAGCCCAACTGCCATTCGGGAGGGACTGCGCCGATGAATACTCGGGGTTGCGCAGCAGGATGAGCGACAAGGAATCGGTTATCGCCATCGGCACCGACAAAGGTCTTCGCGATGCGCGTCCCGTTGGGATTGTACATGGTGGCATAGTATGCCAGAGGTTCGATGACCATGTCGTCGAGGACGTGGAACGGGCTCCGCTTCGTAGTCTTCCGACGAAGCGGCTGACGCCGCCGGACGGCAGACTTGTGGCAATACAATTTGTAGGATCAGAGCACGGACACAGCAGAGTGAAACGGACTGACAAGAGGAATATATTGGCGAGATGCCCGAGACGACGTTGGTCGCGTTTCGACACTTGAGTCAGACAGGTCGGTGGAGTCCGCCGAAGCCGTCGGAGGCGCGGTCACTCTCATTAGAGCGAAAGGCCATGGTTTAAGAGGAACTTCAGGGTCCTGCCTCGGGGTCTTCGATACGTGCTTTGTACGCGCCATAATGCGAGAGATGAGAGTTCTGGACAAGAAGTCGTGATGACAGTACACAAAATTTGATTGATCGCAGGCAAATGTCCGATCAATTGTAGAGCGATCAAAATACACACAGTCAAACATTATACGCCACGGTCTTCCCTCTTTGCCGAGCGCAAGAGGCTCCTACTTTGCAAGATAGCGGCTTCAAAACTACGAATTTACTAGACATGAAAACAGTGTGTATGTACAATATTGACAGTTGACATTAAAGTCGCAGATTTACTAGTACAGCGCACGTTCACGAACACTAGCTGAGGTACTGGAGTAAGAGTAGTAGGGCGCAAGGCCATCAAAAATATACGTGAGGTGGGTGGCTTTCAGGGCATGCAAGTGCTGCCAATGTTTTTCATGAGACTAGCAACGTCTACGTCAGCCCAGCCCAATAAACGCACAGACGGTCCCACACGATGTACTCACCTGCGTCAGACGTCTGCGGTCCAAGAAGGAAGGGACAAAACGGGGGGGTCGATTAGGATGTCGCCATCCGAGTACTCCTGGAGGTACCAGTCGAGGTCGTCATCCGTCTCGACCATGTCGTACACTCGGTACATGACGAGCCGCCGAACAGGCCGGGAGGCGGCGGCTCGCAACTCCAAAATCGACCGAAGCAACGACAGAGGAACACTGATGACCCTCAACTCCTCCAACACCGGACACAAGTGAGGGTCTTGGCGGCGGCCGTCGTACAACGCTTCGCAGTAACCGGGCGTCGCGCGCGTCAGGTCTAGATGCACGAGCCGCGGGAGGAGAGCGTACAGCCTCGACGCTGCAAACACGTCGGTCAAGGAGCCGTTGACAGAAAGCGTGGTGACGGACGACATGGCCGAGGCACAGTGCAGAAGAAGGTAGAGTTCATCGTCCGAAGGAAGATAGACCGAGAGAGACGTGAGAGCCGGCGCGATGCAGTGGGAAAGTACGCAGGAAACACCCAAACTCCCATCCAAATGCAAGTCAAGGACGCGCAGAAGAGGGAGATGGATGGGAGGTACCGGCAGTACCAACAATTCCTCGCACGAAACCCGCTTGACACACAGGCGGCACAACTGCGCCGCACGAAATAGCAAGCGGTAGAATTGGATGGTAGCCATGTTGACAGGATAAAGGAGATTGAGAAGAATGAGATCGTAGAGGTTGGTGAAAAGGCGGAGGTCCCCCCACCCGACCGACACGCCATCGGCTCGAAGCCGGCCCAATTCCTGGGGCGCCGAGTTAGCGAACAAACGACGAGGCCGGGACACAGTTCGTGCCAATGGAGCAGACTGTAAGGGGAGGGTGATGCGCGTGATGGACAGTTCAACCAGATGGTCGGCCCGCGTCCTGCGCAACCGATCCAGAACATCCGGCAAAGCGTGGGCATCTTCAAGAACGAGCGTCAGGCGAGCACAGCGGGCGAAATAGGGCGCGAAGACGGCAATCGTATGCTGGGGGTACATCCGCGGGGGGCCAGCGCTCGAAGGAACGTAACGCAACGAATAGAGGTCGTCAAATTTCAACTTGAGGTCTAAACGGGCTGTGGACCAATGCGAGATCCAGTGGCGGACCTCACTGATACGCAAATGCGGAGTCACGTCGAGCGTCCGCCAAAAGTGAGAGACAGATTCAACGATACTACGCCAAAGGTGGCATGTATGCGCAATGTAACGCCGGGTACGAAGGAACGCCAAACGGCCAGCGCGGTATCCACCGCAGGCGAAAATGAGGATTCTGAGGACGAGCTCGAGAGGCAGGAAGTCGAAGGGGCTGAGAAGATCATTAGCACGGCAAAAAAAAACAAGGGATACGGGATCCACTTGCCTAAATAGCTTGAATATTCCTCCTTCAAGGAAGAAGTTGGCGTGGGATGCGCCATCGACGACGAGCCCGCTCTGCGTAGGCCCAACCGATGCCGCAACGAGCGCGTTGGAGAGATGTGTCGCAGCGTGTACACCTGAAGAAGATCGACCCACATCAGTAAACGCCAATGGATCGGCCAAAAAGAACTGGGGCGGGGCGACGCGATCGAGCCTCGATCAAGCCTCCCCCGAGCCTCGCAAGCGCCAGCGCCGAGCCACGAAGTTCCACGAACACCAGTGGACCAGTCAAAAAAATGGGGCGGGGCGACACGATCGAGCCTCGATCAAGCCTCCCCCGAGCCTCGCAAGCGCCCGCGCCGAGCCACAAAGTTCCACGAACGCCAATGGATCGGCCAAAAAGAAATTCGGGCGGGGCGACGCAATCGAGCCACGATCAAGCCTCCCCCGAGCCTCGCAAGCGCCCGCGGGGCCGAGCCACGAAGTTCCACGACAAAAGAGCGCCACTCACGGAGGACAAGGGTCCAAAGAGCGAGAGCGACGACAACGGATGCATGCATGCAGCAACTATGTTAGGTTGAGCCCAAAAAAGGAAGAGAGCCGCGAAGAGGGCGGTACAGGCTTGGACTGTAAGGGAGGGATGAGGGGGGGGGGACGGGGGTTTGTCGATGACTCCAACAAAGACGGTGGTTTTATAAATACCGACAATCCAGCCAGCGCAGCCTCAAACGAGGCGACAACACCATCACTTGAAATTCTTAGACATGGGAATATGCATTGAATCAGGCAAAGGAAGCACCTGTTACGAAGAGGTGTTCACACCATCAAAACAGGTGCTGACGCGCTGGACAATCTTGTGGCATCGGTATTTCGAGCAGGTGAGTGATAGGTCCTACTGCGCAAGCTATACACTCACCCTTCCGCCCGAACGCTGCAGCGCGAAAAAAAAACCGGAATCGCGCCACTCGAGAAACCGTTCCTTGGCGCTAAATTCCGGAGGTAAAGCACGAAACTAACCCCGTCTAGCCGACTGCGTTGACACAAGCGATGAAGTGTTTTTTTTAAAAAAACCATTATTGCTCGCTATTGAACCGAGATTAAACCCCAAAACGACGCCATCTAGATCCAACAGAGGTAAGAAAGCGCTTTGAGAAAGCAGAAAGCACACATGAACGAACAACAAACCTCTGCAAGGTCCGATCAATCTTCATTCTTGAAAAGATCCGATCAATTGCCGCCGATCAGGGTAGATGCGCAAATTGTACCGCTGAGGCCGGCAGCGTGACAGCTCTTGGATGAAATTAGCTGCACGTAATCTAAATGCACACTCGTCAGCACAATGAAGGGGTGAGAATAGGCGGAGACCAGGTATAGAAATGTCTGAATTAGGTGCCGAAGAGCCGATACACGCAGCTCGGCCGGTCAAATAGTATAAACACCGGAATGCAGCGATCCTGTCCGCGCGTCCTGTAACCGTTTCAGGGTCAGCAAATAGGCGGAGAAGACGCGTCGCTGATTGTGTTCTCACCGGTAATCATGTAAGCCTCCGAAGTGACGGTAGACCCGCCGACTGCTGGACAGATTAAAGAGACATACGAAAAATAACAATAAATCACCTCAAAGCTCGCATCCTCCATGCGCGGTTTTCCAAACGAGAACCTTCGCTTATGAAAATGCCCAGAAAAGTCATGATACGCATCATGCGTCGCCTCGACGAAAGAGACATGGCTTCTCTCGCTTTCACCTGTAAATCCAGCCTGGGTGCGGCTCGCCAGTCTGCTTGGAGCACCTGTATGAGGTTTAGAAACCTCGGTATTCTCTCAAGGTGGAGAAGAAAGGTAAGATGTATTTCACCTGATTAACCCAATACTAAATACGAACACCCAGAACCCATCAAAGGCCCTTCACCGCTCGACAAATTGTCCACCGAACTTATCAGCACTATCATGGAAATGATCGCACCGAGGCATTTTGGTGAGCCTTGCGAGGACATGTACAAGGTTCAGAATCGCCTTCAGAACCCACATGCTCAGCGCAACCTACAAAGCTTTGAACAAGGTTCACTTACCGCCGTCGGAATTCATGGAAGCCATGCTCTCGACATCGAGCATCATCGCAGGCTCCGTACCGGCCAACATACTCACCGGCGGCAGTTTCGCCCCCAACGATCTCGACGTCGTTACACCGGCTTCGGAGGAGGACACCATGATAGCCATGTTGAAAAACTACGGCTTCGAATTGGTCGAGGCCAAAGTTCCTCGTGGCATGCAGGGGTCTCTCAGAATGCTGTACACGCTAGAAAAAAACGAGACACCCATCAGACTTTGGATATCGACATCAGAAAACCCCACGGTACCTATCATGCTAACCGCCACGACGTTTGTCATGAACTTCATATCGCCTTGGGGCATATATTGCGCGTACCCCAGGATGACGCTCACCGAACGCGGTCTCCTAAACTATTTCACCGACGAGGGCCACGACACCGACAACTCGAGCACGTACAGCAGAGTCATGCGCGCGCTCAATATATACATCGCCCGAGG